>OZ014484.1:2681589-3080519 GCA_963965965.1 Trididemnum nubilum
GCACGCAACTATTCTGATTCGCAGTTTAAAATCCTAACCACAGCTCGTTCTCAATTTCACTTGAGCCTGTTCGAAGCGGTTTACATTTCACGGAAAAAACCGGTTTTGTGCAGGCAAAAGCAGTTTATTTTTACACTTCAACTGTTTCGATAAGTACAGAACCAGCTGTCACCACGTGATTGCACTTTCTAGTTAGTGCTTTACCACTGATTGTGCAATCTCCTAGTAAGTGCATTCGGTCTATAAAAAATCCTGCTCACCACATATCAAACTAGACAGAGATTGCAACCGAAAAGTTCTGTCCAAAACGCTTATTGCGAAAGCTAAATGAAAGCGACTTTATTGAAAGTCATATTCAAACTTTGCACCATCTCACAATTGTTCAGAAATGATTCAATCTTAATTGAATAAAATAACAAAAAAACTCAACCCACAACATAATTTGAAATTTTTTTTCAGAGTTTTAGAAGAATTTTTGTTGTAAATCAAAAAAATAGTCGTTGGCAATTTTACGTTTTCGACAAATGTATTTGCATATTTAAAGAGAAGTAACATGTAGTAAAAAGAGATTGCAACTAAGAAGAAAACTGCTTAAAAAAACTATATTTATCTAATCTATATTTTTAAGTTATGAAAGCAAAACAATGGAATATTTTCTGTTTCGAAATAAAACGTCTAATAATCCTGGTTAAACGGGATTAAGGTACACCATTTCGCACTTAATAAAATTTTATCACAATTTGCATCAAGGATTCTTGAGATCAGTTAAGCAACGTTTAACGTCACAAACATTGACAATTGATGGGCTGTAACGTTAACCTTCTAACTTTTGGAATAAAACATCCTAAATTCAAATTTATCCCAGCCGGGAAAATTATATGCAATTTTGCCAACGGATTGCCACCACTGAAATTTTATTTTCGAAAGAGGCTGTGTTCCCCTGGCGCCATAACTCAGAGATGGCTCCCGCCAATGCTTTGATCTGATACTTGCTCTAGTTATAATTAGGGCTATGGAGCCGGAACCATGCATTTTTGCCGAAGTCGGAGTCTAACTGTCCTTGTTGTGGAGCTGGAGCCGGAGCCACAAAAAATCTACAAGGTCCAGCTCCGACTTTCTTGAAACGAAAAATCTTGCCGAAGCCAAGCAAACGCCCATTTAATTATTTAAAACATGGAATTTTAACTTTAAGTTTTTCAAACTGTTACTGGTCCATATGGTTTTCCAAAGTGGATGACCATGCTAGATGCATCGATAGTTAGCAGTAATCAGTGGCGCAATCAGGATTGGAGTAGCTATAAAAGAAGTCTGAAATCCCCCTTTTAGCCAAGTCGCTAAAAAAATTTAACCCAAATATGCATGCTTTTAGAAAAGTTTAGACATGCTCATTAGCCAGTATGCAGATGGGTGGTGCTGTTGAGGATGAGAAATTTAACTCGCAAAGAGCTTCCAAATTTTAATTTTTTTCAAATGTCTCGACAAACGCACGAAATATCATCCAAAAGGCGTTAAAATGGCAATTTTGTTTGAACAATCACAAAAATCGCCCAGCGGCGGGGGCTCTACCCCTAGACCTCGTCTATAAAACGCAGACAAATTTTAGCTTTAGGTTCAAGCTCTCGCTCGTCCTTCCTTAGTAAAATCCTGGTTGCGTGTCTGTCAACAATTGGCTACATAAATTAGATACCGAAACAAAACTTTCTGACTTCATTGCAATTTGTTGAGGCTTTGGTTCGACCCAACCGCAAATTGAACTCTGAATCAATGCTGCCAGTGTGACGTGCACGTGAGCAGAAACCTTTCAATCTTTTTAGTCGATTCGTAAATTCAGTTTTTAGAGACTAACCTTGTGGCGTTGATTACAAAAATATTCATGTTCGGTAGTTTCAGGACTTTTTGCTGCAATCCTGACCCCAATCTTCCAACTCGATCCATTCCGCGATATTGGTTAATGACGTCATCAGGTAGCTTTATTGTTGATGCTTCGTTCAGAATGATATTTATTTTTTCTGGGTTTTCTTTCACATATCGAGTAACTTTTTCACGGTGACTCTCCCAAATCAGAGTGTATCTTTTTTGAGAGGAATTCCGTTCTTCAGAAATGAACCCTTGTCTTGGACTATTCTTTAATTCCTCAAATCCATTTATAGAAAGAAACAGTAAACATAACGCAAATAACCTAAGCATTGAAATAAGCATTCTAGGGTTCAATTCTATTAAATAATACAGCAGGATTATTTCCTTCTTTTTTCTTTCGCCGTTTTTTGTAAATTTTTTTGAGGGAAGTGGGGATTTCAAAAAGTCATAAGCGGTTATTTATAGGTCAAAACCAGATGCTCAAAAACTTTTTTCTTTCTAGTTTAAGTTTCAGGCTTCTTCAGGCTTGGTTTTATCTCCAAATCACTTTTCGTTTTTGGGCCGGGTTCGGGCCTCCACTATTCGGCCCGTTCACAACTCTATAACCAATAGACGAACTTTTACCATAGGTTGGCAAGTTAATGCAAAACGTTAGCTTCGTTAACCATTAGTCCGTCAACAAACTTCACACCTCCGTTAACGTTAATCCGTTATTTTCAGCTTTAATTAACGGAAGTTAATAAAGCCCGTTAATTCGTTAATATTTTGCGTGTTATTTACATTTCTTTTTATTCACTCACTTCTGGAACACGTAATGACGATGTTGAGCAGGTTGTAAGGAAATATTTATTGCTTTTGTGGTCTTTTTGTGTTTTGGAAGTTACATTTTACAGTCTAATCTAATTTCAAGATAGAAATAAGTTCAAATGCCCTTACGAAGCTGCAATGGGAAAATCTTTGGAAATTGTGAATAGCGATAATTAATAGACCTATGAAGCTGCAGCTTCTTATTTGCCTCAAAAAAGAGCTTTTTCTTCGTTTTCTTCCATAAAACTCGTGCTAATACGCAACAAGTGTTACCAATGCAAACTGGTTTGTACCGTTACAATGAATGAATGGTACAAGATATTAACGATAAAAACATAAACGCAAGTTAGCAGAACTTAAAGGGAGTTACTTTAGTCCGTTAACAGAACTTAACGGAAGTTAATTTAGTCCGTTAACATAAAAAAGTTTTTAACGGATTAACGAGTTAATGAAAAAGTTAGCTTCGTTATTAACGGATTAACGATTAACGGACTTGTGCCCACCTATGACTTTTACTATATGAACTGAAACCCCAGCCTTGTCCTAAATTGCACGGTAGGATGTTTGTCGTTTCTCTATAGCCTCTTTCAATAAAAATTTTCCAGTGAAATAGTTACTTGAATCATTAATCATTCACTAAAATAAAATAAATATTTCTAAAGGTTTAGTGCAAAAAAAGCACCGTTATTGAAAAGCTTATGGCATAAAATTCACTGCAAAATATTTTTGGCAAAGCAAGTAAGCTTTTGGAAGAGGAAAGCGATAGAAGATATGTTTATGAATCAGTGATTGCAGAACTACAAAATTGTTATTATGCAGTCACTAGCATTAATTACTAAGCTTCTCAGAAGCAATTTGCTGAAGCAAACAATACACAGGTGCGATGAAGTAATTAGCAACTATAAGACTATTTCCTTTTGCCGGTAGCCTTTCAGTGATTTACACTTTAGCAAAAAGCTTAAAACTGAAATATTGCGGGTAAACAAACTTTTAACGTTTAAAGTCTAAAAGTATTTATTCCAGTGCTGAAAATGCTGCTATAATTGCACCATTTAATTTCCGAGGAGACTCAAGAAACTAACTTTAAAATCTAAGTTTCCGTAGTTTGAAAAGTAAATATCTGGTTTAATAGTTATAGTATACACTTTAGCGGTTAAATTATTTGGGAATTTCTTGTTATTTTTAGTAAAATGTTGAAAGTTCCAGTTTTTTTTGAGTTAATTAAAAATCAGCAATTGGCCGGTCATGGAGATTTTTTCTGAGCTCCGTGACATTTTCGAAGTTAACTAAAACATAGAACTGACTTAATAATCGGGTTTTCAAAATGATGAATCCGTATCATGCAAAGGTCTAACATTTGGGGACAGTCTAATATTAAATTAAAAGCAAAAATACGAAAATTCCGCTAAACTTTGCTTTGGATTAAACATGCATGTAAAATTTTGTAAAGTGTTTCGTGACTATTTAAAATTCATTTTCCCGGCACACCTATTTATTTCAGCATAATCTACTGATTGTTTATTGACTAATAATATGTAAAAACATTAAAAAATTTAGTAAAAAATAAATTGAAGTTTTTTTTTTGAATTTATGCTGTCAAAATTGAAAGATGAAAATGATGATAAAAAAGAAAAGAAAACTAGATGTTCATTTTCCCGGAGAGAAATAATACGGGACTTCCGCCAGTTCCATTTTATCATCATTCTCCCCTTCATACTTTGAAGGTTACCGATATTTCTGTAAAACTCAATCATATGCAATGCACACAAAGTGATTTTGTCTCATGAAAAAAATAAATGCTGATTTTAAATCATTTGTGGTTTGGATAAAACCGATGTATGACTAAGTATTTGAACCCAGCTCAGTTGATTCACGACAATTTCAAACCCTGACGCTTTTAGTCATTATGCCAGCTCAGAATATGAACCCAACTGACTAAAATCAATTGTTACATTTAGCTTTCAAAAAGTGATTTTTGGGAGGTTTATTTGGGGGTTGGTACCTCCAAACCATGTAAAAAACTGTCATTGAAATATTTACTGGTATCCAAAAGACTAGCGCTCTAGCTCAAACCGTTCAAAATAATTGATTTTGGGGGTCCATTTGGTAAGGTTCCGGAGGGGAGTACTCTCAAACTATATCAAACATTTTTGTCTCTTAAATAGCTTTTGATGTAAAAAATACTGGAGCCATAGCTTAAGTTGTTCAACAAATTGATTTTTGTGGGGTTCACGCGGGAATTTTTGGGGGTCTGGTACCCCCATATTACGTCCAAAAAACTGGAGTTCTAACTTTAGCAGTTCAACGCAATGACATTTGGGAGTTTTTAGGGGGAGGGTACCCAATCTCCTGATATTATGTCTAAGTATTCGTCAGTTAAATATCTACTGATATCCAAAAAACTAGCACCTTAAATTAAGCCGTTAAAAAAATTGATTTTGGGGGATTTTTTATAGAGAATAAAACCGAATATCCTCTGATCAAATCTAATGTAAAAAAATAAAAAATTTAAAAACGATTTTGTTTTAATCAAAAATTTTGCTAGATTCAATTATATATGATTTTAGAATTAGAAAATCGATGGCCAACTACTGTAGATGATTGAAACCATATTTATTCAATCACGATGGTTTTCTATGCTGGCGCCTTTAACCACTAGGCCACAGTAGCACATGTGCATGCATAACAAAATCATTCGATAAAATCATGTATTAAACTTCATTAATGTTTTCGTTGCATTTGCCGCAAACCACGTGATGTAGCAACTCCAAAAATGCAGGTGCACAACTTCACATACATAGACTTATCATATCTCTAAAGTTTAAGTTTTAGCTTAGGTGGTTTTAGAGTTTTTGTTAAACTTAGCTTTCAAAACGTAATTTTTTAGTGTAAAAAAGTTTATCTTATAAATATCTACTGATATCCAAAAAAATCTAGCGTTCTACTGTAGTTCAAGCTGTTCAAAATAATTAAGTTTTGGGGTCCATTTGGGAAGGTTCTGGAGGGGTGGTACCCCCAAAGTATGTCAAATTTTTTGTCGCTTAAATACCTACTTAAAAAAAGCGAAGCCTTTGATTAAGTCATTCAAAAATTGATTTTTGTAGGTTTCGTTTGGGGATTTTCGGGGGGTGGCACTTTCAAAGTATGTCAAAGTATTTGTCTCTTCAGTATTTGATAATATCAAATTGAAACTAGAAGTCTAGCTTAAGCCTTTGAAAAAATTGATCTTTAGGGGGTCCGTTTTGGGAGTTCTCGGGGGGCTGGTAGCCCCAAAAGCTGTCAAAATGTTTGCCTCTGAAATATCTACCGATATCAAAAACACAGGCATCGTAAATTTGGTCGTGCAAAAAATTGATTTTTGGGGGTCCACTTTGGGGGTCCCCGGGTGGGGGAGGCCGGCACCCTCAAACTATGTCAAAAATTTTTGTCTGTTAAGTATCTGAAAAACGTGCCGGAATAGTCATAATTTGTTTTTGGGAGCTGAAACTGCATGCCCAGACGCTTGTAAATTGGAAGATTTTATTCTCCATGGGCAATTAGCTTTCGAATCAGAGCTGTTTAAACCTCCGTTTGGCATTTCAGTTTTTGGCTCGGAAACCTGTATCACGTGACTGATTGCCTCCAAAATTGGCACGAAGAAGGAATCATATGTGCCCCATCTAAGTTTTAAAATTCAAGTTTCTAACTTTAGCCGTTTCAAAGCTATAGCGTTCTTTACTTCTGTTGCCGAATTCGTAATTTTGCTCGGAAAAAACAGGGACTTTCGATGCGAAGCGTCGCGGAAGTCCCAAAATAGTTTGAAGTCTAAGTCCTTCTCGTACACTGCAGTGCAAAGAAAAATCATTAATCAGTGTACAACAAGCAAGCATTTTGTAGTTAGAAGCAAAATTTTTCCAACCTAAAAATTCAAATTCAAGCCTTTGTTGACATAAGAATGTTCCTATTATTTACATAATAAAGGCGCCATTGCCGCGTGGTTTAGAAACGTCCGAAGTGTCCAACTTGGCAACTTTTAAGCATTGGATTTCATACTTGAGAATTGAGAAATAGTAGATCAATCAGTAGCCTATAAACTAATCAATTAGACCAGTGGCTCCCAACTCACCTAAACTCACGACGCAGTTATCTCGCAAAACAAAAAACGCATAGCTTCGAAAAAGTTTCACACATTGTTATTTAGTCGAACATAATGCGAAACATTTGCTCTTTTAATAATAAGCTATAGACAGTATACAGAGTCTTATAGGCACAACCAAACCTGTGATTAACAGCCTACGACATATTGCTTCGGAATCGACATTCAACTTTTATTCCTCGTCAGTATAGCTAGGACTACAGGTATGAACATGAGCGTAGAAAAGGCAAAGAATCGCAACTTAACCAGATCATGACACAGTTTTTTTTTCCAAAATTATAAAGTAACAAAATATTACAAGAGATAACTCTAATAGTTTAATTCAAAATAATTTCCAATAGCACTCCTTAGACAGCTGTTTCGCGCAATCTCAGGGCTCATCAGTAAGGCTAGCAAGGCCAAAAGGGGCAAATATCACCAGCGATGATAATCTTCAAAACATATATCTTTAGCAATTTATCAGTCATCTTTGCCATCTTTACCAATCCTCGTTTTGGGGTCAGCTAAGCATCGACGAAACAACTCTTACCAAAAATGGGTTTCTTGTTCCGGCATAGGAAGAAAAATCACTGATAAAATACTACTTGAAATTTTTGAAAATTGAAAATTTTGAAAATATCAGTGATAAAAAGGTTCAGAAGCTGCGTTTGAGAACAATGCTTAGAAGCTGCGTTTGAGATCGAAGAGAAGGAGAGAGTGCTCGCGCGCTCAAAAACGGGTCGCAGAGCTTCCGAAAAAAAATCCTGACGGCTTATACTTAACAACATCCCGCTTACATTACACCACTCAGCTCAGCTACTGTATGTCCATTGTCGATAATGCAAGATAAATCCCTCCATGTCTATGATGTCATTGTACCAGTTTTAACAGGTAACAATGCCAGTGCTTTCAGAACTGAATTGCATAAAACTTAATTATGTTGTTTTCGATTTTTCCCAATAATAGTGAAAGCTAACGAGAGCACGTTTGCGACGCCCTTGAAATTTCAAAATGACGCGGGAGGGCGTGATGACGCACCAGTTGGGAATCGCTGAATTACACCAACTTTTTTTGTCGAAATGTTGACTGATGTGCTACTAAATGACAGGAGAATTAATCTTACTACTAAATCCTAAACTCTAACCTCAACTGCCTAATTGCAACCAAGCCCTACGTACAAGATGTTAAACCCAGGGGGAAAATGACCAAATTAGTTGGGATTATAACGGCTGAAAATGTTAAAGTTTAACAAATTAATCAACTTAACTAATTGATATATTGCCAAATCTAAAAATTACAATTAAATTTTTAATATATAATTTCGGCAAAGATGTCGACTTTTTGTTCCCAACAGTTGCAATTTACAGTAACCATAAGATCTGGTGCATTTTTAGGCTTGTTACTGGTTTTTAACATTATTTACATAGTACAGTATTTGTATTTACATTATTCACAATTAAAATTTTTAATTTATGCTATAACGTTTAAAATGAGTACCCAGTTCTCATCAGTATAACAACTTTCTATCCTCACTTTATGGGGCAGTACGAAGCTTCCGCGCATAAACGTTTTGCCATTTTAACGCATTTCTACTGATCCCGCCAAAATTTTTTTCCGTTTAGAATACGAAATTTGTGGCCTTGATTCAAACTTCAAACAGTGAAGTTTTGCGCTTGAAATGCATGGGTCCAAGTATTTTAATAATTTTATTTCATTAAATGTCAATAAGTTATCCTAGTCAATAAGATTAGCTAATGTTAATCTTCCTTAATTCCAAATCTTCGCTAATTTGATAATTATAGACCTTAAAGGATGAAGGTCCTATTTGAGAGATGGAGGTCCTACATGAGGAGTTGCACCCAAAAAGATATCAGAAAATGCGAGATCTCGATATCCTTGGTGACGAAATAGAATTACATGTAATGAAAACATATTTAAACGAAGTATGAAACATATTTACCTGCAATGAAAACATATTTACTCGAAGTTATAACAAAAACATATTAGAATTGCATGGAATAAAAACATATTTACGCTATAAACACGAATAGTCAACTCTGGCTCCAATATGCTTTCTTTTTAGAGGCGTGTATGCTTTGACGATCGCGCGTATGCTTTCCAATATGCTTTCTTTTTAAGAGAGTGACGATCGCGCGTTGCTAGCAACCTCTTTGCTTAGGTACAGAAGTAACATTTTTTGAAAAATTGATTTTAAGGATTGATTGTTACTATTCTAAGGTCTGTAACCAAATTTTAACCACCCTGCATCTTCTGGCTTTGTATTTATCTTTTGCCAATTTTTTTTGTTAAGCCACGCAAAATACAGGTTATGGCCGTTAAAGCTTTCTTAAATCGCTGATAGTCAAAGTTCGTCTGAGCAACACATCGCCTGAAAAAATCTGCAAGGTATAGTTCTGAAAATCGACAACATTTTAGAAACACGCAGGCCTGTCTAAACTTATTGATTTCTATTTACATCTTTAACATTTTCGAAATAATGGGTTTCGCCCTTTCTCTGAAGTTAATTTAGTTCATTTGAACACTTGGCGCTAATGAAAGCACCGTCTATATAGCGTCCATAGCTCGACGCAGGGTTGTTTTAATCGCTAGCTTACAAACTTTTTTTCTTGTTTATGTTGCGGGAAGATGCTGTTTTGCAACCATCAATGCTCTTTTATTGCGTCATAGTTAAGTTGAGCACTGGCTAATAACAGCTGACCAATTGAGCTGACTGAATACTTGGTTAACGATCTAAAACTTTGTGCCAAAACTTCTAACTTTCTTGCCAACATTCAGAACAAAAAATTAATCGGATTATTTTGCTGCCGCAAATCCGCGATTAGCTGAAGTGTAGTTCAATTCAAAATTCGCTTGAAAATGAACGCCTTTGAAACATTTTAACTTTTTAGTTAGAGCAAAAAATGTATTCTTTTTGTAAATTTGCAAACAATTTAATTTAAATTTTAGTGAAAAAATACTTTTGAATTCATTGACAATTTTTAACGCGCCTTGAGGCATATTTAGATAGTGGCCAGCACAATCGTGGAGAAAAACATATTGCTACATTATAATATTAAAGGACAATGTGCCAAGACAGTACCGCTCGTTCCGTGTCCACATCGGGACAGTTCATGCTTAGTCAGGCTCTGCAATAACTAATAAAATTATTCGCCATCACACAAATAAATACAGTAAATTCTGTAATATAATTAAAATCGGAACAACGCTAACTTGGTCTATACGATACATTAATGATTAGTCGGCAGCGTGGCCGAGAGGGTTAAGACGTAGTTTTTATGGTAATCCTGATCGCATGATCTGGGTTCAACCCGCACCCTGGTCACGTTGTTGCGTACTTGGATCAGACGCTTCACGATAACTGTCTCTGCTTGGTTGCTTCGAACAGGGCCACCGAGAGGGGGGCAAGGGGTACAATGACCCCGGCGCTCATGGACTTTAGGAACCCATGGGCTTCAGGAAGGTCGTTGGCTTCAGCGGGCTTATGATCTCGAGAAGGGCCTGTCGTAATGACACTGAGAAATCAGCATGTGAGGCCTGAAGGCCTTTTTTTTGGAGATCACCTATTTTCGAGCGAAAAAAAAAACGCTAGAATTTCGATGAAGACCTTGTTGTTTTTTTACATCATAATTCGGACAAAAATGCGGTATTTTCTCCGTCTTTTTTGGAGTTCACAAAACCGGAAATCCATTATATTTTAGTTGGCCCCGGGTCCACGTTCGGCTCTCGACGCCCCTGGCTTCGAACAAGCTTCAATTTCAGTGGACAAGAATTCTAAAAAATTCACAGAAACATTGGATCGCTGGAAATTCCTAAGCAGGTGCGGATTCCTCCAACCACGAAGTAGTAATTGCAATGAAAAATGCGCGGGTTGTCCAATATTTAGCGTCTGACGCTGTCCGGTGACAGGAAAATAAGTATGCGCTACAACAGCAACAATGATTTGTCATATTACTGACGGTTTAAAAGAATTATTGTTTCATAATATAATTAATCACTAAATGATTGTTTCGTAACAAAAAATTAAATCAAATTTGATTTTTCCGTACAATTTCAAGGCATTTTGTTCCCTTAAGGTCTTTGTTCCATTAATAGTTTCATATTCACTGCCATAGCTAGTCACGTTCAAACTTTCTCCAAACGGATGTCCCATGCATTTTAAAAGGGCTTGAAATATGCTGGCAAACAAAAAGATACAAAAAAGGTCTTTAACGTTTTGAATTATGTGTTTACTGTGAAACCAAGTAGTTCTTTATAAAGAAGATGAAGTTTTTGAGCGATCATATTTCGTATTTTAGAATCTGAACAGAAAAGATATTCAAAAATCAATGCAATAATATTGTTTTCCGGGAACATGATTATCAGCGAGCGAGGCGTTTGCCTATAGGAGTACAATTTTTTGTGACGGACTCAAGATCGAGTTTCCAAAAGGGGCTAATGGTGACCTTATAATGTATTGATGGTATTTAAATGGTAGACAAGATCCTAGCACGAACTTACATTGCAGATCCTAGCACAATCCTTATCTTGCAGCTATCAATCATAAACAGGGATGAGGAAGCGGCAGTTTTTGAAGCGCTTCCGCTTCCACCGCTTGATGACGTAATTTTTGCTTAAAATTTTTTGGAATAAATTTTTTCCGATCAAGTCGAAGCAAAACGGCTTCGTTATCATCATCTTAAAAATATCATATTAAGAAATTAAATACTTGTCTTCAGTGATTTTGGATTGCAAGGATTTGCGCATGAGCGTAGTCAGGAATGCGGATTTGGAGCGATCCTAAAACGAAAAGTGCAATCACGTGAGCGTCATGTTTCAGCTGATGCGAATTTCTCTGAACGAGTTCGTCCAGAAGTTTAAAATAATAAGCGATTATTAGAGGTCAAGGGACGGATTTCCGAGCGCTCGGGATAACAACTTGTTTCAACTGCATCATCGTTGTTAACCTCAAATCTTTACTTGGCTATATAGTAATTAGGTAGCCTAGGGGTGAAGCTTCCGCATCTGCAAATTTTTTTTTAAATAGCTTGTTTGCGTATGAGGTTGGCTCCAAAATTTTGCTAGCAACGTGTATTTTTAGGACAGCAAAAAAACAAAAAACTGCAAGAATTATGCGGTTTTATACAATAGTACCGTATTAGAATAATTTCTGCAGCAAACGGTACTTACAGCAATAATTAAGACAAGCATTACAGCATCATTTAAAAAAAAGTCTTCAAAATTAAACGTTGTTTACGAGATAATATGTCGCTCTCCTCTATTTGCTTTTTAAGAATATATTATTGCAGTGGAAAAGATTGAAATGCTGGAACTGTAAACTTTGTTAATGTTGATGACTACTGTGTTTTACGAGTATCGCTCCAGATGTTTAAAAAATAGGCAAGTCCTTATTTAAAAATGTTGTTGAGAAAATCGTTAAATTTTAGAACTATAATAAAGAACTTTCGAACACTATAATTTTAAAAATGAGTTGGTTGGCCGCATGGGTCATCTTTGAGCTAATAGGGGTGGGCACAGTCCCGGATCTAAGTGAACCATAAGCCTTTAAAATTTTTCTTTGCAAATGCTGATCAATCAAACATTCAGATTTCGTCGAATATTTTCCAAAAAATAGTAGCCTCGCGCTCAGATGGTAAGACTTTTTTGATCTTCGCCTATATTTGGTAGAAAGATGTTCCAAAAATCCCCTAAGTGCCAGGGCCCCACACAATGTAAATCCGGCGCGGGAATAGCATGGTTAGTAATTGTAACCATCTCTTGTACCATTTTGCAATAACAATTTACCTTCACCTCGCCAGTTTTTACGCACAAAACACTTTAATAAAAAACTAGCAAGGTAAAATACTCATTGAACAAGATATTAAATTTCAATTTAAGGGGCCTGGGCCTCCCTGGCCTTACATACACAGGCTAATTTTATGATAAAACAAAACTCTCTAAGGAACATCTTCGAGTGGATTATGATTCACTGTTCAAATATTGCAGAAAGCAATCCATCTTACTTCCACCTACCTGGGCCAAATCACTTACAATTACAATTTAACACCAAAATGCAAATTTGAAACGTGATTTGGTCTTAAATTACAAATAAAAGAAGAAATGAACAATTTAGTTTTTCAATTGGCTTTCAAATGTTAAAAATCTATTCTTTCAAATGGCTCTAAACGCGTACGAAATGTTATCCAATGGCATTCAAATAGCTTTTTTTTGCTTAACATTCCAAAAAATCGTCAAGCGGCTGAGAGCTTCACCCTCAGACCCCCAAAGACTCTAACGCATGGGGACTTTGCCCCATACCCCCGTCTGTGATACGTTTGAGTACACTAGCTTACTCGACACGTTTCCCAAGTTAGACATTTACACTTTTTATCTATTAGTTTAAGCCCCCTCCCTTTAGCAAAATCCTGGTTAAGTGCCAATAGGCCAGAGCTTCAGATCTTCCATGCTACAATATCTTTGCCCCCCAAAAGTTCCTTTTTTTGGAAAATTCTAATGACATCATTGCAAGTGATTTGTGGTTTGGCTCCCCCACCAATCAAAAATCCTGGCTATGCCTATGGCAGTGAGCCAGTGCAGCTACGCACTAATCTTTAATTGCGTTTAGTTTCAATTATAGGGCCATAAACAGGGCTGCCATATTGTCCTTATTTCTAACATTTGTCCTTATTTTGATGGTCTGCCTGAGAAAATATTTTTGTCTGAGTTTTCAAAGAAATCTCCTTTTTTGCCTTGTGATCTATTTTTGTTTTATCCTAGAAGTAGAGTATGCTGATACCGGGCATTTGGATTGGTCGAATTGGAAAAAGTGCCCAATTTCCGGCGAAGACTTTTTTTTTGCTCTTCACCTTAATTTTGGCACCAAAATCGCTGCGATCCAGAGTAAAGACCTTTTTTTTTTTTCTTCACCTTATTTTGGGCTCAAAAAGTACTTCAATTCTTGGTCAAGACCTTCCTATTTTTTTCAATCGTCTGAAAAATGCCAAATTTTTGGGCAGAGACCTTTGTTTTTCGTCCGCTAGAATTATGATCCACTTTCGTCCGCTAGAATTGTGGTCCCCTTTTGTCAGCTAGAATTGTGGTCCACTTTTGTCCGCTAAAATGGATGTTTACCGACTCTTGTCCTTATTGTTTTGTTCATGTTCTTGGCAGCCCTGGCCATAAATCAAAAAAGAATTGAATAGCAAAATAAAAGTTTTTATAACGTTTATTGAAAAATTTGAATACAATTGGTGCAAACGTGCGACTGCAACGCCATTAATTTAAGGAAAAAAGAAATAAAATGTTTCAGGAATCAATGAGTTTGCCAAAACTTTGCAACAAAAATTGGCCACTATTAAAACCAAATCAAATCAAGTTTTTTATTATACTCGCTGCACTAAGCCAACGCGTGTAACGCGTAAGCGGTGAAAGTAACCGCGTCATTGCGCCCTGGAAACATAGCTCCTGTCAAAGAAGTGTCGCGGCGGTGGCGAGCCGTCGGCAACATCGTATCCAATTTAACCAGCCTGAGTTTTGAACCTAGGACCTACAGATCCAGACACAAACGCGATACCGCTCGATCAATGAACCCAATTGCACTTTGTGTATAAAGAGTGACATAACGAACGATATGGTTTCATTCATTATTTTTATTCTTGACCACCACAACAACAGCAAATGCGTGGTAATACAATAATAACACGTATAGAGTCAGGAAAGAAAGTAGCGACACAACGCCAGACGTTAAAACATGCAAAGGATATTGAAGACAAAAAAGCGATTTTTATTTGCATGGTGGCTACACCTCTCACACCAGTTTTAGTTTACTGTAGACCTAATCAATCACACTCATCGACATACAAATGCAGGCACGCAAGATGTAAGTAAATCTAACGGCTGGAGTAGTTGTTTGGTCCAATGACCACCTACGTAACCATGCCTGGTCTCGCACTGTTCACTGACCCTCTCTTTTCTCTTTATCAATTATTCGAACAACTACTCCAGCCGTTAGATTTATTTACATCTTGTGTGCCTGCATGTGTATGTTGATGAGTGTGCTTGATTAGGCTTACATTATACATAAAACTGGTGTGAGAGGAATAGCCACCATGCAAATAAAAATCGCTTTTTTGTCTTCAATATCCTTTGCATGTTTTAACGTCTGACGTTGTGTCGCTACTTTCTTTCCTGACTCTACGTGTTATTGTTGCGTTACCACGCATTTGCTGTTGTTGTGGTGGTCAAGAATAAAAATAATGAATGATCAATTCACTTTAATAAATCATATCGTTTGTTATGTCACTTATTTCACACAAAGTGCAATTGGGTTCATTGGTCAAACGATCTATTATGTATCTATCGTAAATCACCGCCGGGACGACCATTACTTTGATTTTGTCAGAAAGCTACATTATTTTTTAATAATTGGATAGTAATGTCACAATCAGACGCCTCCATTTTGCTGAGATTTTGCGCCTTTGCTTTTTTAGGTCACACCGTGTCAATCAAGCTTTTGAATGATATTCAACGCATTGCTGAAAACTGCAATAAACCGCGCAATCGCTGCAAATCTCTAAGCTTTATAACTTCGAGGCGGTCGTTTCTTCGATTATCCAGCTCATAGTTCCGAAAGTCGAAGACAATCTGACATTCAGGCATTGTGTGTGAGTAAACCAATTTTGAATTCAATACGAAATTTAACTGGTTAAAAATGAAGGCTTTTCACATATGGTAGAATGGTAGCATAGGAGAACCACGAGGTCAGAAAATATGCATACGAAAATAGCATGGTAGCATATGCATACGCAAAGGGAACCACGAAGCAGAAATGGAACCGGTCATGATTTTCTCGACCCGACCGGTAAATTTCAAAATCATCGCCGGTTGACCGGCCGGTCGACCGGTTTGTGACCGGCCCGGTCGACCGGTTTGTGACCGGCCCGGTCGACCGGTTTTTTTACTGAAGGTTTTTGTTCACTGTTCAATATATCTAATGAAAAATTTTCAAAAGGGGGGGCATGGGTGTGGTGTTAAAATTTGTGACTTTGGACGGGGATCTTAGAAGAAAAAAAACGCAAAAATCCTTTGCGTTTTTTATGACCCAATTTTAAGATGTTTTTGGTTAAGTTTTGGTTTGAATGACCTGGTTTGAGCAGCACAAAACGTGCACAAAAAAAAGCATAAAAAGCACTGGAGGGCACAAGCTAAACTATTAGACGTTCTTTCCAATGATATTTTGCAAAAAGCCAAAAAATGAAGTATCAATTTCTTCGCTATTGTGACAGGTTATTTGCAATTTGCCGAGCAGCAAACACTAAACTTTTTTTCGGCAGTGCTGCCTTTGCAGTTACAAAAAGATAAATGAGAAAAAAAAAAAACAGCAGAGGAGAGGTAACAGTAAAAACATATGAACATCACAATACTTGTTCTATTATTACCAAAAACATTAAAGTGATGAAACAATAACATTTATATAATATTGAAAAATTATGTCACTAACAGAGTGAAAAAAGGAATACTGAAAAATTATGTCACTAACAGCGTGAAAAAAATTAATAATATTCATAACCACTAGGCTGCTTCACTAACAGTCTGAGAAAGTATGAAAAGGATCTATTGCAAAACATTATGTACTGGAAAAGGTTTTTAGCTCCAAAGAGATTTATATACGGACGGAACAATTAATACAAATCTCTGTGGAGCTAAAAACCTTTTCCAGTACACAGTGTTTTGCAATAGATCCTTTTCATACTTTCTCAGACTGTTAGTGAAGCAGCTAGTTGTTACGAATATATTAATTTTTTTCACCCTGCTAGTGCCATAATTTTTCAGGATTCCTTTTTTCACGCTGTAGTGACATAATTTTTCAATATTAAATAATGTTTTTGTTTCAGCATTTTAATGTTTTTGGGTATAATAGTACCAGTATTGTGATGTTCGTATGTTTTTACTGTTACCTATCTTTTGCTGTTATTTTTTTCTCGTTTATCTTTTTGTAACTGCAAAGGCAGCACTGCCAAAAGTTGTTCTGAAAAAGCTACCCGGTTTGGAAAGCGAAACGTCAAACCCATAAACAAACTCATCGGTAGCACGAAGTGGTTAGGAATAACTATCCCGATGAACGCAACGCGTCCGTTATTTTCATTGAAAACACTAAACTGTTACGACATTGCCTAGAAAACATTCAAAATATAATGTGCCCCAGCAGTTTGTGGAAATGCTGCTACTTCAGAACAAGCCATGGCTAGTTAGACATAAAAAAATAAGAACTATGTCTTTCTTGCCCAGTGTAGAGTGTGGTAAATTTAAAGTTAAAACAAGCTTTTCAAAGAGGCAAGATTTTAGCTTGTACTAAAAAATCTGAAATCTGCACCACTTCTACTCTTAGCTGATTAAAATGATGCTAAAATGCCAGGCAGCGCAATCCTCTTCCACATGCATCCTTTACTAGAATCTGATTACGCGATTTTGACGTAAATTTTGCACTTTTTTGCTTTGTGCCGTGGCCCAAAGTCGGGAGGCATGGCACAATACTCCCACCCTAAGTACGTTCCTGGATGTGCATGTCTTAATGGTCACAGCACATTAGTCGCAGCTTGAAACCATTCAACAAGTGTTTTCGAAAGGTGTGGTTTGTTAATACCGATTTTTTATAAAAAGTTTTATTTATGATAAAATATATCAGTATATTTCGGTTGGTGCTTAAATGTCTTTTTGTTGCCAGAAAGGAGAATTCGACCGGTTTTTCAACCAGCTTGACCGGCCGGTCGACCCGACCGGTGCCGGTTGACCCAACCGGTTTCCATCTCTGCCATGAAGTCCGAAAATCAATCTCACTGCAGCATAAAAAACTTTTGTCAACTTGTGCGATAAATATTTCAGTATGTTATAAAACAAAGCATTGCGATAATCAAAATGGGACAAAATCAAAGAATAAACTAGCTCAACTTTTATAGTTTTAGTAAGATTTTAAGTCTGATTTGTAAAATTACGATTATAAGCAATGCATTACGTTAATGTTTTTTTTTTAACCTCTGTTTGGAATTAAAATATTTTTCTCAAAGTCTGTTTTAGAAATAAAATTTTTGCAAACTTTAATGCAAAACATTCAAGATTTATTGAATAGCAGCAATTGGGAATCATTGAAACGAATTGTTCAGTGATCAGTCAACCTCACAACTTAAGGTTTTCGTGTTTCAACCAATAACTTAGGCCATCATCACGGCTAGCATTCAAAAGCACAAGTTATTCACAGTTACAATTTTATTTATTTACAGAGCGAGTGAGCTATTTCGACGCATTTCCACTTTGCTCAAGGGTCTCATCAGGCGAAAAAACAAGAAAAAAATGCACAATATATATACAATAATGCACATGTGTTCAGCTCGTGCTCTTCCTGCAATTTCAACATGAATATGTCATAAGTTACTTGATGTCATGTAAATTTTGCATAGACAAAGCAGAAGTGTTTTCCGTTATAATTTTAATATTAGTTTGCGTTTGGAACGTAAACGTACGAGTCTATTACCAACAAAGTTATGGAACTTTTACGCAACGTACTTGATTCTAAATTTGACTGTTCGTTCAAAAAACTAGAGGGCAACGATGAATGAATTTTTGTATATATATTGTGCATTTTTTTTTGTTTTTTCGCCTGATGAGACCCTTGAGCAAAGTGGAAATGCGTCGAGATAGCTCACTCGCTCTGTAAATAAATAAAATTGTAACTGTGAATAACTTGTGCTCTTGAATGCTAACCGTGATGATGGCCTAAGTTATTGGACGAAACACGAAAACCTTAAGTTGTGAGGTTGATGATCAGTGAACAATTCATTCCAGATTTAGTTCTTGAACAGAGGAAACCTTGTTCGACAGCAAAATATTGTGATGAAACATTCCTAATTTCTCTGCAACAAGTGGTTGATTGAATCTGTCACAATTGTTTTTTGATTGTTAATGCCAACAATGATCAAAATTAGAAAAAGCTTTGTTTTAAAAATAATGCCAATTATCACGAACCTAGTTGAATTACTTGCAGGTAAAGGTCGAATTCCAACGATTGGGCAAGTTGAAGTGGGGTTTTGGCCTTTTTTGTTCTATGTTGATGAGGCCGTAATTATGTCGATTACGTAACACTTATCTTGGGAAAAACACTTTACAAGCATTTTTTATTAAAAAAGATGTTGTTTTAGGGTTGTAATTTGATCTCGCAAAATGTAACTTATGTGCATTTAGTATGTGATATAATCATGGATGATGAATAATGGATATGTCATACAAAATCATAAATTCAGAGAGCTTGACACTGATCACAGACAGACGGTGATTTAGTGAAAAAAGTTGCCCTTGAGTAAAAAAACTACCGGTACTAAGCCAAACGCACTTTTGCACAAAAAAGAAAACAAATCCGCTGCTTGAAGATGAAAGCAACAACAAAATTACATTCAAATGTCGAAATTTTTATTGTGCAAACATGTTCCGGAATTAGAAACAGCTTTTTATAGCGTCGCAGCTATTTTTTTCAAATAATTTTCTCTATATTTTTGCATTAACTTTATAGTATTTGTGGTGATTTTTGCAGACATGCAGCATCATACGTCATAATAACAACCATTGTCTATTTTAATGTACCGTAATCAACCTCTACACATACCATCGCATTACAGTTTTTCTTCATTCCAGCGAAGATTCATCATGAGAGTTCGACAAAACATTCAATCTAAAACAGCCTTTTTCAAGACTATCCATTTTTAAAGAGTGAAAATGATAGTTACGACGCTGTTAAAAGTTATTTTAAAATTCTGTACCACTAACAAGCTTTTTGAATTTAAAAACGTATTCATTTAATCGTATTTTGGACTTGATCAGTCAGTCAGTGTGCGGGGGCTGATTGGACTGAACAAAATAAATCCTTTTAAACTCTTTCAAATCTTAGTAATTTAGCTTTTTCTAATTGCTTTAAAACATGCAAAATGTCATGCAAATGGCTCTTTTTTTTTCCGAAAAAATTGCAAGAATTGCCCAGCAGCCCTCACATTGGTAACTTGTTCCCTCGTACACAATCTTTTCAACCAACATCTTTTAAAATCGATTTTACAGGGTTTCTGAATTAACAAATATAACAAAATGCAATTGCTACCGCGAAACCCTGTTTGACTATAATAGCATGCATTTTCAGTAATGGTTAAAATAAATTAACTACAATCGGGTACTGGTTGGTTTTTAAAAATTGAACCCTGTTTTTAAAATTTTTAAAAATTTCTGGGTGTGCCCCTGGCTTACAGCACCTTGGCAACCAACCACTCGCAAAAATAAATTTAACATCGTGTAAGTGCAGATTATATGTTGCATTGATTCCAGTTTAGAAAGTTTTTTGGTAGGCCAATGCAATAGATTATGAGATGGAAGATTTTTTGTATGGAATGGAAAAAAACTGCCGGTATAGAATATGGAAAATCCCATTCAGTTATCCATTCCATTTCAGATTGTTTGGTTTTCAATATCCCGGATTCTGTTCTGTGCACAGAGGTGGGCATTAATATCGGAAGCATTTTACGAAAAGTGCCGCGCAAAAATTTTTTAAAGCACTAATTGCCCAGCACAATTTGGAGAATTTTTTATGTGTTTTTCCGAAGCACATCGCAACTTCTGTAACAAATTTTTAGATTTAGTTGAAACGCCAATGCAATTCCGGAACGAGATTTTGGAACTAAGTCAAAGAGTAACCTAACTTCCGCTACATACAATGCAAACTCCGCATTTTGTGATTATAAACGATAAAGAAGTAGGCTACTGCACTATAATTAAGTAATTTGTGACAGCAGGTCGGCATTTAGGAATAGTACGGTTAAAATGAAATAAATTCAATAATAAAAATAAATGAAAGGATGCTGAAAGCAGAATCGCTTTTACATCTACTGTATCTGTTACGGCAAGGCTATTAAGCTTAACAATTAACCATCTAGACTAAACAATTAAAAAGTTTGAATTTTGGCATCCTCGTTTGAGGGTGACCGCCATTGTGGTAACCCCCAAATTTTGTCAAATTTTACCTTTTCTTTATATTTACCTATCCTGAAAATTTCATCAGTAAGTGCTTAAAATTTGAATTTTAGCGTCCTTGTTTGAAGAAAATATCTTCATTTTGGTACCCCTGAATTTTGTCAAATTTTATCTTTTCTTCATATTTGCCAATCCTGAAAATGCCATGCGTCTAGCGTGAGTGGTTAAGAAGTTTGAATTTTGGCGGTCCAGTTTGAGGGAGATCCCTTATTTTGGTATCCCCAAATTTTGTCAAACATTATCTTATCTTCATATTTGCCAACCCCGAAAATTTCATGTCTCAGCGTGTATGGTTAAAAAGTTGAAATTTTTGAGGCTCATTTGGGAGAGGGGTAGGCTACCTCCCATTTTGGAACCCCCAAATTTTGTCAAATTTTATCTTTTCTTTATATTTATTTACCTTAAACATTTTATGTGACCAGCTTAAAAGGTTAAAAAGTTTGAATTTCGGCGGGCTTCATTTGAAGGGAACCCCCGTTTTGGTACCCCCAATTTTTGTTGGATTTAGTTTATTTTTGATATCTAACCCTGCCAAAAATTTTGATCCTTCAAACTTTAATGGTTTAAAAGTTTAAAATTTTGGCGGCCTCATTTGAGGGGGAGCCCTATTTTGGTACCCTTAAATTTTGTCAAATTTTATATTTTTTCCATATTTGCCTACCCTGAAAATTTTATGTATCTATCGAAAGAGATTAAAAAGTTTGAATTTTGGCGGCCTTGTGTGGGGGGAGCCCTATATTGCTACCCCCAAACTTTGTCAAATTTCATCTTTCCTATATGTTTAGTTACCTTAAAAATTTTGTTTGCTTAGCTTGAAAGGTTAAAAAGTTTAAATGTTGGAGGGCCAGTTTGCGGGGGAAACCCCCATCGTGGCTCTCCTAATTTTTGTTACGTTTAGTTTATTTTTAATATCTACCCATTTCGAACATTTGATTTGTCTAACTGCAACGGTTTGAAAGTTCAAAACTTTGGAGTGCCCCATTGAAAGGTATCCCCTCAACCTGGCACTCCCAATTTCAATCAGTCACCAGCCCTCAGTGATCTCTTCAATCGCACAAACTTTGAATACTGTACGTTTAGCGGTTTAAAAGTAGATAGCCGGAGAAGAAAAAAAAAAAAGTAAGGAAAAAAACAAAAAAAGTATTCAGGTTGGGGTAAACGAACTTAACCAAAAGAAAGTCGGTTGATAGTGTGCTCAAAAATCACAAATCATTTTCCATCAGAATAGCTATTTACCGATATATATCGGTTCAAAATCGTCCACTTTCTGTCCATTTTCGGCCCGTAAAATTTTGGTTACGTGACCTCCCGCCTCCCCCAAACTCAGTTTGCATAAACCATTTATACGCACCCACATTGTGGACAAATTTCAGCTTTGCACACCTAGTGGCTTTTGAGTTATAAGCAAATTAATAAATTTTCAAGCCAAAAATCGCCGTTTTTTTTTGTTTTTTGTGTCTCAATTCACGATGATGTGACCTAGCATTCCCAAAATTGGTACACATGACGCTTTTATGAATTCTTATGTTAATCCAAATTTCAACTTTCTAAGTGGTACTGTTTGCTAGTTATGAGCAAATCAATACTTATCTGTCAAAAATCGAGAACAATAACCAAGGTTCTACTCGCTCATGCGAAGTCCCAATGATAGCCGTAACAGCTATTTCAAATAGCGCATTAAAACCGTGGCGTCCTACAGTTCACTTGAGTGTGATTTGTTTAGGCAGAAAGTAAAAAACAAAAATTTTATGACAATTTTTACAGAAAACTTTTTTTCACGTAAAAGCAACAAAGTTTACAAGCTGCAAGGCTTCATACCATTGAAAGTGGAAGCGCAAAGGTTCGCTGCCAAATTTTGCACATTGTTTTTGCAGTAATTTCCAAAATTTATGAAGAGCATGTTTGCTGAAGCACAATCACCAAACATGATCATCGTTTATCTTTGTTTTTGCCCTTTACAACCTAGTCTTATTGGCCAGCTGGAATGAGATCGGGCCTTAAAAGGAAATTAAACAAACGTGAAAGATAAATAATCTTTATAAGGATTTTGCACTTTTTTGTCTGCAAATGTCTGATGTTAAAAGTGATGAACTTTTGCGTATTAATCACTAATATCACTTTCTTTTTTCTTGACAGTACAAAACCCAGGTGCACTCATGCCCCAAAACATCTTATCATTCAGTGCAGAATACGTACAGAATCAGCAAGGGGCGCTGAAACCAAGATCACTACCAGAAGTCACTCGGATGACATCGTACCAACCCATCTATCAACATCAAATGACGACTCCGTCTGAACAACAGACCAGTCAGGTAAGTGGCCCGCTCAACTCTACTGCCAATCAATTTGCTTTGTGTTGTTTACCCTCTGATTGTTTGGGAGGTGATATTCTAGCAACAGCAAATAGTTATGGCAGCCCTCGGATCAGTTTCCAAATCTGCGGCAATTCAGCCGCAGTTGAGAGCTTGCATCCGACTCTCGATTCTCAGATAAAAGTTCTTAATTCTCTCCCTCTGCTTGCAAATAATTTAACTTACATGCCCGGTCAAGGGTCCATGTGTCTTTCGGGTCGGGTCAATTATGACAGCATGTTCGTGACGCGCCCGGAATTTCCCAAGTTTTTCAGAGACCCATTCCAATACCGAATGTTTATTACTAAGTTCGAAACTCATGTCGAGTCGCGGATTGAAGACCAAAAAAATGCTGTTCTGCCTTCTCACTCAACATTGTGTAGACGCGGTGAGAGAGCGGATTCAACATTTGGAGGGAAAGGGAGAGCAGTGTCATAATCTCGCTAAGCAAAAGCTAATGAAGATGTACGGTTCTCCTTGGATAGTTTCTGACGTCTGTGAGCAAAAACTTAAAATCTTTTCAATAAAATCTGGCGATGCGAAGCAAATTAAGCAATTTGCCGAACTCTTTGAAAAATCTTATAATATTTTGGTTGACATTAATAACTTCGGAAGTTTAAAGTCCCTTGACTTGCTGACTGCTTTAGTCACCAAATTTCCTTACGAATTACGGCGTCGTTGGGTGAAAAAAGCAGTTTATATCGAAAATTTAACCGGAACTCTCGCAAAAATTTGAACATTTTGTTGCTTTTGTTCAAAACGAGTCTGATAAATTCAACTCACTTTTGGGTTTGCGAAATTTATAAGTTAAATTAAAAAAACCGGAGTTTAGAGCAAAAGCTTCTTCTTAGAGCGTCTCGAGTAATAAACCTACTCTTAAAAGGGATACAAAGTCCTTCCTTAAAACAGGAGTGTGTTGGTTTTGCAATTATACCGCACACAAGTTATTGGAATGTAAGAAATTTCTGAGTAAGTCTGTCAAAGACCGTACTTCCTTTGTATAGAGTCGCAAACTTTGTTTTAAATGTTTGAGTGCAAGACATTGAACCCCAGAGTACACGAAGGAAAGGACCTGCAGCGTTGATGGGTGTAAGGGTGTTTACCATCACACTTTGCTGCATTATCCGAGAGAGATCAGGCAAAGGAAAACATCGCTACGAGACACCAGCTTCGAAACTTCATTAGCTGAAGGTTATTCGAAAAAAACGTCTTCGTTCTCTATTGTGAATGAGCAACCACATGCTGATTCTGACGTTTATTTGTGTGTTGTTCCCGTGTTAATTAGGAATGGGGCAAGGAATATTGTACATATGCCTTTCTGGACCAAGGGTCTTCACATACCTTTTGCGATAATCATCTGACGGTTCGCAAATTGCAAGTTGATCATCCAAGTTTTGCATATTGACGGTTCGCAAAGCAAAATTAGTTTGCAAACTCTTAACGGTCTGACTAAAGATCAACCGACTAGAGTATGCGAACTAGTAGTGTCGGATTTAAATAAACATTCATCTTTTGTACTGCCAAGCGTGCACTCAGTTGAAACCATTCATGTAAAACTGAATGCATGCTATAAAGAGTAAATCCGTGGAAGAGATGCCTCATATTCGTGATTTCAGTTTCAGGGAACTTTGTGGCGTGAAAGTTTCTCTCTTGATCGGGGCAGATGTACCTGAGATGTTTTGAATTAAGAGCTACAGGAAAGGTTCTTGTGGCACACCTGTGGCCATAGAGACCTCTCTTGGATGGTCTCTTCTCGGCTCTTCTTTGTCGCCGTCCTTCAGCGCAAACTGCAACGTGAACTTCATCCGTAAACATGATGAAAGTGTCGAACAACTTGTACAAGACATGTGGGAAGCCGATTTCCAAAAGGGAACTGGTGTTCTAGATGTACCAAACTCCAACAAAGATCGAGATGCCTTTCATGAACTGACATCATCTATCAAAACCATTGATGATGGGCGCTACCAGCTTCCATTATTTTGGAAGCAAGAGAAGATTTCGCTGCCTAACAATTTAAACGTGGCAAAACAACGACTTTCTTCTTTAAAAGCAAAACTGTCTAAGGACCCAGCTTTAAAGGATAAGTACACAGAAGTAGTTAATTCGTAGTTGTCTAAAGGGTATGCCAAGCAAATGGACTGTAATGCACAGAACGAGCAGTCGAAAATTGCCTGGTACTTGCCTCACCACCTCGTAATCAATCAACACAAATCTGAGATTAGAGTGGTGTTCGATTGCGCCACGAAATGTCGTGGTATTTCACTGAATGACCAACTAGTTAGAGGTCCTGATCTCATAAACTGTTGATCGGCGTCTTGATCAGATTCAGGAAGAAACGTATTGTGATGGCTGCTGACGTCGAACAAATGTTCCACCAAGTAAAGCTGGATCCTGAACATACAAACGCTCTACGCTTTTTGTGGTGGCCTGATGGTGACTTGCAAAGAGAACCATTGCCACACCAAATGAAGGTGCATATTTTTGGGCTAAGTCATTTCCTTGTTGCGCAAACTTCAGCCTGAGACAAACGGCCGTCGAATTCGGCCATTTATACGAGCCGTTGATATCAAAAATTGTCGATAGTAGTTTCTACGTAGACGATTATTTGGTATCCTTGCCCACTGTTCACGAGGCATTTTTACCGCAGTAGGGCTTACGCGAACTCTTAGCTAAGAGTGATTTCCGTCTTAGAAACTGGATAACGAACAGTGATGAAGTCCTGCAGAGCATCCCTGAGTCCTAGCAAGCTGAAGGTTCCCCAAGGCATTCCTTGGAAGATTTGGCGAGCGAGAGACTTCTTGGAATGCTGTGGAGATTGAAGAATGTGGTATTTGCTTTCACAGTGGAAATGCCTCAGAAATTTTTGACTAGAAGAGGAATGCTATCCACGTTGTCCAGTTTGTTTGATCCGTTGGGATTTGAGTTACCTGTGATCTTGGAAGTAAGAATGATGTTACGTAACTTGAGCAGAAGAAAGGCAGGTTGGGACGAGGAGGTTACTTCCTCGAAAGCCGAGCGATGGCTACAATGGATTAAGATCCTACCTGCTTTAACTGACTTGCAAATTGCTCGCTGCTTTTATCCGACTGGCTTTGGAAACTTAAAGTCAATCGAAATTCATAACTTCTCAGATGCATCTTTGCTTGCTTGTTTACGGAGCTTGCACATACTTGCGACTCGTGGACTGCAATGGTTCTTGCCGTAGCTCATTAGTAACTGGTAAGGCACGTCTAGCACATAATAAAGCGGTGTCTATACCACGACTTGAATTAACGGCTGCATGTTGGGGGTGAGACAAAATAATATTGTGGTAAAGGAGTTGGATCTTGGTTTTACTTGTAAATCCTACTTCTGGACCAATTCCAAGGTAGTGTTTCACTGTATTCGCTATAAAGACAAGCGCTTCCCTACGTTCGTCGCAAAGATGCTGGCCGTTATCGAAAAGGACAGCGATGAATCTTTATGGCATTATGTACCAACAAAGCTTAATCCTGCAGACATAGCGTCGAGACGTATCCCTGCAGAAGACTCCGCAAAACTGCAAGCTTGGGTGAGTGATCCAGAGTTCTTGTTAGATTGGAACGCAAAATCTCATTGGAAAGAGCCAGCAACTTTAAAAAACTTACCTTTTGTTTTTTTGCCAGTACGCAAACAAAAGAATTTTACGAGCCTAAAAGTTAAAAATGAGATTGCCTTTGATCGTTTTTCGACTTTGCATAAACTGAAACGAGTCATTGCTTTAGTTTTAAGTTATAAAACTATTCTCTTATTTCGCATTCGTAAACAAAAAGGCGGCATTTACAAAAAATGTTTCTGTAAAAGAACTGCGGAGTGCAGAAGCTGCTATAATCATTTATTTACAACGTCAACATTTTCCAATGTTGTTTGATGCTGTACGCGGCAAAGAATCGACAAAGTCCTTGCCACGCTTTCTTCAAAAGCTTTGCCCTTTAATAATTGATGGAGTTGCTCGCGTCGGCGGACGCCTGAGTCAGGCTCTCATTGACTTTGAGATACAGCATCCAATTACCTTGCCCCAAAACTCTAATTTTACCGAATTGTTGATTCGACTACATCATGCGGAGATCGGGCACTCACATGCTAGTCACACCTGGGCAGCACTTCGCAGCAAGTATTGGATCATCAAAGGCGGAACGGAGGTATGCAAGTGCATTGGGAAGTGTATATTGTGCAGATTGCAATTCGACCAGCCGCTGTTTTCCAGCACAGGCGTGGATTATTTTGGTCCAATATTGGTAAAGCAGAGACGTTCCATTGTCAAGCGCTACAAATGCATCTGCACGTGTCTCACAATGCTCGGAGTGCGTATTGAGATTGCGAATTTGGTCGATACCGACTCATTCCATTATGGCTCTAAGGAGGTTCATCGCCCGACGAGGTAGACCCAAGGAAATCTTCAGTGACAATGGAACAAACTTCGTTGGAGCTAACAGGGTTTTGCGTGACGCTCTGCAAGCCTTTAACCAAGATAGGATCCACAGCCACTGCTCACAACAGAACATTGAATGGAATTTTAATCCACCTACAACCAGCCACTTTGGAGAAGCGTGGGAAAGGATGATTCGTTCCATTCGCAGGATACTGGGAGGATTCCTTGGAAATCAAACACTGAATGACGAAAACTGTCTGACCCTTATGGCCAAAGTTGAATCAATGTTCAATTCCAGACCGCTAGTTCCAATCTCTTTCACCGACTCTGAACAAGAACCTCTGACTCCAAACCATTTACTTCTTTTGCGTCGAAGGCCAAACTTGCCTCCAGGCGTTTTTTCCAAAGATGCTTGTTATTCACGTAGACGCTGGGCTCAGGTTCAGTATTTTGCAAATCAGTTTTGGCAAAGTTGGATTAAGGACTTCTTACCTAACCTTCAGCATAGGCAAAAGAGGTTTGATGATAAGAGAAACTTAAAAGTTAAGGATATTGTGCTTTTAGTTGATGACTCGCAGCAACGCTCAAAATGGTTAATGGGGAGGGTTTTGAAAACTTTTCCTGATAAACGAGGTTTGGTACGCACGGTGTTGGTTAAGACGCACACAAATATGTTTAAAGGCCCCATTGCCAAATTCTGCCCCATATTAAATGCTGATTAATGAAAATTCCTATGATGTTTGTTGTCGGTGAGTAAACAGCGATCAATTATTAATGATTCTAAATATACCAAGAGCACATTTAAGAGGGGAGTGTAGCGCCGTTTTTGTTGTTTTTCTTATTTATTTATTTACTTTGTGTGAGTTTCAAACCCGGCTTCATTATTTTCCTTAATTTGCATTTGGAAGCCACGACTCGTTCCTCAAGGCAAGTATTTAATCCATTGAATCGTAGCAAATATTGAAATCTGTTAGATCCGGTTGCCGTTAAGATGTTTTTCTTTCTTTTTATATGACGTCAGCTATTAATTTTCGCGTCGACCTAACTGAAAGTAAATTTTAGAACTTTGCCAGCTGGAAACTTGGGTTGTCAAAATCACTACATACTCACTACAATTTAGTGTACCATGATATGTGTATATGTAATCACTTAAAAATATTCGAAGAGCTTATTTATTCTTTCTCAGTATGAGTTGGCTTGGGTGGGGCAAAGCCAAGCAGACATTACTGCACATTATTATAAAACGTTGTCATTATTTTTTTTAGGCTTGATATTTCTCCACCGCAACCCATCTCTGATTGTGTTTCTTCTTTGTTCAATATACTTTGTTCAATATATCGTAATTTGTTAATATATAGTAATTCATGCAAAGTTATAGTTGATCCTAAAAACATTTTTAAAAGGGCCTTTTCTCTAAGGATGTGTGCTTAACAAAATCATTTTGTTTATTTGCTTCTTATAGTAAAAGTGTTTTGTATTTTATAGTAAATTACTCTGGTAGATATGTGCTGTTATATGAAATGCTAATAATTTTGCTAGTGTTTCTGTAAGGTTATTGTTTGAGCGCTTCTGTAGTGATACCAGGCGCCTGCTGTCCCTTTAGAAGTACTGGCTTAATTCAACCAAAATTTTAAAATCCTTAGCATTTCATATATCTATTTGTGTTTTTTAGTCAATTTTGTTATGGTGTTGATAAACCATGGATGTTATAAAGCGCCTATATTCACAATAACAATAATAAATAAATAAATACGCAGTTGAGCGTCTGCAGTAAGCAGAGATAATTTTTTGTTACTTATTTTAAAGGTTGAGTCAGCAAAGAACTACAATTTTGAAACTTGAGATATCGCTGCCTTTGCAGCTCGTATTGAAGACAGCTATCAGATTTTCCTTACGATTTGCTTTGAGAACCGATTGCCTTGGTTTCCAAACAGATAGTTCGCTGACTCAATCCTACCAAATTTAATTTTCTAACACACCCCTTTTCTTTGTGAGCATTAACTACAGCGAGTTTGACATCGCAAGGTTCCAGCTGGCAAAGTTCTGAAATTTACTTTCAATTAGGTCAACGCGAAAATTAATAGCTGACGTCATATAAAAAGAAAGAAAAACATCTTAACGGCAACCGGATTTAACAGATTTTAATATTTGCAACGATTTAATGGATTAAATACTTGCCTTGAGGAACAACTCGTGGCTTCCACATGCAAATTAAAGAAAATAATGAAACCGGGTTTGAAACTCACGCAAAGTAAATAAATAAGAAAAACAACAAAAACGGCGCTTCAAACATGATCATCGTTCATCTTTGTTTTTGCCCTTTACAACCTAGTCTTATTTCCAGCCGACCAAGCCTTGCCAGCTGGAATGAGATCGGGCCTTAAAAGGAAATTAAACAAACGTGAAAGATAAATAATTTTTTAAATGATTTTGCACTTTTTTGTCTGCAAATGTCTGATGTTAAAAGTGATGAACTTTTGCGTATTAATGACTAATGTCACTTTCTTTTTTCTTGACAGTACAAAACCCAGGTGCACTCATGCCCCGAAAAATCTTATCATTCAGTGCAAAATCATATTTATTGTAAATGAAATAATTAGGCTGTGGCATTGTGACAACATAACAACACCATATTTCTATTTATAATTTTAAACGAGTTTTGGCACATTTCAGGTTTTATGATTTAAAAGACTTTTGCCAACTTTCTTTAGTGACTTTGACCAGGTAACTTTCCTTTCAAACGTAAAATTACTATCACAAAGCCTCAAAATGGTATTCAAAAAATCAATTCTTTAACGTCTTAACCTTGAGTGCAAATTTTTTTGCTATTAGTAGATACTTAACTGAGAAATATTTTTACATGATTTGGGGCACCACCTTCCCAAACACACCCCAAAAACCTAGTTTTTCTACAGCTTAAGTTCTGGTGCCAGTTTTTTTTGCATCAGTGGATATTTCACACAATTTACCATTATTTTGGCATAAACGCATTTTTCCCGATTTTTTTGGCCACCCTCCAAAATGAGGTCACCAAAAACTTTTTTAACGGCTCAAACTAGAGCAGTACTTTTTTTGATACGACAAGACATTCGCAAAACAATTATTTTGCCTTGCGTTCGGGATCCCACACGCCCCCCAAAAAAATTTACCCCCAAATGGACCACCCCAAAACCAACTTTTGAACGGCTTAAGTTAGGGTGCCATTTTTTCCCCTTATCAATAGACATTTAACAGACAATCATTTTGACGTAAACGCAGTTTTATCTCCCGAATTTTATTTTGCTACCCCCCGGAACCTCAACAAAATAAGACCTCCAACACATTTTTTTTAACGACTCAAGCTACAACGACCGTTTTTTAGCATCAGTAGATATTTAAGCAACAATTATTTCCACATACTTTGAGTTACCTCCCAAGGTACGGTATGGCAAGTTTGAAATTTGAACATAGCGTACTTCCAAAATTCACCGTTCCGTACTAACGCAACGGACCAAAAACAAACTTTGCATGCGTACCGTACCTACGTACTTTTCATTGGATGGTACGCTCTAAACACACCGTACTGGGCAACGGCAGGTTAGTTGATACAAAGGATTGGTTGATACACACTGCAAACCAAGAAAAACAAATGATTTTTTTCGAAATCTTGCCACCATTTGGTGAATAGTGACAAAAGAGTTATCGCATGGTGGTTTGGAAGAATTTGATTGTTTAGTTTTGGAATAAAAAACTAAAGTTGAAAATATAGCGTTTGAAGCAATTTTTAGCAGAGTTTCAAATTTTTTTTATTTCGAAAATTTGAAATGAAGTAAAATATTAACTTTGGAGAGTTACTTCCTTGAGGCACGGCAGCAATCGGTAGTTCAAAAAGTTTTCCCTATTGCTGTGCTGGTACAAAAGCAAGCATCTTGTCTAAAAATTAAAGAAAGTTTTGTTGATACACTCCTGTGTGTTAGTTGAGACACTGTATCAACTAACCTGCATCAGCATGATCATTATACTAAGTATTTATATCAGACTGATTTTGCAGATTGCAAACTACTGTGGATCAGCGTATTGGGAAAGCAAACTTATCAGACTGGCCCAATACTGCAGTTTTTGTGGAATACATAGGCCATTTTCCCCCCAAACCTGAAAAAAGTCCCCCAAAACACTAGCAGATTATGAGAATCAGAGTTCACTCTAATAATGAGTCTGCGTATTTTTTTACGACAGACATTTTGTTGAAGTTGTCCCACCCCATTGCATTGAAGCAGACGCGTAGCCAGAAATTCGAAAAGACGCGGCAGCCACCGGAGGCACGGCGGTCTGGGGTCGAAGCACCCAGCGCTCGAAAATTTTGCATTTTTTTGCAAAAATAACTTCATTTTAGGGCTATTTTGATTAAAAAATAATGCTTTTAAAACGTGGCTTAGAAATTGGCAGTGCAAGCATGTTTAAACTGGTGGCGTAAATGGGCTATTTGGGAGGAGGCGAGAGCGTTGGGGGGGCGGACGGGGGTGTGCGGGGGGCGGATGCTGTGTAGATTCGCCTTAATATCCTTAACTTTCTTTTGGTATTCGATGCGAAATCATTTATTGCGCGATGTTCTGTTGCTTATTTTAATGATTACTTTTTATCGTGTGGTTGCTTTTGTAATTTACAATGTATATACACTGTACATATATCGTTACATCCAATTATATCTTTTTCGCGCTATTATTGAATTATTAAACAATGTATCTTACACTAAGTAAATTATTTAACTATCGCTCACACTTGTATTTACAGTATTACGTCGTCCAATTGTGAGAGGCTGCAGACTCGATGACTGCGCCATTTCTTTCCGGATATGGACACTTGGTCCTTTCGCAGCCTCTCACAGGGAAGACCATAACATTGTGTTTCTTTTGTAAATTTTTTCTTTTTTTTCCTTTTTTTTCTTGCTTTAGTGTGTTGTGTGTCTTTCTACACAAAAATAAACAATGAATGAATGAATGAATGAATGGGAGGTGGCTAATGGTAAAATGTTAGTTCGCTTGTTTAGATGAAGGTAAATTATAAAATCGAATAGTTCAGTAAAACTCGCACGGAGTAATCTATTTCGTATACAGTTTATAAAGAAAAATAATTGGGGGAGAGGAGGGCTAATGAAAAGCGATTTGAGAAAAATGATTGGTAATTAACTAATACTGAATAGCCCTCCCCTATTTCTGAGTTTATAGTATATTTGTTGATGACACCTATGTTTAGCATTTTTACACTTGCGATCAAATTTGATTGCTTATTTCTTACCATTTTTCAAAGTATTTATTTGTTGGTTTTATTTTTGACAATATAGCTCCCCCTGAACTTATGTTTTAAAAGACGTTTTAAATCACTATTTAGTCGACTCCAGTGCATAAAACAGTCTCAAAAGTGCTAAAAAGGTAGTGTTTTTTCCATTCTGCATTTTGGTCGACATGCCAATGATGGGGGGCTATAGCCCCCCTGGCTACGCTACTGCTTTGAAGAGGTCTTGTAGAAGGAGTAGCTATCTCAAATTCTCATTTGATATTAGCAATTGGAATTTGGCTTACTAGGTTATTCGTGTTAAAAAATGATTAAAATACTCGATGAACATTTGGATGCAAGATTTATTTGTGTTGTTGAATAAAACAGTGCATACTGTAGGGGTCAAAATGGCTTAATGTTTTGTTATGTGCTACTAACAAACACAACACTAATTATTTAGAATGAATACAGGCGTTATGTTGGTGAAATCTGCATGGAACATAGGGTTGCTGATATTAAAACTCTTCACCAAAGTGTATTGTGTTCATCTTGTTAGCCTGTAGAAGTTTAAAATGTTGCTACTGCAAACCTTTTCAAAAGGTTAGTTGATACAATTTGGAAAAGTTTACGTAGAGATGTTTAAATAGAATTCTTTTAAAATCAGAAACACTAAACTTTTATGAAAAGTTAGCCCTACAAATAAGCTTTCATATGCATATAAACTTGTGCTTTTTTGCCAAGCAGTTTAGGGAAAACCGCTTTTTCTTTAAAATACGTACCGACTAACCTGCCTCTGCCCTGAAAGGTACGGTACGTATGTCAGTCAAAGCCGTAAACGAACCGTATTTGAGAGGTACGGTACGTAGGTAAACAAATTGCTACGGTTTTTTCGAACTTCTCGTTTTCCGCTCTTTAAAAAAAGGTTTAACTGCGCATACCGTATTTACTAGTTTTACCGCCCGATCTTGATTATGGGCCCGTTTGAATAGCCGCCCGTGTGAGCAGAACAAAAAAATAAATAAGGGTCCGTGCTTTAATACCCGCCCGGTGCAAAAGCTGATTTTTCAGTGGTAGAGAACAATAGAAAATAAGAAGCTGCTAAGAAACGCTTGTGTCACAACGCTGTTGAATTTTAAGCGCTAGTAGACAACAGTCACGCCTTAGACGTCCAATTGCATAACAGATAGCATTGATTACGTTTTGGCAGACAACACTAACGCCTTAGACGTCTAATTGCATAACAAATAGCATTGATTACGTAACAGGTAGTATTGATTACGGCTCCCATTTGTCTACTGCTCATTCATTCAGAATATTGAACCCTATGTGATGATTAAATCATATGGAGAAAGATTAAATGTCGTGAAATATTTGTCTTCAACGATAATTTTTATGGTAATTTTACTTTGAAAATAACCAGCGCCCGTGCTTAAATAAACGCCCGTTTGAATAGGGGCCCTGCAGTGAGTAAGGTTGAAAAAAATAAGGGCCCGGGCTACAAAACGAGTAAATACGGTATATGCTAAAATAGAATTCATTAACATCAGTTTTGCCAAGTTTGGAATTTTTCAACTCATGTGACGCCTTTTGGCTTTAGTTTTTGGGGAAGAAAAAGGAGGAGAACCTGATTTGTAATTGCATTTTATTTACCAAGTTGCCTTGGCCAGGAGACAGCAAAGGGACCTTTCGATCTTCAAGTCAAGCTGCCATCTGTCTGCCACACCCGGCGGAAGCTTTACACTGTCTTTTTAATTGCTGAACGTCAAGCAAGGAAGCTCTGAATGCCAATTTTCATAGTCTTTGGTTTGACTCGACTGGGAATCGAACCCGAGTCTACCACTTCAGAACAAACAATCAAAACTAAGAACACCGATTAAAAATACTTTACAAACACGTAACAATGCATCATACTAACACAAGTGCGGTACGTAGCGTCGCCAGTGAGTTGCAAATGTCGTTATGTAACGTACTTGCGTGGTACAGTACGTTAGTATGTTTAGTATGAGCACATTCAAACAGCGTACCAACGTACCGTACCCGTATCTTCACAACAATCGCAAACCGTATAACCGCAACATCCTTTTTAGCAAAAACTGAGGCGTACCGTACTTAGGCACCGTACAGTACAGCCATCCTTGACCCCCCCGAAATTTCAATTTTTTAACAGCTTAACCTAGAGTCAAGTATGGCAGTACGGTACGGTTTGTTCAGACTTTGCATACCACGTACCTCCTACGTAACTCAAACCTACCGCACTTCAGTTTGATTTTTGAAGCGTACCGTACCTACGTACCGTACCTTGGCACGGAGCATTTTTTTGCGTCCCGTACCTTCAATCAATCTGGTTAAATAACGATCCTTTAATGACATATGCGGCCTATGTTGAGTGTTTTTTGTCTATAAATGATTCGTATCATACCTAAGCATAACCTTAAAGCTACGTTTACACGGACAACTTTTTGGCAAGCGTTTTTTTGATAAAAAGAATGTGGCAAAGCTGCATATATTCAGCAATGATTCTCAATGTGATAAAAGCTACCTTACTGCTGAAAATGACTGTCTAGAATTGTTTCCATTCCGATACTGATATTCTAAACTTTTTTAAATCAAAATCGGAGCCAATCTCAATGCAGTTTTTTATCGCAGCACCAATTCTATTCTAAAGTTTTCAATTATAACAGTATTGATATGAAAACAACTCAGGACAATTATTTCCAACAGTAAGTTCCCAATTATCACGATCAAAATTGCCGTTGAGTAGATGCTGTACAAAACAATAATTTGATTTTTATTCTCTCTAGCGCACCACTAAAATCACTGATGCGCATAGCTGTTGATTTGAAACGAAACTTTGAGGAGTTGGCTGGCTGAGCTGCAGCTAGATTTTATGTGATATTAACTGGTGTGTTTTAGACTGGGGACCTGTTCCTTTTTTATAAATCCAATGTACACAGAACAGCTCTTCTGCGCACCTAGCGGTGTGTAGTCTAAATAACTTAAGGACCTATACTTTACTAATAAGATAGCTAGTCGTGTATCCTCCTGAATCTGGTAGTCTAGAGACTGGAATCCAAGGATCTGAAAGCGACGGGAGCGCAAGATAGGGCTGTACACCAGACAGCAGCCACCTAAACGAATCCAGGCCACTAACGAAACCTCCAGCTCAAACTCCAAACAGCCAGAAATACCGGTAAAACTATAATTCACAATCACAACACTACAGTACAGGACTCACACGAAAAAAATAAAAACAGCAACAGCAGTTCTCAACTACGGCAAGAAGATAATAAGATATTGTAAACGAGTAAAGCAACAGGTTACGATTAAGTTTACTGTACGATATAGGTTTACTTGCAATGTAGTGTAGGTTGGCTAACCCCTGTACTGGTGTAGTAAGTTTGCTGATTTTACAGTTTTATTAAGTACCGTAGTGCCAGTCGGGTTTTTGCTTTTACCTTCTTGCCGTAGTTGAGAACTGCTGTTGCTGTTTTTATTTTTTTCGTGTGAGTCCTGTACTGTAGTGTTGTGATTGTGAATTATAGTTTTACCGGTATTTCTGGCTGTTTGGAGTTTGAGCTGGAGGTTTCGTTAGTGGCCTGGATTCGTTTAGGTGGCTGCTGTCTGGTGTACAGCCCTATCTTGCGCTCCCGTCGCTTTCAGATCCTTGGATTCCGGTCTTTAGACTACCAGATTCAGGAGGATACACGACTAGCTATCTTATTAGTAAAGTATAGGTCCTTAAGTTATTTAGACCAGTGCTCCGCAACCGGGGTGCCGCGGCACCCCGGTGTGCCCCGAAGCTGTGCTAGGGGTGCCGCGGTATTTTTAGAAACTTTTCTAAGTTGTTTTTTGTGTTTGTTTAGGTTTTCTAAGTTGTTTGTGAGCTTAATCTTCTGCGTTCAGCAAAATTGAAATTTAGAACTGTTAGACGCAATGGATCAATTTTTAATGAGAGCAGTTCAACCACCAGATAGTTTACCTACTTCAGCAAGTGGTACTGCAAAAGCACAAAAGAAGAGAAAATACAGTGAAGACTACATGCAATATGGATTTACTAGGTGCGGTAGTGAAGAGGCTCCAAATCCACATTGCGTAGTTTGTGAAGAACAACTTGGTAATCAAGCAATGGTTCCAAGCAAACTTATTAGGCATTTAAAAACAAGACATTCTACTTTTTCTGGCAAGGATAAGGATTTCTTTCAACGAATGTGGAGTGAAAAGAAAAAGCAAAAGCAATTCATGAAGTCAACTTTCACAGTCACGGAAAAGGCAGTAGAAGCTAGCTATCAAGTTGCCAAATTAATTGCTCGACAGGAAAAGCCGCATACTATCGGAGAAGAACTCATAAAACCAGCCTGCCTAGAAATTGTAGGATTAATGCTTGGACAGAAGGAAGCTGAAGAAGTCAGGAAAGTGTCGTTGTCCGCCGAGACTATTAAAAGGCGCATTGGCGATATGTCTGAAGATCTACTTGAAACGCTACTTAATAAACTAAAAACATCTGGAAAATTCTCCCTTCAAATCGACGAAACAACGGACATCAAAAAGCAAGCACAGCTATTGGCTGTTGTACGATTTGTCGACGGCAATGCTATTACAGAAGAGTATTTGTTTTGCAAAAAACTTCCAGAGCGAACAACTGGGCAGGACATTTTTCGCGTGACAAACGAGTTTTTTACCGCCCACGGTATCCACTGGAATGATTGCGTCAACCTTTGCACAGATGGTGCTTCAGCAATGTTGGGCAAAGGTAAAGGTTTTGCTACGTTGGTGAAACAGCAAAATCCTGCCATTCAAGTTACGCATTGCTGCATACATAGAGAAGCCTTGATGACCAAAGTGCTGCCAGAGGAACTGTCCGAAACGATGAAACACTGCATTGACATTGTGAACTTCATTAAAGGGAGAGCTTTGAATTCACGTATTTTTTCGTCATTATGCAAAGAAATGGGTTCAGAGCATCAGTCATTATTGTACTATACTCATGTACGTTGGCTTTCTCGGGGAAAAGTTCTCGCAAGACTCTTTGAACTTCGGCATGAAGTGAGTCAGTTTATATTAAGTCAGAACAACCACGATTTGCGTAAGCACCTTGAAGACGATTATTGGGTTGCAAAACTTGCGTACATGGCGGACATATGTGAACACTTAAATGAACTCAACATCAAAATGCAAGGCAGGGAAGAAAATATACTATCGTGTTCTGACAAGTTGGCTGGATTTAAACAGAAATTAGCACTATGGAAAACCGAGTTGGGGCGAGGATCACTGGAAATGTTTCCAAGAAGCAATAATGATTTGAGCGATGTTGACAGACAATTTGTAGTGGATTTGGCTCAAGAACACTTGTCTTTGTTGCAGCAGAAATATGACTGTTACTTTTTTACAATCAACACACAACAATATGATTGGATCCGAAATCCTTTTTCATCCAACGCTGAAATTTCCACAGAAGAGCTTTCTTTGCCGATCAGGGAGTCATTTCTTGAGTTACGAAATGACAGAACTCTCCGATTGAAATTCAGCGAGATGTCACTTGGAGAATTTTGGGTTTCTATTAGAGAAGAATACAAACTAATTTCAAAGGCAGCTATCGAAATTCTGCTCCAATTTTCCACAACCTATTTGTGCGAACAAAGCTTTTCTTCTCTCGTATTGATCAAAAACGACAAAGTTCCTGCTTGAGTGATATTGATAGAGAACTTCGAGTTGCTCTTTCGAAATTTGAACCTAATATTCAACGATTGTGTTCATCAAAGCAGGCGCAAATATCGCATGAAATTTATTGATGCTGTTCCTTTGCATTTAATTTTTCTCTTTCTAGTTAACATTTTCGCCCCCGGTGTGCCGCCGAGTTTATGAATGTTGTGAAGTGTGCCGTGAGTGAAAAAAGGTTGCGGAGCACTGATTTAGACTACACACCGCTAGGTGCGCAGAAGAGCTGTTCTGTGTACAGATGCAACTTTGCCAGATCCATTTTTATCAAAATATGGCTTCCGAAAAGGTCGCCGGTATAACTGCAGCGTTTCTTAAAAAGATGAATGGTTCAACCAAGGGTGAAGCAAATTTTTGTGAGTGGGAACCAGTATATAAGGGTGACAAAACAAAATAAAGGAAACTGGTAAGTTAATGTGTACAACAAAGGTGACACCGTTTCTGCTAAAAGATAATGTCTCGAAGCAGCAATTTGAGCAAAAATAGTCTAAAAATTGAGCTATTTTTGTCGGAAATTCATTCAAAATCTCCGAGCCTTGATAGCTCGCCCTCATAATCCCAGTTTTTTGAAATTATTTGGGATAATCAATTAAGGTGTTTTCATCAGGGAAGGATGAAATGAGGAATCTTTAACACGGATGAACAGAACCAAAGAAGTGAATAAGATTGCCTTGAAGGGTATTTAAACTTCATAACATGCTGAACTGAAAAACTACTGAACTTTATATGCAGATACTTCATTCAAGGCCGTCAAAATCTTATGGAACAAAAAAAAAAACAAAAAAAAAACAACATCTTGAGGTGATTCGTCATGTTTCAGGAATTGTTTATTAATGAAAAAAAAAAGACAATTTGTGTGCTAAAATTAATTTTCATTAAAAACAATGACACCGAAGTGGCTAACTACCACAATGATATTTGTATTTTGTACAGCAAAGATATCTGCATTTATTTAGTTTTATGTATTTTGATGCATGGGAAACCTGTAACAGATGGTGTATCGGAAACCTGTTTACGTGTCGCCAGATTCACGAGACGTTACCACAATGTAATTTGCTGTACTTTTTCCTCAAAATTCTTCGATAGGCAGCAAATAGGAATGAATCATAATTGTGCTGCGACTTGACCCTGTCAAGTTCACAGTTTTCAGAAAAGGGATGATTGGTAGGTAGGTTCAGCACACAAATTCAAACATCGTACCGTTACAAAAAACGTTTAGTACTTCTAAGCAAGAAATGAGGCAAACCATAACGTACTGCCATCCTTTCCGAGGGTGCCATTTTTTGATATCAGGACATACTCAACAGACAATCATTTTGCCAAAGACGAAATTTTACCTCCGGAAAACATTTTTTCCTCTTTTTCTAAAACCCCCGAAAGGGACCACCTAAAAATAAATTTTATTTCAACGGCGAAAGCTAGGATGCCAGTTTTTTTAATAGCAGTACCTACTTAATGGGCAAATATTGTGATACAGTTTAGGGTTGCCGTCCTGCGAACCCCCCCTCCAAGTAGTCGGCCCATAAAACAACTTTTTCAAACGTCTCAACCCGCTGATTTTTTTCGTTTGAATTTTTGTTTAAAAATGGCTATACTGCAAAGACTGAAAATTTATTAGATAGTACTCATGAGGTTGCTATACTTTCCGACCAAAAATGAATTTATGACATTCTTTAAAGAGTTATGCAAGTTACAACCTAAGCGGGCCTAATTTGCTGCAGGTACCTTACATAAACTTTGGCCCTCAATTGAGTTACCTTAGCGTCGACTCTTTTTGATCCATGTGCTCCACAGATGTTCTACGTAATCATAATTTTTATTCATAGCCTTGGCTCTCAAATGCAGCAGTTTACCCCACATCCACCTTTATTAACTTCTAGCCACCGCAGTATCACCGGAAATGCTCCTATAGCTAAGTGTAATTGCGGTGTGGCGTGAAGGAACTGATCATGTTTAGCGCTTGCAAATGCTGCAATCACGCAGATCATGTACCAGATGATTTATCCGAGTAAACCAAATTCCGAACGCTTTAACTTGTTTTTGTGTCATGTTTTTGTGACGTATCAGCGTTGCTCCATATCTGCCTCGTTTGAGTGATTCAGATTCCCAAACGAATGGTTTTCTATCTTTTTTTATCTATGGGCGCGCGAGCTCAAGTTAGTTTTTTTGCCAAATTTTGACGTCATGGGGACGAAAGAGGCGGAGATGGAACCTGTATATATAACTTGTTTTGGGCGTGGCAAGTTACGGTTGATATAGTTCAAATAGTTCACAGAGCTTAGAGAGTTTTTAGAGTTAAAGCGTTTTAGACTTTTACAGTTGTTTACCGATTGTAGCTTAACCAATTTTAACAAGAATAACTATCAAAGCAGCGTTGGTGTGCAAATTAACATGAAGGCATAGGAGTCAGATTAGCGAAACATTTTCCATCCATCACCATCCCCCACAATTTGGCTCAATCATCCATTTCGACTTTCATAATTGGCGACCCCTAGGTGATTTCTTTTCTGATTGTTTTGTCAAGCAGCAAAAAAGCTCTAAAACATCAGCAGGATTCTGGGCAAAGCCTGCCTTCTACATTTAACCACTTTCGCGGTAAGCAACATGATGGAAGAAGCAATTGATGTAAAGAATGAGCAGCAACAAAATCTGACAAGAACAACAAAACCTCGATGTGACAAGGTTAGTACGAATTGTTTTGGCGCGTTACTTTCGTCACTTCCGGAGCTATCGGCACCATTTCAGCCATATGCTACACCAAAACATTCTGTGTGTCATCATATTTATACAAATGGCCCATGCAAGTGAATTTAACGATTTTCGAAAGTGCATAATTGGGACTTCGCGCGCGCGCGTAGTTCCTATGTTTTTACTCGGCCATTTTGATAGATGAGCATTAAAATTTTTTTAATTTAATGATAAGTCAAAAACGGCAAAATGTGGAATGCTGAAATTTGGACACAACATTACAAGTTTACAAAGCATTATGCATGCCAATTTGGGGGGTCGAAGATTACGTAATATTGATTTGGGGACTCTAAAACCGAGAAAAAACTGCTATTTTTGAGCCGGAATTTTTTTTATTTCGCTTTTTACACAAAAAATGCTCAACGTGGATAGTTGCAATTTGGACACAACATGGGTAGTAATAAACAGCGTATGCATACCAAGTTTGAGGGCTTCCAGTCACGTGACTAAAATTTCAGAGGCCGAAAATGGACAAAAAGTGGTAAAGTTTGAAGTGGTATATCTCGGTAAGTAGTGATATTTTTTGAAAAAAGTTTGTGGTTTTTGAAAACACTAATCAGTACCTTTGTATTGGTCATGTTCATTTATTCCGTCTTGGATAAAATTTTTCCTTATTTTTGTCTTTTTTCTTTTTTTTTTTTCTTGGTTTTTCTTCTATCACTATCTCCTTTTAAACCACAAAACGCAGATGAATGATATCATGGAGTGGTATAGAGTTCGAAACAAACTGGTGTGTGCCTGAAAATGGGGGTGTCACGTCCGGGGATTCCCCCTAAAATAAAAGCTGGAAAATTTTGAACTTTTGAATTGTTCAACGTAGATAGACCAAATTATCAGATTTGGTGGATATTATTGGTGATTAAAACATATTAAAAATTGGGGGGGCTGTGATGGGAGGAAATGGTTGAAATGAGTCATACAACATTCGGAAAAATTTTTTCACTCAACTTAAGTAGATCAAATTTTCGGAATAGATTAATGAAATATGAAGTAAATTGTTGGTAAAATTTTGTGTATCACTATTGAGAAACATTCCCTCTATGGGTTTTTTAAAATCCAAATCTTTGTAATGATCATTATTGATCAAGGCATGCCAACTTCAGTTTCAGGATAGTGAAATATGCACAAAAGCATAAGATAGTAATTTTTGTGGGGGTTGCATTGCACCAATCTCCCCCAAAATTCCTTTTTTACTTTAAAACCTTAGGGCTTCTACAACTTAGGAATGGAATTGTAAAATAAAAAAGTTACTCCTTTTTTTCTGGCTACTCCAATACTCCGCTTGATCAATAGCTCACTTTGTTGTGGTTCGGGCAAAGTTTTTAGCTTTACATGTGAAAATGAACACCATTTTGTCATAAAAGGATATTATGAAATTTTTTGTAATGAAGTTTATAAGGTAGTACCGTAATATTCCTGATAGAAGATTCAATTATGCAAAAGTCATATTCACTTATGACGAAATGGTGTTGAATTTTTTCATTAACAGTAACACCATTGCAAACTTTGTCTATGAAGGTTGTTTCATAACTTTATGTACGGTAGGCTAGTTTAATGAAATTGTAAAAGTTTTAATGCAAGCTCTCTGTTGGATAAATTAGGGCTTTTTATTTTAAGGCTGTTCTAGAAAACTTTTCAAGTTTTTAGCTCTTCAATAATAATGGGAGGCTAGCCGATTATAATTATACTTCAATATTCGCAGTAAAGTTGGTTTTTAGGATGGGATAACCTATTTGAGTACCGGTATTTCAGACTTGGAAAAGTTTGTGGCCCATTAGAGTATCAATAAATGAATTTTTTTAGTTGGCTATTAGGCTATAGGCTAAGCACATCGGTAAAGAATACCAGTACCGTCTGTAGGTGTATAGTCACATACAGTAGGCCTGCCTTACTAGGATAGCGTAGTGTAGGTGTAATGTGTATGTTATTGATTGTAGAACTAAGATTATGATTGCATGATGTTGACTATTATGCCTGGTGAAAGTGCTGTCAGCTGTTGTGTATTGGTAGTGTTTGTGCAATGACTTGTAATTTAGTTCAGAGTGTCCATTTTCCCAGTAGTACCAAAATATTACCAAGTTGTATTTTGCAACCCCAGATCAAGCGAGCAGGATCTTCACAAAAAACATGGCTTTACCCTTTGAGCCACGCTGCTGACTGGAAGTGGAACGATGGAGAAGGTAGCATAATGTTGTTGATAATAGCATAAGCTCAGAGCTGCTCCTTATGTGCAAATGTAATAGTGTATAATACTCATATGCCTGGCACTGGCAGTAAATTAGTAATGCCTGATGCTGTTAGGTACTCTGTACTGGCAACTGCTGTCTAGTAAACTAACAAAACGAGAAAATAGTGGGAGGTTTACTAACCAAGTGAGTATATATAATGTCTATTGCCAAATCGCCCTAAACATGTACCACAGTTGGCGAGTAGGCCACATGTATATAGTGGTGCCAATATGGCAATCCCAACCCTGCAGTGCATGTTTAAACACCCAGTCGAGTTGTTTGAAATCAGTCATTAAGTATAAGCTGTCAGCATTATTTTGGAATCTCTACGACTCGTTATGAGCGTGCGCATGCTCTTGTTCCTCCCATATGTGCACTAGGGTAATGACTACAGAAAAAATAATTAGCCTGCTATAGGATTGGATGAGTTTTTTGTTATGTATGAAGAATTTCAAAACAATTTTTGAAAATTTTACAAAAAGTTTCCCCACCAACCCAATTTTCTGACCCCACTTGCCCAAAATTTTGGGTTTTTTGGTGTGTGGTGCACAACAGCAACAGTTTGCAAGCTTAAACACCCTTTAGGTGTTTGGGCCTTATAACTACTCACAGTTTGAAAAAAATTTGAATGGAATTGAGCTATAGGTTCAAAAGTTATGAGCAATAAAGTGCTAAACTTGTGAAATGCTGCCTCTAGCGGCAGAAATGCAAAAAGTACTATAATTGGCTTATTATCGTGTGAAATTGATGTCAAATTCTATTTTTCATGGTATAATTTGTTTAAAGCAAGTATTTCATGAATTGTTGTGACTGTAAAGGAAAACATCACTGTTCTAATAATGAGATGTTGAAAAATAAACTTGATATATTTTTAAAATTTAAATTAAACGTAATCGTACATGCTAAACAGTAGCAATTGGTGTTGATGGCAGATTGCTTTAAAAAGACGACTGGTTGGGTTCAGACACGTGGCTAGCGACAAACCTCAGGGTTCATTATTAAAGGGGGGTTGCAACATATAACTGGTATTCGTAGCTTTGTTTTACATGCGGAGTTATGAAAAAGAATACAAATTCTGCAAATTTTTGTTGAAACTTTATTTAAAAAATTTTTTTTCTTACTCCACAGAGGCTCCCATAGACATGGGCCCCCAGGTGCAACAAATTTCTGCAAAAAAGCAAACGACAAAAATGGGAAAAGTCTTCACCTAAAAACAAAAATGATACGAATAAAAGCATTGAGTTTTTGGTGAAGACGTTCTTTGGTTTGATTTTCACCATTATCTGGCAGAAAAAAAAGCATAAAATTTGCGGTAAAAACGTTTTATTTTCTCAACCAAATTTAACAGAAAAATGCCGCAATTATATGGTGAAGCTTGCTCCCTTTGACTAAAACCACTAGTTGCGCCATTGCCAAGGAGGCTAAAGCATTTCCAAGAAGGGTCTTGGTTCAGTCGGCTCCCCTTTGGCTACAGCCTTGAGTAGAATATATCTAAAGCTGCATTCACACGAGCGACTTTTAGCTGCGAGAATCGGCATTTTGTCTTTCTTCTTTCTCAAATCGATAAAGAAAGAAACAAGAGCAATTGAGAAAGAATTAAAAGGCAAAATGCCGATTCTAACAGCTGAAAGCAGTAGCGTAGCCATATGGGGTGGGGGATTTGGCCTACCCATTGGCATGCAAAGTATGCAAAACACCCTGTTTTTATTACTTTTTGAGACCAATTTTTGCCCTGAAAGCGAAAATATCCCCCCCATTGGCATTAGCAATGAGAATGTGACTACTTTGACTCTGGACATGAAGAGAATTCGGTCGCAAAACTCGATCCCAACCTGGACGAAGACATTTTTTTTTGGTCTTCACCTAACTTTAGGCAAAGAACTGTACTAATTTCACACCTCTGAACACCCCCTCCCATTGCAAATTTCTGGCTAGGCACCTGGCTAAAAGTCGCCCATGTGAATGTAGCTTGAGAGTAATCCCTTCGTCATCCCAAGCTAAAAGAATTATCATGATTGTTAACATCATTCAAAAGAAAGCTCATTGTACAATTCAGTTTTCTTGAAGAGTTGTAAGTGTGGTTCTATATGCAACGATATTTTTGTAAAAAATCAGTCGCTCGGCAAAAATTGTCACTTTTTAATGCTTTTTTTGTGCTAAAATTTAACTTAATGCTAGGCTAAAGTAAGTGTTTTTAAGGTCTGCTAGTGGCGAAGTTTAAATTTCTTTTTTTTTGCTTTTGATTGCGTGCTGCAGCTTATTTTGACTGAATTTTCTAGAGAAGAGGGAGAACAAATTTAGTGTGATGTGGCTCAACTTCGCTTAGATGTGGATCTAGTTGCTAATCTGCGTACTTCAAATATTAAAAATCGTTGTACTTTCCAAAAAAGGAAACTTGATGCTTTTGATTAGATTACCTACTAGCATTGAAGTTTGGGTATAGTTTATGATGGTGTTTTTGTGAGGAAGAAAAACAATGTAGTACGGTAGTTCACAACAATCTGCCTCAATATCCTTGATAGTTTGAAGGTGTTTGAAGTACCTTTGTGCACAAATTTGAAAAATGATCGATGGTTTTAGTTTTCTGCAGTAAACTTTTGTGAACACGATTGCAATGACATAATCAAAAATAGGAGTTTTACTACTCAAAATTGGAATTTGAAACTATCATAAGCTTTAACAAGTTAAAAGTATGTCAACCTAAGCACAAAAAATTATTTATATTGCTTTTAAATGACAAAAATTTTGCTGAAATGCTTGCTTTAATTGTTTCCTAACCATTAAAATAAAATTTGACATCAATTTCACACGATAATAAGCCAATTATAGTACTTTTTGCATTTCTGCCGCTAGAGGCAGCATTTCACAAGTTTAGCACTTTATTGCTCATAACTTTTGAACCTATAGCTCAATTCCATTGAAATTTTTTTCAAACTGTGAGTAGTTATAAGGCCCAAACACCTAAAGGGTGTTTAAGCTTGCAAATTGTCGCTGTTGTGCACCACAAACCAAAAAACCCAAAATTTTGGGCAAGTAGGGTCAGAAAATTGGGTTGGTGGGGAAACTTTTTGTAAAATTTTCAAAAATTGTTTTGAAATTCTTCATATGATACATAATAAAAACTCATCTCATGCCATAGCAGGCAATTCAAAAATCTGCAAAAAAATTTTAGTCATTGCCCTAATATGCACTCATTGAGGTTAGGGGTAGATCTGGGGAATAGCTTTGAATAGGTCGGAGAGAAGGAGAGAATGCACGCGCGCTCATGCACAAATCGCAGTGCTGCCGCAAATAAAGTGGTGGCTTATACTTTACGACACCCGGCTATTTTGCCTCCAGAGCAGAGAGGCAAAGTAGACGCTACCGTTATATTATCGTGAATTGATGATTATTGTTACCAAGCTTCCATAGCTAAATTATTGCTACTGGTGACAAACAATAGGTGAATTCGATGATTGTAGAAATGGTCAAGGACCAAGGACACAACTTTTTAAAATTATTTTGGGCAAATTTTCCAAAATTTTTAGGAAGTGGCTATTTTGCCTCTGAAAGCAAAATAGTGTTTTTATTCATTAAAACAAATCGTTTCAATTTTTTTTTGAAAACTACTAAAAAAGAGGGGATTAAAGCATTAAAATTCACAATTTCTGAGTTTATATGGTAATAATTTTTAATTTAGCTGTATTAGTAGGCCTATATCCCACTCATCCATCACTTCAGATTTATGGGTTATGGCCTTGTTTCATTGCCAGGATACTGCTACAGCATGGTAAATAATCAACATCAGCTGATGCCTCAAGTGCCAAAATAGCCTTAATCCTAACCCAAACCTTAATCCTAACCCTAATCCCAACCTCAATCCTAACCCAAACAGAGGAAAAACACTATTTTGCCTCTAGAGGTAAAATAGCCACTTCTTAAAATTATGGAAAATTTGCCCAAAATAATTTAAAAAAGTTGTGTCCGTGGTCTTTAAACATTACTACAATTATCGACTTCACCTCTGTTTGCAAAAATAGCCACTGCCTTTAATGAAGTTTAAAAAAATATTGTTATCTAATAAATACTGCAAATGCTTTAAATTTATGTTTTTAAAATGAATGGAATTGCTGTACCGGGTAAATTTGTAAGCTCAAGTTTTTGTCATTACAAAAAAGTGGAGTTCTTGGGCAAGGGCAAAGTTCTCATGCCCCATGTTGAATATTATTAGTGTTTTTATTTTTATTTTTGGAAAAACTAGCAATTTTTGTGACTTTAAAAAAGAATAAACACTTAGATTTTTAAAGCAATTTGAATTTTATGCCAATCTTTTCTTTACATTTCATTGCATGTGATATCTTTCGCATTCAGGCTGTCAAGTGTGTCATTATTTCATTTTTTCATTATTTTTTTTTTCAATTTCAGTATTTTTCATTATTTTGGACCCGTTGTCATTATTTCATGATTTTTTAAATAATCTACTGATATTTTTTGAGTTCACTGGATAAATTGCAATAAATCGTGAGCTATTGAAATGAAGACCTTTTTTTTTCTTAAAGATCATCTAAAAAAATCTCACATAACCTACCTGAAGATCTTTGTTTTTTGAGCTCACCTAAAAAAATTTGCAAATACTACGCAAAGAGCTTTTTTGACTGGTTTTCAGTTCAGTCTTTTGGATTTGTACTTGAAAATTGTCATTATTTATACTTGAAAGTTGTTATTACTTGTCATTATTTTATGTTCAGCAGTCATTTTTCATTTTCGTTCAATGACTTGACAGCCTGTCTCATATCTAATGCCTATCAATAAATGATGGCAAACGTTTAGGCTGCCAAAAGACACTTTGTTAAATTTAACATGAGGTATGTAATTTCAAGAAATATCCTGAAGATCCCAGCAAGGTTCTATATAGAAGGAAGGTGTTGGAGACATTACTTCTGGCCCCACGTTCGAAGGGTCCAAACTCCATAATCGTCAAAACAAAAAAATAATAAGCAATTAATTTTTTTTTAGTATCAATTCTTTTTTTGAGCTTTGCATATTCAACTTATAATCACGTGGTGTAAGAATTTTATTAGGTTAGCATACAACCGCACATCTCTCCAGACATTTGAACAATTATTATATCGTAGTTGCATTTAACTTCACACCTAATTTCTTAATAATTTTGTATGCAGCATTTTAAGTGATCTAGTAGTTAGTTATTTGGGATTTCTAGCGACGATTTTTAACTTACAAATTGTTTAATGCATGTGGCTTTGCCCCTAGATTACTTGCCAGTGATTAGAGTAGTTCATTTTTTCTCAAACCAAATTGTTTGTGGTCAGATATTTTCAAAACAAGTTGTAATTATCAAGATATGTTTTGTTAGTTGTATCAACACATACCAGTTTTAACATGTTTACTGTAGTATAATATTAGTATGCCATCCCTGGTAGTACCGGCACTGTATTACATTTCAATATCTTGCACTTACTTTCTTTTAAAATTACACACAAAATAGCACCGGTCTTGTTTTTGCATTAACGAATCAAATTTGTTTGTTTCCAGACCCATGGATTCCTTGTTATGTCTGTGGGTAGCTTTAGTGCTTTGCAGTTTCTACTGCCTGCACTAAAACTATTAGCAGAAGTAAAAACAATAATTTTCTAAAGGCTTTTTGTCCCCTCATTATCTGATTAGAGCTTTCAAGCAATGCCATTTAAAATTAGTTTCTGTATGACCTGGCTTGGTTGGCTATTACATTCTATTATTTTTTCAAATAAGAAAAGGAAACAAATTGATAATCGATCAAAGTTTATGTTGTCTTTTGTTTGGTTATTTTCATTTTTAATCAATCAAAAAATGATGTTGCCCTCCAGCCAAGGACAGGACATTTTGAGGACTTCTAGACTTCGTGGCCAAGACCAAGTTCTTCAAAATGTGTTGTCAAGGACTCCACCTCTCTTCCTCTTCTAAATCAGTCTGAAATTCTATCATAGGCTCTAATTCCACTAAATCATGCAAAAATTGTGATAAAATATTCTGGTTTTTGAGCTGCTGAAATATGTCGTTTTTTAACAATGAACTTTTCAGTTGAAGTGTAGAGTAGTTAAATCCAAAACTTGGTTGGCTAGGCATTGCCTTGGTTCGAGTCAACTGTGAACTGGTAAATGCATGGTTTGAATTGAGTTTCAATTACAGTTACTGGAAGTTGCTACAGTTTGAGAACTGCTTATTTAATTTAGAATCTTAAAGGATTGTTTTCATCAAGATTTTGGTTTTGCTGGCTGCTAGTGAACTTTTTATTTAATGTTAAGTTTTGTATGTATTGATTTTCCGTTATTAGTTGAGATAGCATGATCAAACATGATAGTTACATTTTTGGGGTCATTGTTGTGCCAGGTGAGTTCATTCATGCCAAGTGATTTTCACCATTAAGATGCAAAAGTTGTTTAATGTTTACTTCCAACATCTGCTATTTGCTGGCAGAAAAAATTATAACGTTGCAATTTTATCAGGATTGTTGTGCAAGATAATTCGCTAAGCATTAACTAATTTAATCGCGGTAGTTCTATTGTTTCGGATTCTGGAAATTGTGTTGGAATATATATCAATTTGAAGATGCCCAACTGCCTGAGGTGAAACTGCAATCATCATTAGAATTAAGTTGCTCTTAAATTTATTCAGGTTAGTAGGTTTAACATGATATTGTTTTTGCTTTTTTTCAATTTACCAGATACGTTTGTTGGTTTTATGAACTTGCATATGATAATTATTTGTAAGGCAATTTTTTGCTGCCCTAAATCCTAAAAAAGTTTCCTTTATTTTTTACAAAAGCTGCATTTACTTTTGACAAAAGTTTAAGTAAGAAGTTAAATTTAGGCCTATGGACAAAGAGTTTAAACATGATTGGATGCTTCAAAGCAATAGGGTAGGAGTTGGGGCCAGACATTTCCTGCAATGACTGTTCAACGCTGGTTCTGACACTGTGGTATTAGCGCAGTTCTGGGGTTGTAGCTGAACTTCTGCAATATTAATAAGTTATTCCATCATAGAGAACACTAAGTCACAGCCAATGTGTCACAAAGCTTGTTGTTGTCCAATACCTAGAGAATACTGCAATTAAACTAAAATATCTTACTGTAGCTTCAAAGCATCTTTTTGGAATCATGCTTTTATGTTTTATGCAAGAATTGATAAAAGTTGCTCATAAAATCAGAAAAAGTTGCAGAATAAAAAGTTATGGAGACAGCTTAAAACATTATGCTACTGGAACATAAAGTCTCTGTGTTTCAAAAGCTTTAAAGAATTGCAAAAAGTTACCCTATTTCAGATCTATTGGTGAAGCTGCAATTTGATATCGTGTTTTGTTGTTTTTCTAGGCATAAACAATTGTTTTTTCACATGGTTAATTTTGCCAGAGCAGCAGCCAGTAGCATAGCTGAGGAAGGTTAAGCCTCCCCCATTAGCCTGTCAATGAAAATGCTGAATAAGGAAAATACCACGTTTTTAGCACTTCTAAGAGTGTTTCTTTTTTGCACTGAAATGGACTAAAAAGAAATAAAGAGGTTTAAAGCATATTTTGAAACATATATTCAAGAGGGGGGTGTGTTTTGTCAAAAATAAAACTAACAAATCAATAAAAAGTTTGGAAAATGGCCAAAATAAGCAATCAAATTTGATCGCTAGTGTAAAAATGCTGAAAATAGGTTTCATCAACAAATATACTTCACACTCAGGATTATTAGTTAATTTTATCTATTTATGGTAAAAAAAATCTATTTCAGTTTCATAAACTGGGGTTGGGGGGCTATTCAGTATTAGTTGATTACCAATCTTATCTCTCAAGTATTTTTCCATCATTCCCCCCTAATTATTCTTCTCTATAAATTATAGACGAAATAGTTTACTCCGTGAGAGTTTTATTGAACTATAGAATTTTATGATGTGAACAATTGAGAATTAAATTTTAACATTTGCCACCTCCCACATAGCCCATTTCTGCAACCAGTTTAATCATGTATGCACTTCTAATTTCTATGTTACGCTTTTAAAGCATTAATTTCGATAAAATAGCCCTAAAATTGAGTTATTTTAGCAAAAAAATGCAAAATTTTCAAATGCTGGGGGCGCCGCCCCCAGATCTCCATGCCCCCAAAGCAACCCTCCATTGCAAATTTCTCGCTACGTGCCTGGCAGTAGCAGGCATTGTTGAATGCTAAACATTGTTCTTGAAGGGCTTCTGGTTCACCCAAAAATTACTGTACCTTTAAAAAAAAAAACTACCTAAATAATTTTAGTTGTATGGAAGGCATGCTGATATTGGGTAAAGTTACTTTTAATTTTTATACTACATGATGAATTAGGTGGTGAAAGGTGCTGGATATAGTTTTTTTTAGTTTTTGAAATGTTGCAGATTTCTGGTAGATTCCATCAGTTGCTGTATTTTGTGGGAGAGCGTTTTTGTTTAGACTAGCCTGCTTGGTCTTCTGCTCCTGCTTCTTGAAAGAAATAAGGCAGCAATAATGTCATCACCAAAAATGACCATAGGATTTTTCCCAAAGTGGAATTAATGTACTTTTGGAATCAAAACTTGGTCCATAACACATCTTTACATCATGGTTTGTATATTTCTTGAAGGTTATTGTTTTATGGAGTATTTCTTGTAGGCTTTAGTGGAGAGTTGTTAAAGATGAAGGAAAAAAGTTTAAATGATTGAGTTGCGGTCTTGTACAATTGCATGGAGGTATGGTATATGTTGTCGTTAAGGCGGTATTCACCAATGAACATAATGTGGGTTGTGGCTTTTCGCAATTGGATGGAGGTATATGCTTCTATTAAAACGATTTTCATCAGTGGATTAGTATTTTTGTCGGACACTCTCTAACTCATCTCTAAATTGTTTTTTGCTTGCTAGAAGAAAATTGTTTGTTTTGGGGTGCATGCAAACCCACCAAAATGTAGAGAGAACACTGATATAGTTGCTGGATAGGTGTGCCAAAAGTTTGTAATTTACTTACGTTGCTTTGCTGGATCTTGAAGGTTTGGTGAATGGTAGTAGGTCGTAATTCGAATAAATTTTGGTTTTTGAGGTGCATCTGGAGGGCTATTTGTTAGGGATGTTGACTTTTGCTTTTGGGTAATTAACAGGGTTTGTTCGGTTAAGGAAAGCGTAAGCAGAATCAATGTTTCCTTTTAGGTTTTGGTAAGTCGGCATGTGCCAAAAAAATCGGCGATTTACCTACAAACAATGAAAAACTCAATAATGAGTCGACGTGCGACCACTAAAAATTTTGAATTACTGATTATAATCGGCCTAATAGTTACGCAGAATAGAATTCTTTTTTATGCTTTTTAACATTGCTGGTAAGTTGCTTTCTCTGGCTAATGCATGTGGTGTTTTTAAAGCGTTTATTGATAGGGAGATGTGGTCGTTTGATTCAAGTTTTTCATTCTTAACCAAAATGTTGAGATATGTCTAAAATTCATTCTCACCAAATTTCAAGTTTCTTCGCCTTTCCGTTTTCAAGATATTGCACTTTGAAATTTGTTGTTTTTCAATTAGTTTAATGTTGCCATTTTAATAGTGTTTCTATGCCACAAAATAAAGGGAGTTTTTTGTTTAAGCATAATAAAATAAAGATGTTATTTGGTGGCATTTTTAAAAAAAAATGTCTTCAAAGTCAATGTTGGATTTGTGTTTGATTGAGGATTAGGTTTAATCCTAGAGTAGGGGTTTGAGTTAATGTTCGTGGTAATAAAGATTTTAGACTTGTCTATGTTTCCCGGTTACCAAACTGCTAGATAAGCATTCGCCATAACCTGGGAAATCCGTCTTTAGACCCCATTGCGTAATTGTCGCTTATTTTTAGTTTGCTCTAAACGGATAGAAAAATTAGTATCAGCTGAAAGATATAACCATGTGATTGGACGTTTCACCTTTGGTCCGCTCCCGATTCGAATTCCTGTCTATGTCTATGCTCAGATCCTTGTAATGACAAAACCAATTACTGATACATATTTTGGTTTCATATTATGTTTTTAAGATAATGGTAACATAAACAGTTTAATTTTTGGGTCCGCGACAACTGACCGCGAACCAGATAACACTAATTGGCTGTGAAGGGCGATCATAAAAATATTTCACTATCCCCAAAGCCGTTACGCCCAAACCTTCACTTTGTGACAAAATTACTGTGACGAAACCGTTAGTTCCTGGTCAGTTTGGTCGCTGTCTGTTTGTCACAGTCACTTGACTTGGCTCGTTAATTTTGACATATCTGCACATTTGCACAGCCAAAAAATATTGAAGACAAAAAAATATCTTAAGCAAAAGTAACGTCATCATGTGGTGGAAGTGGAAGCGAAGAAGGTGGAAGCAATTCACGAACTGGCGCTTCCACATCCCTGATAGCGATATGGTGCCTAATTTCAAAATAAATTAGTGCTAGTAAAAATTACTTAATTTGTGATGTTTTGGTTATTGGCAAATGATGGGCTAACACTTCGAGGCAGTTCATTGCGAAAGAGATTGTGATGACTGAACTGTAAACTGGCATTGCACAATGTACAGCTTTCTTCATTAACAATATTGCAATAAATAAGCAACGAAATAAAATTCTTTCTAGTTAAATTGCTGATCCTTGCCAAGAGCCTGATTTTGTTTATACATTACAGAAACTTTCAAAGCTGACAATTGAATCAGAAACGCCGAGTCATCACGTGGAAAAGCAAATGCAGCTTCTACCAGCAAAGAATCAAGTGCATTTTCAAGCAAAGACATCGAATTTAGAGCAGCTTCATAAAAAAAATATTCTTTAAAGTTATGTGTATCCAGAAGATATAACATCTTAAACTGACTTTGCTAAAGTGGTTATGTGGAACTAATAGTTAACGTATTGTTTATTATTGCTTGTTAAAAACGATTTAAGTCTATACTGTCCATAAGGTGAAAGCTAGTCGATTTTTGGCGTTGGGCTCTAGAAACTTACTGCAGTGAAGTGACAATAGTACTCTGAAACGGTGTATTGTTTACGATTTACATTATGGTTTAGGAGTAGTATCACTGCTCTGATATCATTTTTATTTCGTTTGTTGAAACTGCTTCTTTTCCTGTAGTTGAGAGCGTTTGTAGAATAGAATGTTGCTCTACGGAATCTCAGCTAACCGATTTAGAACCCGAAAAAAAAGGGTATTTTCAAGGAACTTTAGGAGTTGGTACTCTATAACTGCACAAACGACCACAGCTGATTTAATACCCAAGTATCCACTAATCGTGTTTTATAATCCTCTGTGAGGGCGGCTCTCCTTTTTTGCTCCGAAACAAGCACGTAAAAAGCATTTGTCGCATGCTTTTCATTTTAGACCTTGACATTGAATAAGTTGTAGATTGTGCATCTATGTCGGGCTTCATAGTAAAAAAAAGTATTTTTTTCTTGACGGTTGGTTAACGGATAGCATTACAAAGTCTTTTCAGTGATAATGTAAAGTGCAGTTTTTGTAAATGACGCAGTGTTTCACTGCAGTAGCCTACACTGTGTTATCGTTTAAGATGTCCACTTTCTGAGTTGATTGGGAAATCCGACGGACGCTCCGGCATGAAAAGGCGATTTTGCCCATCTGAAAAAAAAAACGTCCTACCAGGGCTAGGTGTTCAGCCTATTTTAGCAAAAAGATGACAGTGGTGTGCCTTTAAGACTGCTTTCTTTGGTCGCAAAGTTCGAGTTCAAGTTTGGAAAAAATATTTAGTTCGACTTCGTGCTGGCGCTCATTGCAAACAAAAAGATATAACTATTTCGCTGATTCAGTAGGTTCACAATTGTATAGTATTTCAGCTGTTGCCTAACGTCGAAATTTTACGTGTTATGGCAACGTTTGGTGTTTTTTTGGAAAGGAATGATGCATTTGTCGCAAAAAATTCAAGATGTTTAAATTATTTTTTCCATATTACTCTACCTTTTGACTAATAGTAGTACGACTTTCGGAAACTATTTTATGTTTAATATTTTGGTAAAAGTAAAATATACACATGAATTTATTAACTGCAATAAACAACTGTACTTTTCTGTCACAAGTAGGTTGTATGTACCATTAGACGTAGCCAGGATTTTTCATTAGGGGGTGGGGGGGCACAAACCTCAAATCACTTGCAATGACGTTATCATAAATTATTGAAAGAGAAACTTTTAATGGGAGAAAGATGTAAAATGAAAGATCAGAAGCCGTGGCCTGGTTCTTTATGTAACCAGGATTTTGCTCACAGGAGAAGGCTTGAGCCAAAAGTTAAAATGTCTGAACTGGAAGGCGCGTTGAGTAAACTAGTGTAAGTAAAACGTATCACAGACAAGGGTTTCGGGACTCCGCCCCAGCCGCTGCGTGATTTTTTGTAAAAAAATTGCTATTTTAATGCCATTAAATCACGTTTTGCACGTTTTTCGAGCCATTTAAAGAACTAAAGTTTTAAAATTTGAAAGCCAATTGAAAAAATGAAACTGTTTAATTCTCCTTTAAAATCTTGCATTTAAGGATTAAATTTTGTAAGTGATTTATCCCAGGTGGGAGGAAGTAAGGCACACTGCCCCGTGTAATATTTCAGCAGTAAAGGATAGTTTGCGCGCCCACTTAAAGAATAGTAGTTTTGAGTACCAGTCGCAATAAGATGTAGAAAAGTAACGTTAACTGTACAGTAGAACATAAATTCTTTTTCACTTCTAATTTTGAAAGCTATCGGTTCTTAAGTGAGTTTCATGGACTACGAATATTGTTGCAAGATGTTCAATGTAGCACAGCGGTCATTTAAGAGTTGGAAAGCCTATACCTAGCTGACGAGAGATAAACAGAAGCTGTACAAAGCTGCTACGCTCTGTGAGTGGGCTATCTTGGCAGACATGTGGTGCAGTTCATACGGACCGTGACTATTAGGCGCGGACGTTTAGGCGCGGGACGTTTAGGCGCCGCCGATTAGGCGCCGGGACTTTTAGGCGCCTGGACTTTTAGGCGCCGAGACTTTTAGGCGCCAGAGGTAAAAAAAATTTTTTTTCAAATTTTTCAAAAATTTTTTGACAAAAAATTTTTTTTCAAAAAAAAATTTTTTTTTTCCAAAAAAAGTTTTTTTTTCAAGAAAAAGATCTTTTTCACAAAAACAAGGTTTTTTCCAAAAAAGCACTTTTTTCTACAAAAAATGTTTTTCTTCCCAAAAATTTTTTTTTTCTTTCAAATGACAGTCTTTTTTCAAATAAAAACTTTTTCCAACACCTTGATTAAAAGTTTTACTTTGATTAAAATGTTAATGTTTTCGAAGCTTTTCATCAGTTGTTTGTCAAGAAGAATCGTCAGAATAGAGAGTGCAGGAAAAGGAATGGCTATAGGAAAAACCCGAGCAGTAATTGGCTGGAAAAGGATTGCTGAGAGAGCGTCATTTGTGTAGAACCTTTAAGCTGAACAAGAATTCTTTTTGTCAGCAGAGGGCGGGGTTTGAAGTTTTGATAAAAGTGACTTCAAAAGCAGATAGATGGAAGCAGAGCGGAAAAAGTTTTACAAAAATTTGATTTCTTATTGCATTTTTTTCAATAACAAAGAATGTTTTCCACTACTTACTTGCAAAGTTTTTTTTACCTAATCCAGACGCATGCGATCTCCAGCCAGCGGTCTCAAATTTTGCGGCGCACAGACACGAGTTGCTTGTGCAATATTGGCACACGCAGCAAGCCGTGTGACGTTTCATTGTTATTTTGAGTCTATCTCTACCAAACAATACAGTACAAACTTTTTCAGGAGCTAAGGATTCATCTTTCAGGAGTAATTAAAAACAGAGTAAAAATAGAGAATGCTTATAGAGTTTATTATAGTTTTGTTGTCTGATGCAATTAATTTTAAGCTACGCTTACCGTGCGGTGTAGATAAATTGGAGATATCTTGAATAGTTTTGTGTATATTGTACATAGCTCGAATTTTGCTCCGTAAGTATTTCAAGTCGACAGAGGTGGGCACAAATAACAATATACCAAAAGCGCAGCTCAACAAAGCGCAACGATGTTTTCAACCAGTAAAAGCGCAGCGCAAAATGCGCAGTTTTATTTTTTTTTAACTTCTGAAGCGCAGCTCAACTTTCGCAATGAACTTTTTCGTTCAGTTGAAGCGCAACGCAATTCCGCAATTGCGAAACAGCGTTTTCGTACCAAGTTAAAGCGCAATCTAACTTTCGCAATTGAAATTTCACAACACAATGCAAATGCGGCATTTTTGCGATTTTAGACAGTAAAAGAGTAAATAATTTGCTAAAGAAGGCAGACATTTATCACTATTACGATCGAAATGAAGCAAAATTAAGTTCAATGTATAGAATTGCGCTATTAACCGAAAAAAAAAAAAAAAAAATTAAAACCGCAGCGCAATTAAAGCGCAACAAATTTTAAAGACTTTAGTCCGCAACGCAACTTCTGCAATGTTTCAAAATAAAAAAATTAATGCGCAACGCAACTTCCGCAATTGCAGAGGTTGCGCTTTGCCCACCTCTGCAAATCGAAGTGCTTTGTTTTTCGTTTTCTTAAAGGTGTATTGTATCTATGCATCGTATTGATAACTCCAGCCATACTACCTTGACTTGATGCATGGTATAACGTTATTCGTAGTGCTGCTTCCCTAGTTTGTGCCAAGATATTGTTTTTTTATTGAATTGGCTACGACTGCAATGCTTCTTCTGACGTAATTACAGCTCATTTGATTAAAATTGTATGTTAGTGCCATTAAATAAATAAGTATAATCAATCAATCAAGCTCTTCTCTCTTGTAGTAACTACGTCTTTTGTCTATGTTTATTGTTACCTTTTATTGTTGTTTTCCGCTTTCTTTCATGCTGATAATTGCATCCATGCGAGAGTACATATTCACATTTGAGCCGTCACTCCTGTCATTACCATGTTTCATCAATTAGTTCACTTCGCGTGAATGAAGTGGTAGGCAGTTTTAAAATCTATTAAAATCTATTCTCAGTGAACTATGACGTCATTTTTGAGCTTTTTCAAGTGACAGATTTTTAGATTCCCGTCTTGTTCTTGTGAGTTTTTTGGTGTTTTGCTCTTTTGAAGCAGACGCTTATTCCTTTTCATTTTTGCAAATAAAATTTCTTAGATTAGTTTTTTTTTACATTTTGCCTGCATAGCCAAAAAAGGTCATTGCGATGGGGTAAATTTTAGCAACTCGAGAAGTCTTGAAAATTGATAATTTGAACAGTTTTACATTGCTCTTAAGCAAGTACTTAGAGGTGGTGAATCATCCAGCCAATTCCGGTGGTTTACAATAGCTAAAATTGAACTATAATTTTTGATATTTTTTGTTTTAATTTTGGGACTGAGGTTGCAAAGTTATTCAACAAATACAAAAAGATATTCCCCGACTAAAAGTTTTTGGAAACTCTGAGTTTTGTTCTTCCCGCCAAAACTACAGTTCTCTAAACTATTAGGCCTATTGTAGTTTTGGCGGGAAGAACAAAACGTCTGGATTAGGTAAAAAAAACTTTGCAAGTAAGTAGTGGAAAACATTCTTTGTTATTGAAAAAAATGCAATAAGAAATCAAATTTTTGTAAAACTTTTTCCGCTCTGCTTCCATCTATCTGCTTTTGAAGTCACTTTTATCAAAACTTCAAACCCCGCCCTCTGCTGACAAAAAGAATTCTTGTTCAGCTTAAAGGTTCTACACAAATGACGCTCTCTCAGCAATCCTTTTCCAGCCAATCACTGCTCGGGTTTTTCCTATAGCCATTCCTTTTCCTGCACTCTCTATTCTGACGATTCTTCTTGACAAACAACTGATGAAAAGCTTCGAAAACATTAACATTTTAATCAAAGTAAAACTTTTAATCAAGGTGTTGGAAAAAGTTTTTATTTGAAAAAAGACTGTCATTTGAAAGAAAAAAAAAATTTTTGGGAAGAAAAACATTTTTTGTAGAAAAAAGTGCTTTTTTGGAAAAAACCTTGTTTTTGTGAAAAAAGATCTTTTTCTTGAAAAAAAAACTTTTTTTGGAAAAAAAAAATTTTTTTTTGAAAAAAAATTTTTTTTCAAAAAATTTTTGAAAAATTTGAAAAAAAATTTTTTTTACCTCTGGCGCCTAAAAGTCTCGGCGCCTAAAAGTCCAGGCGCCTAAAAGTCCCGGCGCCTAATCGGCGGCGCCTAAACGTCCCGCGCCTAAACGTCCGCGCCTAAAAGTCGTAGACCCCAGTTCATAGCGTCGTTCCTTTACTTTTTCACTTCTGTTAGTGGCAGAGGTGAAGTCCTTGAAGGCGTCCTTACTCTTAGGACACATTTTGAAGCCTACAAGCCCTCGAAAATGTCGTATCCTCGGCTCGAGGACAGCACTTTTTTGTTTCGTTAAAAATGAACCATGGATAAGACCTTTTTTTTACTTTACTTTGGAAATCGGCAAAAACCTCGCGGAAAATTTGGAAAGTTTTTTTTTCTGGAGGTCGACTGAAAAAAATTTGGGGGAGAGAACACCTGCGCCTTATGTACTTGACCTTGGCCTCGAGAAGTCGGTCCTTAGCTTTGGCTTCGGATTTTTTTGTGTCCTTGGCCTCGAAGGTTGCGTACTCGACTCCACCTCTGCAAAATAGTCAAACAAGGTTTGGGCACCTCTTTTATTACCTTTAATTAAGTAGTTCTTATTTCTTCAATAAAACCGATTTCGAGCCGTAGGCCTATCAGTTTGGACGGGCTTGGCTATTGATGAATCAGATATTTGGTCCATGGTTTTCGAATTTTAGCATATTCCACTTAAGTGATATCGAACATAGATTTCTTTATTGTTTAAAAAAATATTGCAAAATAAGCATTGCGATGTTCGATTATCTCGATCCTAGTTTTGCAATAAATTTTGAAATTTAACCACTTCTGATGTCACAAAATTTCAAACGCATGGTTGCCCTAATGGTACGGAGCCAAACGCACTAAATCGATTTTCGCAAGAAAGGAAAGTAGTAAAACAAGGTTTGGGGCACCTCTTTATTACCTCTGTAGTTGTAGTTCTCATTTCTTCAATAAAACCTATCTAGAGCAGTATCTCTTTTTATGTAATTGGGTCGTTGTTTGAAAGTGTACTTAAGGTCTATTGTTCAATGAAGTTAGGCACTGTCGCGAAGTCCCAAGATATCGCTTGCGATGTCACATTCTAGTTCTGTTTTGTTTCTATAGTAAATGTATTGGTTACTGTATTGTTACTCAAGTTTATTCGCCGGTAGCTTTGAATTACATGCTATAATATTGTTTGCAACACATCCGTTTTGACCTGTTTCTTTCAATAACCTGTGCTGCAAATAGACGAATCGATAATTTTCACTACATCGCGTGCTTTTCAGCTGTTAGAAACGCATGAATTTATAAAACCACTTTTTCACGAAATAAAGTGTATTGTATAAAAGTGTTTTTGATTGTTATAAGCAGCAACCATAATAATTTCTGGTTAGAATAGTTCAATAATGATGATTTTTTTTCGTTTTACTACCGTAGCGTAGAGCATTTTTTCCTGATTGAGACGTAAGCAAAACGCTATAGATCTTTTTCTCTTTCAACTGAAGAAAAACTAAATTAAAACATTTGCTCGCGTTCAGCTAAAGTTTTTATGTTGCGTAAATTGTCTCGAAAAATCAATTGCATTGCTGCAATCAACTTCAAGGAGCACGTTTCCGCAACTCATCACGTCGCCATGCCGATACCAGATGCGAAGTTCTGTGCACTTCTATGTACCGTATTTACTCGTTTTACCGCCCGATCTTGATTATGGGCCCGTTTGAATAGCCGCCCGTGTGAGCAGAACAAAAAAATAAATAAGGGCCCGTGCTTTAATACCCGCCCGGTGCAAAAGCTGATTTTTCAGTGGTAGAGAACAATAGAAAATAAGAAGCTGCTAAGAAACGCTTGTGTCACAACGCTGTTGAATTTTAAGCGCTAGTAGACAACAGTCTCGCCTTAGACGTCCAATTGCATAACAGATAGCATTGATTACGTTTTGGCAAACAACACTAACGCCTTAGACGTCCAATTGCATAACAAATAGCATTGATTACGTAACAGGTAGTATTGATTACGGCTCCCATTTGTCTACTGCTCATTCATTCAGAATATTGAACCCTATGTGATGATTAAATCATATGGAGAAAGATTAAATGTCGTGAAATATTTGTCTTCAACGATAATTTTTGTGGTAATTTTACTTTGAAACTAACAAGCGCCCGTGCTTAAATAAACGCCCGTTTGAATAGGGGCCCGGCAGTGAGTAAGGTTGAAAAAAATAAGGGCCTGGGCTACAAAACGAGTAAATACGGTATGTCTTGTCCTTGCCCAATAATCAGAGCTCAACAGACTCCGACAAGCGCATTTTTTCCCAAGTGGAGGAAAGTATAGCTGGTCACATGCAAATGGAAACTCTTCGAATATTTTTAGCGTTTGCAGATTCCTTTTATTTTACCCTTCTGGTTAATAACACGTCATATTTTGAATTTTAGCAGAAATTCATGCATTATATCGCGCAACTTAAGTAGCATTTAACTGTTTTCTGATCGTAAATGATTATATAATATTTTTAAATTTTGCTTTAGTTTTAAAGTTTCCATCAAACAGGCAGGCAAGGCAGCACAGGCAAATTTGAGTTGGATTTTATTTCGTCACGCGTAATACGTAGTAGTTGACCTCGATGTGACCTATTTTTCAAACAAAAAGTGATATTTTGCAACGTCACGTTCGCGATCAATAGCTGAGTAGCTCTCTATCACCCTCTTGCCGCTAAACGTTGTTTTTGTTCTGTAGTTTTTTTGTTTGTTTCCCTTTTGTTTTTTGCATCAACTTTGAGTACTTATATCAGCCATCACACTGCGTTTTCTGCTCCACATAGCAACGCTCAACACTGTCGGACACCAAAAGTCGAAAACGACGCCTTCCCAGGCGTGCGCTGATTGTCGACAATAGTCCTTCAGACCTTTTTTAGCTACTATGCTTACTTGTCCAATGTTCACTTCTTTAGTAAGCACTTGCTTTATTTCAGCGCTGACAATCATGCGGGTCATGATCTGCCACTAGCTGGCTCAACTGCTGCAGTTCACAATCCACATGCTCTGACGAGATATAATCATTCGCTTCTCAGTAACGTTCACCACGACTGTGACCAGTACTTAAATTGTAGGGGGGACGAGGGGGGACGCGTCACCCCATCGAGAGTTAGCGTCCCCCATCGAGATTGAGCGTCCCCCATCGAGATTTAGGTGTCCCCCCATCGAGATTTGAGCGCTGGATGATCAGAGGAAAAACACTTAGAAATTCCGGTTAAATATAGCACCAAATTTCGCGGGAAAAGTGATTTAGAAGGAGAAACACTTCAAACGTTGGCGATGACCTTTTTTTTTGGTCTTCACCTAATTTCGGTGAAAAAGCACTTCATTTTTCGGGGAAGACCTTTTTCTTTTTTGGTCTTCATTCAATGTCGTGGACGGAATTACGTAATCTTCACTAAGGTTTGGTCAAGGCTGCAAAAGCGACCACCCATGCAAAATTTTACAATTTAAGTATTGTCAAATTTTACAGTTTTACAATTTAAGTAAGACAGCCTACGACTGTCCGAGAGTGAAAGGAAAAGCGACTACTAGCAGTCTTCTTGTACTAACAACGTACGCACATCACTATGGAATGTCCCATAGTCACTTTGCTTGTACAATGTTACATGTTTTCTGTAATGTAGGGCTTTGTGTTTGACCGGCATTGTTCAACGTTGCTTTTCCAGCGGCCAAGAACCAATTTTTTGCACCAGAGATACAGTCTGCGACTTTTGAGTTTGTGCGACGAAACCTTACGAAAACCCTGTCAAATGTGTTCATAAGCCAAATCAGCTCGACTATTGACCCCTTTTTGAGCACTATTTTTCTTTGCCAATGTTGTGGGCAGTGCTGCCGTTGTTGCAAAAGATATAATTTTGCCACTGAAAGCTACATTGAGTTGCAAGTGCTACTTAACGTATTTAATAATCACAATTCATAATTTTAGCTCAATGTTATCATATCATTTTAAACGTGGTAGATATCATAATATGTATTAGGCTTATATTGTTCATAACTATATCCCTCCTTTATATATTTGCCTATTGATATAATGGCTAACGGATAACATTTTAGATCATCTTGATGTGTTCAACAGGAAGTTGACTTCGTTTGGCCGGCTCTGGGCTAGTGCGGGACGGATTCACAATCATGCTCTTTTCTTCGTTGAAGACTGACTTAGAGCGGGATTGTGTCTCCGCTGAGCGTGGTGTAGAAGGTGGCGAAATGGAGTGGCCTTTTTTGCCTCGCCTAATACTGTACTGTAGCTGTAGTGCATCGTAAATGTTGTGCGTTATTGTTCATGTTATGTAAAATAATTCAATAGTTTGCGTTAGAGACTGAATACGCAAATGTACAGTTTTTTTAAGCAAAGAAGCAATTGACCCAGGTAGCAAACGTCGGTGGGCCCCAATCGGCATCAAAGCGGCAGCCGCCAACATCAGCAGCAGCGGTCGCCGCCGGGGCCCGACAGCAATAATCCAGCGAATACCGCCGATAGTTTTTGCTTTTCTTTGGTCGGTTTGCCACTGTCCAGCCCAGGCTCGATGAGTATAATCGTGCGAATATTTTCAATGATTAATTAATTAAGTTTTGTAAATCTTTGTCGGTTTGCCGCATACCAGCTGCTGGTTAACCGCTCATTTCCTTTTTATAAATAAAGATATCACGTGGTCACGTCCACGTGTATAGAAGAACGTTTAATTAAGCCACGAGGCTGCATCACTAAAACTTTTTTCACAACTGTAAGGTAGCACTTCCTCACATATCTCTATCTGCTATGTAACGTCTGAATTTTCAAAGCACATACGAGTAAATGAAAATTTATTCGTATGGGCGTTGACTAGCGTTGTATATAGCAATTTGCTTTACCAGTTACCGACAAGTAGGTTAATTTTGGCTTTTGGGGTCCAAAATTTGTAATAGGCATTTACACAGTTACGTACGCCTGATGATAACAAACAAGGTTGAAATATGCATATAGCGTACTATTGTGGTAAATTGCTGATGTAATGTCGTATGGTGTCCATGCTTAGTGAAGCTAGCGTAATGCTGTTGAGCTAAGTGGAGTGCCAGTGCTATACTGGTCGAGAATCCTCTTTCTGGCGACCTTATTGTCAGACTTTGATCAGAGTAATCTGAGAAGAAGGTGCGATGGCAAGTGCAGAAATTGCCCTCGTTTGTGGTTTGAAGGTTCGGGTCGGCTGCCAGGATAGGCTATGTGTGAATTCAGATGCTGATGAAACACTAGCCTAATGAAATAGCAGATATGTGAGGAGTGCTTGCTACCTTACAGTTGTGAAACAAAATTATGTATGTCTCCGACAATGATGATCAGGCGCGTAGCCAGAAGTTCGCAATGGGGGGAATGTTCGGGGGGGTCTGGGGGCAGAGCCCCCAGCGCTTAAAAATTTTGCAGTTTTTTGCAAAAATAACTTCATTGTAGGGCTATTTTGATTCAAAAACAATGCTTTTAAAGCGTGGCTTAGAAATTGGCAGAGCAAGCAAGATTAAACTGGTGGCATAAATGGGCTATTTGGGGGGTGGCTAATGGTAAAATGTTAGTTCTTTTGTTTAGATGCTGGTAAATTGTAAAATCGAATAGTTCAATAAAACTCACGCGGAGTAATCTATTTCGTATTCAGTTTATAGAGAAAAATAATTGGGGGGAGGCTAATGAAAAGAGATTTGAGAGAAATGATTGGTAATTAACTAATACTGAATAGCCCCCCCCCATTTTTTAGTTTATAGTATATTTGTTGATGACACCTATGTTTTGCATTTTTACACTTGCGATAAAATTTGATTACTTATTTTTTACCATTTTTTAAAGTTTTCATTTATTTGTTGGTTTTATTTTTGACAAATTAGCCCCCTCCCCTGAACATATGTTTCAAAAGACGTTTTAAATCACTATTTAGTCCACTCCAGTGCATAAAACAATCTCAAAAGTGCTGAAAACGTAGTGTTTTTCCCATTCTGCATTTCCCTCGACATGCCAATGGGGGGGCTACAAACCCCCCTGGCTACGCTACTGATGATGACGCCATAAAAGATGCGTAGATTTGCCACATTTGATACTAAAGAATGCAACACGCTAACTGGTAAAAAGTGGAAATTTTTAAGTGCATTGTGGCAACCTAAGATGTCAATATTTTTTTTTCAATTTTTGTATGCAAGATTATACTATCCCACTTTATATTTTTTCACAATTACGAAAGATTTTAGTAAATTTTAATTTTTTCACTCCACCCTAATATATAACTTGTTTTGGGCGTGGCAAGATATAGCTGATATAGTTCAAATAGTTCACAGAGCTTACAGAGTTTTTAGACTTGAAGCGTTTTAGACTTTTACAGTTGCTTACCGATTATAGCTTAACCAATTTTAACAAGAATAACTAGCAAAAACAGCATTGGTGTGCAAATTAACATAAAGGCATAGGAGTCAGATTAGCGCAACATTTTCCATCCACCACCATCCCCCACAATTTGGCTCAATCATCCATTTCGTCTTCCATAGCAGTACTGCCTTAATATACAACTGCAATGCTGCTGCCATCAACGCCAAGGTTGCTCTGATTCAGGCGTCCGCAACTGTCTTACTCGGCCTCGGATTTATTTTATTAACTTGACCGTTACGTAGCAACTTTTCTGGCTCTGCGAAAATACTAACTTAGAACAATCCAGAGCAACAGGCCAAGAAGTGCCTTACCAAAAATTTTAGGTGCATAGGCCGCGTTAGTTAAGCTTTTGCATTTCGGTCCACCGTCACTTCTGCTGATGAGCTTTGGTATTAACAGAAAGTCGAGTCAAGGACAACAGTAGGCTACGTTGGAAAAGTCAAGTTTTTTTCTTTTTAAGATGCGTTTAGACTGGACGCGAAGCAACGCGAAGCGAAGGTTGGCGACCTTCGCGAGTGGTCGATTACGTCACTCGCGAAGGTTGCCAACCTTCGCGAGTCTTCGCGAGTGGTTGCTAATCTTCGCGACTGGTCGCTTCATAGGCTAATTTTAACAATTTACTTTTAAAATGTATTCAATGAGCAGAAAGCTTTGTGTAGTTTATTATTGAAGCGCTATTACAGTAATCACAGGTTCTGTTTCGTCATAGCGCGCTGGAATTACCGGTAAAATGAAGATTGAGTTTATATTATGTTGTCACGCAATAACCGTGAAGAAGAGTCTAGAGTAATAGCTCAGGTAACAAAACAATCTTGAGAATAAAATTTGTAAAGTTTAAGTGAAAAACGAAGTACAGTAGATCGAATTTGGAAATGAAAAGACTAGTCATTTCTTCAAAAACGTAGTAGTACTTGGCCTATTTACTAGCTATCAATGATTTGTTTAGATCCTTCCACTGAAAACTTGCCCTAATCTGTTTTGACGATGACAGTTCTGGGTTTTAACGCAGAAACGCAAAAAGCTGGAGGCAGATGTCAAAAGTTCTATTTAGGTGTTTACTCAATTAACAAATCCTTAAACGCTTTCACCATCCATGCCTCATTATGGTAGTGGTAGATCTACCGGTATCTTGTAGAGTGTAAACCAACAGGCTAGTCTACAGGTTCATTTAAATCATTAACTATGTTGTTTTTTTGATGTGATTTTTCTTTTTCAGGCAAGCATGTTATGATACCTGTAGTAAGCTTAAACAGTTGTTTGTATGTGTTATTTAGTGCTGTTTATGAAGACTCCCAATGTTAACACTATGAGTGAAACTGAAAGCTGGATTTGTCATCAGTTGTGTAGTGGATTTTTTGCTTATTGTGCAATGGATTGCTGTGTTGATTTGCTGGAGAAAGCAAAAAAACATATCAGTTTTTGCATGATTTGACACTATCATCGAAGGACAAGAATTTAGCACAGTGATACTTGATACCAGCAGTTGCTTTGAGGAAAAGTCAGCCTCTAAAACTAAGTTTGGTGTTTTATTCGCTAGCGGAGCGCTTATCGATGTTTAGTGCGAAGTTAAATGCTATCGAGAGCATTTTATTAGTTTGGATTTTCTTGCGGTACCAGTAGGCTACGTTGCGACGGCCGCGTTTACCTCAAAGAGCTTCGCTTTAAACCACCGTTTGTAAGATACAGACAAATTTATAGCAGTAAGGTCAAGCCCCCTCTAAGCATGTTTTTGGTTATGCCCCTGATAAAAAAAAAACATTCAGATATTTTCATTTGAAAATTGTTACTCAAGCATCTGAATAAAAGTGTTGTTAGTTCTCACATTTTTATGTAACTGACGCTTCCTTCCCCAGTCCAATTATTTTTATTATAAATGCTGTATCAAGTTTTTTGTGTAGTTTAGAGAATGAAACAATAGTAATGAACTTGCTTGGTTGGTACTTCTCTACCAATAATAGTAACCTCAGCAAAAAAACAGAACTCACTTTCTACTGGTTAGATATACATTGGCTTTCTAGTTCATCTAAATACACTGACTGCAATTGCAATGATTGAACTTTAAACTTAAAATTGTTTACTTTGTCACTTTATTCATCATGTAAAGCAGTAAAAATTTTAAGAGACAGTAAAAATGTTTTGAAATTCACAAACAACTGAATTCAGATATTACACAACGACACAGTAAATGAATATTTAACACACTTGACACGTCTATTTTCATCAATTAGGACTGGAGTGAAAAATCACTACCAGACTACAATATTCATAATTATAAAACTTGGGGTAGTCCAAAACCATTGCTTCCAGTTCAACTTGATCACGGTCACAAACCTTCAGAAACAAGAAGACTTTTTAAGAGGACATTCAGAAAAAAAAACTCCATGTTTGTAGCTATTCAAAGAAGTGACTACTAATTAGGCCAATCCAAAAGTTCATAGGAATTTTTCGATTTTTTGTATCTATCTAGCTCTTGTGTGTAGCAGTGTAGCTTGAAACCAATTCTAAAAACAGTTCTTTTCACCAAGTTGGCTTGGTCAAAAAGGCAGTGAAAAAAGTTTTGCGAGTTTTCCAGTATTCAAGGAATTGTTCAATTGTGGTTACTTTTAAAACAACAAGCTAACAAACAATGGGTAAAAAACACTATCAACACACTCAAAACTAGCCTGTTGGTGGGTTATTTTATATTCTGAAAAAAAAACATCATGTTAGTTTAAGTTTACTTTAAGACAAAAAAGCAAAAGCTGCTCAGCCAAAAGAACTACTGGACTGGTCTTCTGCTATGCTGCACAGAATAAAAAGTTTTGGTTTAAAAGCTAGATGTCGTGGGACTAGGCCTACTGCTTTGGTGTATTCATTATAATGAAGCTCTGAGATCCAGCATAGCTATGAAAAATCACTCTAGGATTTACAGCCTTAGCCTTAGATTTACAGTCTATGATGATGATGATGATTAGCTGTCTGGATCCAAATTAACTTGGCTAGCCTAGGGCTATCGCGAATCTAACTTTGCCAACAACCTAGGCCTACTCTTTGGACTGATGAATAGGCACTAAACCATACAAATGAACTATTTATATTATTTTCTAGCAAACTGCGATCGTAAAAATCAAATCAGGAATTCGTTGGTTGTCTTACTACAGCCTGCAAGCAAGCGCTGTTGCGCAACTGCTCGCGAAGGTTGCGAGCGGTCGCAACCTTTCGCGAGCTGTCGATGACGTCAAATTTTGGTTGCTTTGCGTCGCTTCGCGTTGCTTCGCATTTAGTCTAAACGCACCCTTTCGCGAGCGGTCGCAATCTTTCGCGAGCTGTCAATGACGTCAAATTTTGGTTGCTTTGCGTCGCTTTGCGTTGCTTCGCGTCCAGTCTAAACGCACCCTAAGGGTGCACTGTTGCGCAACCTTCGCGAGCAGTTGCGCAACAGCGCTTGCTTGCAGGCAGTAGTAAGATAACCAACTAATTCACTGATTTGATTTTTACGATCGCAGTTCGCTAGAAAATAATACAAATAGTTTATTTGTATGGTTTAGCGCCTATTTATCAGTCCAAAGAGTAGGCCTAGGTTGTTGGCAAAGTTAGATTCGCGATAGCCCTAGGCTAGCCAAGTTAATTTGGATCTAGACAGCTAAGGCTGTAAATCCTAGAGTGATTTTTCATAGCTATGCTGGATCTCAGAGCTTCATTATAATGAATACACCAAAGCAGTAGGCCTAGTCCCACGACATCTAGCTTTTAAACCAAAACTTTTTATTCTGTGCAGCATAGCAGAAGACCAGTCCAGTAGTTCTTTTGGCTGAGCAGCTTTTGCTTTTTTGTCTTAAAGTAAACTTAAACTAACATGATGTTTTTTTTCAGAATATAAAATAACCCACCAACAGGCTAGTTTTGAGTGTGTTGATAGTGTTTTTACCCATTGTTTGTTAGCTTGTTGTTTTAAAAGTAACCACAATTGAACAATTCCTTGAATACTGGAAAACTCGCAAAACTTTTTTCACTGCCTTTTTGACCAAGCCAACTTGGTGAAAAGAACTGTTTTTAGAATTGGTTTCAAGCTACACTGCTACACACAAGAGCTAGATAGATACAAAAAATCGAAAAATTCCTATGAACTTTTGGATTGGCCTAATTAGTAGTCACTTCTTTGAATAGCTACAAACATGGAGTTTTTTTTTCTGAATGTCCTCTTAAAAAGTCTTCTTGTTTCTGAAGGTTTGTGACCGTGATCAAGTTGAACTGGAAGCAATGGTTTTGGACTACCCCAAGTTTTATAATTATGAATATTGTAGTCTGGTAGTGATTTTTCACTCCAGTCCTAATTGATGAAAATAGACGTGTCAAGTGTGTTAAATATTCATTTACTGTGTCGTTGTGTAATATCTGAATTCAGTTGTTTGTGAATTTCAAAACATTTTTACTGTCTCTTAAAATTTTTACTGCTTTACATGATGAATAAAGTGACAAAGTAAACAATTTTAAGTCTGAAGTTCAATCATTGCAATTGCAGTCAGTGTATTTAGATGAACTAGAAAGCCAATATATATCTAACCAGTAGAAAGTGAGTTCTGTTTTTTTGCTGAGGTTACTATTATTGGTAGAGAAGTACCCGCCAAGCAAGTTCATTACTATTGTTTCATTCTCTAAACTACACAAAAAACTTGATACAGCATTTATAATAAAAATAATTGGACTGGGGAAGGAAGCGTAAGTTACATAAAAATGTGAGAACCAGGGTGTCGAACCGAACCTGAACCCGAACCGTAAACCCGAATGAACCATTTCATTTTGGTGAACCCGAACCGAACCTGAACCAGCAAAATTTTACTTCAGTGAACCTGAACCAAACCTGAACCCTCAAAATTGTGCTCAAGTGAACCCAAACCGAACCTGAACCCCTAACAAGAGTAAGAATATATTTTTCCATATCCGGATGCCGCTGGCGCTGATACACGCACAATAAGAGCAGAGGTGAACTTCAACAGGATCAGCCATTTCACCTTTTTTTTTTTCTGGACGAAACGAGTAACGACCGTTAAATTTTAAGTCAATGAACCCGAACCAAACCTGAACCAGTAATATTTTACTTGAGTGAACCTGAACCAAACCTGAACCTCGAAAATGGTGCTCAAGTGAACCCGAACCAAACCTGAACCACTAAAATATTTTGAGCCGGAACTAAACCCGAACCCGAACCGTTATTTGAAACGGTTCGACACCCAGGTGAGAACTAACAACACTTTTATTCAGATGCTTAAGTAACAATTTTCAAATGAAAATATCTGAATGTTTTTTTTTATCAGGGGCATAACCAAAAACATGCTTAGAGGGGGCTTGACCTTACTGCTATAAATTTGTCTGTATCTTACAAACGGTGGTTTAAAGCGAAGCTCTTTGAGGTAAACGCGGCCGTCGCAACGTAGCCTACTGGTACCGCAAGAAAATCCAAACTAATAAAATGCTCTCGATAGCATTTAACTTCGCACTAAACATCGATAAGCGCTCCGCTAGCGAATAAAACACCAAACTTAGTTTTAGAGGCTGACTTTTCCTCAAAGCAACTGCTGGTATCAAGTATCACTGTGCTAAATTCTTGTCCTTCGATGATAGTGTCAAATCATGCAAAAACTGATATGTTTTTTTGCTTTCTCCAGCAAATCAACACAGCAATCCATTGCACAATAAGCAAAAAATCCACTACATAACTGATGACAAATCCAGCTTTCAGTTTCACTCATAGCGTTAACATTGGGAGTCTTCATAAACAGCACTAAATAACACATACAAACAACTGTTTAAGCTTACTACAGGTATCATAACATGATCCGGTTAACCGCAATCTGAACTCGTCCTTTTGACCTGCTACAAAATAATGACCCGCAAATAGCGTGAAGATGTGACTAATAAATCAAGTACCATTGCAAGATACGGTGTCCCTGTAAACTAGTAAATTAGTTCTGCCTATTTCACTTAAAACAGAAAAATTACTGCCAGGTTCTTGTGTAGGCCCTAATGTAAATTCCGAATCTAACTTTCCTCTCGTGAAGCGCAACGCCAATCCTCCTTTGCTACCAACCCCCCATCCCGGGAAAATCCTGCCTGCGCACCGGTGATGAAACCGGTCAGGATTCAAAATCTACGCCGGTTGACCGGTTTTTGACTGGCCCGGTTTACCAGTTTTTTTAAAGAAGGTTTTTGTTCACTTTTTAATGCATCTTATGAAAAATTTTTTAAATGGGGGCTATGGGTGAGATGTTAAATTTTGTGACTCCGGACGGGGGTCTCAGAAAAGAAAACGCAAAAAGATTTTTGCATTTTTTTGCAAAAATAACTCAATTTTAAAACCATTTTAGGTCAAATTTCGGTTTGAAAGACCTGTTTTAAGAAGCGCAAAACGTGCACAAAATAAGCATAGAAAGAACTGGAAGGTACAATCTAAATTGTTAGACGTTCTTTCTAATAATATTTGCGTTTAAGCCAAGATAAAAAGTTAAAATTTTTTAGCTATTATTGGTGACAAATTATTTGCAAGTTGCCGAGCAGCAAACACTTAACTGTTATGACATTGGCTAGAAAATATTCGAAATATAATGCGCCGCAGCATTTTGTAGAAATGCTGCTTCAAGACTACAGTAGTCATGGTTTGTTCAGATATAAAAAAAATAAGGGCTATGTCTTTCTTGGCCAGTGTAAAGTGTGGCAAACTTAAGTTGAAAAAAGCTTTTCAAAACGGGCAAGATTTTAGCATGTACCAAAAAAATTTAAAATCTGCGCCACTTCTACTCTCAAACTGATTAAAATCATGCTAAAATGACAGGTAGCGTAAGCCTCTTCCACAAGCAAGCACAATGCCCCCCTAAATACGCTCCTGGATGTACATGTCGTAATGGTCACAGCATATTCGTCACAGCTTGAAACCGTTCAACGAGTGTTTTCAAAACATGTGGTTTGTTAATACTCTTTTTTTATAAAAAGTTTTATTTATAAAAAAATATATTTGTATATTTTGGTTGGTGCTTAGATGTCTTTTAGTAGCAAGGAAGGAGAATTTGACCGGTGTTTCAACCGGCTTGACTGGCCGGTCGAAGAATCTCGACCCGACCGGTTTCCATCTCTACTGCGCACCATCTCCAAGCACAAATAAATCTTTATTGCAGCAGTAACAGGAACAAATCATAACATGGTTAATTATCAACAAACACATTCAAAACCAGGACAACCCCAAGTCGCGTAGCCAGGAATTTGAAAAGGGGGGAAGCTGTTTTGGAAATAAAAACTAAACTAAATCGAAGTTGATCAAGACATGAAATTGTTGTTATGCCTAGGTCAAGACCAAAAAAAAAGGTCTTCACTCAAATTTAGTCGGATTTTTTGCCCAAATTTAGGTGAAGACCAAAAAAAAATCCAAAAAAAAGTCTTCGCCTAGGCCTAGATGCGCTTATTGTGGATGCAGCAATTTCAACTTCCTATTCGATTTAAGCCAATGCTCGTCGTCAAAGCCAATATGGGAGCGGGGGCTACTTCCGCTTTTACAGCCAAAATCGGTCTCAATACTGCTAAAAACGTGGTATTTTGCGTTCTCTACAAGCCGATGGGGGGGTTGTAGCCCCTTCCTTGGCTACGCTACTGACAACCCCAGTTTAACACTTACATTAACTAATAATAGAACAAAATTTTTTATTCAACGTGACGAAGAGGACAAACGCGCCGTTTTTAAGCCGATCATAACAGAATGATAGCGCTTCATCCGCACGATGTTTACATTGTTGCGTTCTTGCATAACACGTTATATAATTAAATGATTATCTTTAGGGTCCTTAGTGCTTCACTATTTTGGTTTGAAGCACATAAGCACTATTTTGCTAAACTATTTTGGTTTGAAGCACATAAGCACCTACGCCTCCTCCCTTAGTTTTGCTTCGGTTTATCGAATAGATGTTATAATAGGGGAGGGACAGGTGAGGCCCCTGTTGCCCATTTTTTAGCCATGTTTCTGTGATGCCCAGGAAAATAAGTGATGTTAGGAGAGATTTCAACAGTAGAAGAAAATCATTAATATTTTTCAGATTTCCTAACTAGCGAATATTTAAACATAAACAGGTGAAATAATTTCTTTCAGATTCGTTGATCATTACCTTAATGGATTCTGCGTTCATGTATCGGCTGCTCACTGAAAATATTAGTGAGTTTAAATCGACTATACCCTGATCGACAATTTCATTTAAAGAGTCATCAAAAACCAGGGTGTCGAACCGCTTCAAATAACGGTTCGGGTTCAGGTTTAGCTCCTGCTTAAAATATTTTAGCGGTTCAGGTTCGGTTTGGGTTCATTGACTTAAAATTTAACTGTCGTTACTCGTTTCGTCCAGAAAAAAAAAGGAGAATTGCTGATCCTGTTGATGATCACCACTGCTCTTATTGTGCGTGTACCAGCGCCACGGCATCCGTATATGGAAAAATATATTCTTATTTTTGTTAGGGGTTCAGGTTCGGTTTGGGTTCACTTGAGCACAATTTTGAGGATTCAGTATTGGTTTAGGTTCACTGAAGTAAAATTTTGCTGGTTCAGGTTCGGTTTGGGTTCACCAAAATGATACAGTTCATTCGGGTTTACGGTTCGGGTTCAGGTTCGGTTCGACACCCTGTCAAAAACATTGTTTAGGTTATCAGGATCTCGGTCACATTCAAAGGGATCACTACTAGCTTGAGGCATCTCAACAACAGTCGGCATGCAAGAAAGGAAAAAAAACGGGCACACAATGCAAATAATATATAATTTTTGGATTGATAAGGAGCAGAGGTGGAGTCGAGGACACAAGGCTCGAGGCCAAGGCCAAGGACACAAAAAAAATCCGAGGCCAAGGCCAAGGACAGCCTTTCCAAGGACAGACACTCTCGAGGCCAAGGACAGGAATGCTCGAGGCCAAGGCCAAGGACCAAGGACACAAAGCGCAAGTGCTCTTCAAAAAAAAAAAAAAAAAGGTCTTCACAAAAATTTTTCAGGCGATCTCCAAAAAAAAAAAAAAAAAAAAAAAAAAAAGGTCTTCACAAAAATTTTTCAAGCGATCTCCACTAAATAACGTTTTCCAAAAAATTTTTCAAGCGCTCCGCAAAATTTTAACATTCCAAAAAATAGTGCTGTCCTCGAGCCGAGGACAGGCCAATTTTCGAGGACTTGAGGCCTCGAGGCCAAGGCCAAGAACTTCAAAATGTGTCCTCGAGGACTCCACCTCTGATAAGGAGAATAATCTAGCCATTGGAGTGGGTTTACAAGATGTTAATACAGTACAAATTTACAACGCAGAAACAAGAATTGGTCACCAAACAACAAGAAGACAACAACACTATATGTTTAAAAAGAAGTGCTATCACCATTGGGCTTAAATTCCAAGGCTGAATTCTCCCCAACGCAGCCCCGCCCCAGTATATAAAGATATGCAAATACAGTAAATATTATACCATACCCACATTCCTCAAACTGCGCCGGTCAGTGCAATACATGCAAGCAGAAAAAAAAAGGCAGGCCTGATGAGCATGCATCAGTAGCCAGCAGAAATTGAGTAGGTGGGCTATGGATTCATAAAGCACAATATTTAAGGTAAATAAAGGCCATAAAGTAGAAATAGCATGTGGTAATTAACAGAGGTGGAGTCCTCGAGGACACATTTTGAAGTCCTTGGCCTTGGCCTCGTGGTCTCAAGTTCTCGAAAATTGGCCTGTCCTCGGCTCGAGAACAACAGTATTTTTTGAATTGTTAAACTTTTGTGGAGCGCTTGAAAAATTTTTTGGAAAACGTTTTTTTTGTGGAGATCGCCTGAAAAATTTTTGTGAAGACCTTTTTTTTTTAGAGCACTTGCGCTTGTGTCCTTGATCCTTGGCCTTGGCCTCAAGCATTCCTGTCCTTAGCCTCGAGAGTGTCTGTCCTCGGAAAGGCTGTCCTTGGCCTTGGCCTCGGATTTTTTTAGTGTCCTTGGCCTTGGCCTCAAGCCTTGTGTCCTCGACTCCACCTCTGGTAATTAATCACATCAAAGCACATCAGCAAAAATTAAATTGACAAGATTACTTAGTGTTCGGATTCACTTTTACTCCGTCATCATAGAGATTATAACTGCCATCTTCTACATTCCACCTAGTTTTTAGATTAGCTTTTCTGGCAGCTTTAAAATCCTTCATAAGTTGTTGCTTTTGCAAGTAGAAAATTCTCGGCAAGTGATCAGTAACGTAGACCTAGTGCTCAGTATATTGGCTACCGCTGCTGCTGAATACCTCGCAGTTTGAATCGTCATATTCTTCAAGATGTTTTGTAGAGCGCAAAATTTTTGATTTATCTACAGTACTGCCGAAGGAAGCTTAATAATAAAAGGTCTGCACTTACGTTTTTTATTGCGGTATACACGGGCCTTTGCGGAAGGCGATGTATATCAGCGATTCTTATCTCTTAAGAATCTTGAATCAGCAGTCCATTTTTGAGAAAGTTTTTGTAGACTTCTAGAGTTGTTTCTCGTTCTTCCCAAGGACTTTCTTCATTTTCAGGTTAGCCATGAATTAATATGTTCAGGCGCTTGCTGTAACTTTCTTTCATCACGATATAGCTCTATGTCGTACAGAAAATTTAATTTAGACTGCATGTCGTTCAGTCGTTTGGAAAGTTGATTGCAAGGATTAATTGATGCTTTCTCTTTTGGTTTTTCTTCAACCTTAATGAATTTTTTGTTTGTTTCTTTCTGAAAAGTTTCGAAATTTACGCCAAAATTGGAAAGCTTGTCGCTAATCATGGAAAAATTATTTTCCATTCTCTTTTAATGGTTTAAAATTTCTGTCAGTTCACTTTTCAAGGCAGCAGTTTCTGACATTTCTACCACGTTTCTAGCAATTGAATCGCAGTATTGCTTTAGCAAGACTTAGTATTAGGGCTGCAAAGCAAAGTTGAATTTTTCTGCCCACCGAATTAATCCTTCTAATTTAGCCGCTGCAGCAGCTCAGCGAAATACGTCAGCATGCCAACGTTTGCTTCATCAAATTACATTATATGTACAGTTACATATTCATAATTCATATATTTGCACAGTTATATATTACGCAAAAATGATCAAATCATTATCTGAAAATAATACAGACACTAAGTAAATTGAAACTCAAAGCTGCACCAAACTGAATACAAGCTCAAAACTGACTAGCCTAGAGAGAGACTAGCACGGCAAAGAGTAAACTGAAGCAATTGTTGGCAACAACAGTGGCGCAATAAACGAAGCACTAACGAATGATAACATGAGTAATATGGCATAATCCAACATCTCCCCTAGTTCTTCTCCCTGCTCCAAGGTTTTGATATGGACCCTTTTATGCGTGGTTGAAGGATTCAGCACCAGCTTAGGAGTTTCCAGTGATCCAAAGTTCCTGTAGATTTCTTCGAAAAACTTTGTCCACTGAATTTGCTGCTTGTTCGAAGCTAAGCAGAGACAATCGTCGTAAAACGTATTATCCAAGGACGCAAGAACGTGACCAGGGTGGTGGTTGAATCCAGACCATGCAAGAAGGATTGCTGTAAAAGCGACGCCTTAACCCTCTGGGCCACGCTTGCGACAAGCTAAGGGCCTACTCATGTCGATCGAGGTCAGAGGCTCAGAAGCGTCAAAAAGAGTTTGATTTAGTACTGAAGCAACTTATTCCTGAGGGTGTGGGGCATAACTCGGGGTTTATATTGCTATTGGAAGGGTTCTGGTGGTCATGATGGTTTGATGTGGTAATGAAAGGATCCGTGGATCCTAAATAACGGACTACTGAACCGCATGATTGTACGTATTGGGAAAAAGATGGAATGGGGTTCAACGGAGCTTCTAGGCCAATAAGTATGGTATCACAAGCTGTGGGTGGGTCGGAGGAAGCGTCTATTACGTTTAATTGGTTATGCGTACCAATCCACCCACCTTGATGGCATATACATCACAGCTCAGGGCCTCAACAACGGTGACAACTTTATCCCATAGGGGAATGATTGTCCGCTAGATTCTGAAGGAACACAAGGTCACCGCAATGCAAGATGCCAAAGGGGTGACTGTTTCTGCGCAGTTCAGCGTTGTTGCGTCTGGTATGCATACGAAGGGGATCTTCTTTGGCTCTCCATGCTTCGTGCCATGAGCTTCATTTTAAAACGATTAGTAAATTTGGATAAGTGGTTAACGAGAGAGAAGGCGCATCAAAGAGGGCGATCAAACACTATTTCAACAGAAGACATATCACAATCGGCGTCCAGGGTGTAACGAAATGTAGTAGCATTCGTAAAAATGAATCATCATTTAAATCACTACTGGGACTCACATTGGCCATCACCAGGCGTTTTGCGGCCGTTACAGCCACCTCAGCACGACAACTAGATTGAGGGAAATAACGCGATGACACACAATGTTAGACACACTAAGTTGTAAAAAGTTGCTGCGCGACAAAAGCTGCAAATTTAAGACTGCTATCTGTCGACTCTTCTTCAGGCACTCATAACGTGGCAAAGTAAGCCTACAGAAGGCGAATCAGAGCAGCTGCGCCCACGATGTTTGACCCTGACGATGTGCCAAACACATCTGTCCAGCCTGAAAATTTGTCCCCAATCACCAAAACCCCAATTACCAATGTATTCCAAGGGCGTTATTGGCTGGTTGATGATCATCAATAGGAGAGCTACTTGAGAAGGTAATTACGGTGCAGTAAACGCAATGTTAATGTTTTGAGTCATGCGGGTCCAAAATACAGTCGCCCTTGCACGTCGTTCCATAGACGACACGCCTTAATAAGCATCATGTCAAGCTTTAAGGACGAATCATCTAAGCGATGCCGGTAAAACAACACGGTCGCGATATAAAATAACACCATCTAAAGTAAAGAGTTGTCCCGAAAGGGGAGATACTGACGTATTAAATTAGAATTAGATACATCTGAAGTGAAATTAGACTCTATAGCAAGCAAAAACTTATTCAATGCGTGGTCGTGACTTGTCTGTTCTCTAATCTCACGCCATTGCAAACATACAATATCAGAGGTTTTGCGTTAAATAGCAGAAACGAATGCCTGTTCGACGATGTCAGGTGAGCCATGCTCATCAGCAAGGTTGGCAGTACGATACAGTACGTTCAAAATATGCGTACTACGTACCTCGCATCTTGAACCGTATCGTACCAGCGTAACGGGCTTGTTAGCAAAAATTGAGTAGTACCGTACCGAACTTCCGTACTGTACCGCACCGCCATTCTAGCTTTTAACTACTCGCGACTTTGACTGACTTTGAAATCACTAGTCTATAAATCAGCGGTCTCAATTTACACATTTGGCGTCGGTTTCAACTGTCTTTTGCCTCTGTATACAAAAATTCGGTGCAATGTGCCAAAAGTCTGAGATTTTTAATTTAAACAGCGTATCAACGTAATGTACCCGTACCATTACAAAAAAGGCGTATCGTACCAGCTTACCGCACTTCTTGGCAAAAATTGAGGCGTACCGTACCGTACTGCCATCCTTGCTCATGAGACAACACCGTAGCTATAAAATTACACGACATTGGGTGACGCGATGCTGCGTCAGCAGCACAGTTGGACACTCTGGGCAAATGAAAAATCTCAAAACGCCACAACAAAGTACGCTGTTTCAATCTAAAAAGTCTGGTGTTAGTGATTTCACGCAGAGTCCGCTCACCAAAGATTTTAACGAGCGGTTTGTGGTCTGTTTCAATGACTCACGAGGTTGTCGCAGCGTTGAGTAAAATACTTAGTTAGTAGTTATGTATATGGCGTGTTCGGTGCACAGAGGTCACGTGACTGCACTGTAACCGTCCTTGTGTCTCAAATTAAGAGAGGTCACATGACTGCACTGTAGTCGGCCCATTCTCAATAAAAATCATTCAGTGCAAAGCAGGTCACCTGACTCTTAAAAAATGCACTGGAAACAAAATGACTTAAAATGCACTGAAACCGTCCTTGTGTTTCAAATTTTTTTTTAAATCGTGGTTCTCAGTCCACCCCTCCCGATGTTAGTAGGAGGTATTAAACTCACAATTGAGCGCTTGTCACATGTAACCAACTTGTGCTCATAATCACGCTTCAGTCGCGTTTAATTCTTTTCAATAATTAGTTTGATTTTGTCATTTTCTATAGGTTTCACTTTAATTGTAAAGCCATTGCTATCAAATATTTTCACTTTGGGTTTACCGTACGCCTTTTGTATTCTTTCAATGTCTTCTTTTGGTAGAACATCACTTGATACTTTTGACCACTCGTGTTTATAAGTAGGATACATGATAGAATCTGTACTTTGTGAATGGGTTAAACCTAAACAATGACCTATTTCATGAACAGCTACTACAAATAAGTTGTGTTTGGGAGGTGTTTCTTGGTCTGTCCAATCTTCATCAGCATCAAAATGTAAATCACCCCCAATTCCTGAACCTGGATAAAATCCATGAGCTAAAACACCGCCTTTACCTTTAAAAGGGAATCCATCGCCATGTTCCTTGGCACAAAAACTAATTTTTATGTCACAGGGCTCATTTGGCTGTACTTTCTTAAATTTAAGTGCTGTAGGTTTATCCCAAACTTTAAAAGCAGAATCAATTTGTTTATGTATCGATTCTTCTGTAAGTTTTGGTGTTAAGTTCGTGATACAGTAAGTTAAAACACGTTTATTCCACTTTTGTTTTATATCTTCTATATTTTCTGGAACTGATAAGTTTGAAGGTTGAAATCCACAAAACATCTTTTATTTATATGTAGATTTAAGTTGCTCTAATTCTTCAATCGGAATCCAGCTATTAAAATTATTGCTGTATCCAGACCACTTAACTAATGCCGATTTCTTTTTATTATCTTTGCGAACAACTTTTTCTATTCTGAATTTAGTTTGATTCGTTTTCAAAAGTTCTTGTTCATAGAAAGTTCCAGAAATTAAATCACCACGAAGATCAGTGATTTCGTAAGTGTGTGGATTGGTATTTAAAACTTTAGAAATTAAAAACAGTTCCTCTGTCCAGTTTGGAGTAAAACCCTTGTCAAAAAGTTTTCGCTTGTATTTTGAAAGTCTAACTGTGTCACCAACTTTAAATTTTGCATTTGTTTTTATTGGTTTAATTTTAGCGTACAAATTATAGTAAACAATTCCTTGATTTTCTTTTTCACTAGCTTGAACAGGCGTCATTTTCACGGATGAATGATAGCTGTTATTGTACTCATCAACTATCTCAGGTAGCATGTCTAAGTACTGAGTTGAACTTTGTTTTGTAAATTGCTTCCACATTTTATTTTTGATAGTGCGATTCCAGCGTTCAACAACAGAACTTTTTTCTTCATTTTCAGTTGAGTATAATTTAATGCTGTGTTGGTCCAACAGGCTTTTCGTATTTTTGTTGTAAAATTCTTTTCCCTTATCAGTCCATAAGAATTTTGGAATTCTTTTTTCTTTGAAGATTTTCTTGAAAGCATTAGCAACAGTTTTACCCGTTTTGTCTTTCAAAGGGACTATCCATCCGAATTTAGAAAATACATCAATCACCATCAGTAAATATCGTTAACCTTTATTCCATTTGCTAAACTTTTGCATTTCCACTAAATCAGCCGCCCATATTTCATCAATTGATTTGCTTATAACTCGGCGTCGCAGAAACTTTTTCTTTACTGGTTTGTGTAGTTCATCAGCTAGTTCTGTTTGCCACGACGCCTTTTCCCGTTTTTTGCACCTAACCCCAACTTATATTTAGTTCCAATTGCTGCTTGTACTAACTTTTTATCAAACAATTCCCGGATACCTTTTGTTTTTGTTTGCGATAAACTGTCTAACATATCTTTATCACATTTTAGTTTACCTTTTTTATTGTCATTATCACGATAACAAATATCATGTTTCATTGCAATAGCATCTATTTGATTGTAAGGTTCTTGCCCCGGTAAAGGTTGGTCGTTCGAATCAAGTTGTTTATCCAAAGGATTATATGGCCCAGTGTACTTGTGACTTGGAAGAGTGAACCCACCTTTTGGTTTTGGTAATTTTCCTATCGCAGCATGAAGGTCTAACAAGCCTCCTTTTTTGTTGGTTTTAATGAAACTATGCTTTGTAATACCACAACTAGCACAAATGCAACGTAACATCAGGCGACCATTTCCTTTTGCTTTTATAATTTCATCAGAACCTGGAACACATTTAGTTTTTTTCTTTTCTCTAACACAATAAGTTTCCATCTTTAATATATGATACATAAAACTTCATAAACATTTCATTAAAAGGTGTAGGTTTTTCATGAAAATCTAACAATAGTTCGTTTGCTGTTCTCCCCTTATTTCGCTCTGTTATATAATACACACAGTAGTAACCACAAAGAATTGAGTTAATATTTTGAATTTGAGCATCATTGTAAATAATGTTTTTGTTTGTAGTCTTCATATATTTAACAACTTCATTTGGGGGTACAAGTCCAAAGCTGTCGAAGTATTCTACTTTATCTGATTTTTCTTCGTTGTAAACACAAACCCAATGAGTTCCACTACCCGCAAAATAATCTTGCAAGTTTACGACAGCTGACTCATTTTTATTCATTGCTTTTGGTAACATATCTTTGCTAAATGTTTCTCGATAATTGTCACACTTAATCATGATTTTATCAATGTCTAAGTTTGTTAATGGTTTCATTTATTTACTGCTTTATTAGTTGCTCCTTGGATGGCCCCGGAAGCAGCTGCTAATCCTAAAGTTGGCAAAACCTTTTTAGCTAAAAACGGTAACACTAGTTTTCCTAAATTAAGTAAGCTACTTAAGAAACCACCTTGTTTTTGCAATTGCGTTTTACTAAAGTTTACTTGTATACCGTGTCCAGACGCTTTTGATTTGTTAATTCTATTTATCTGTCGACTTGTCAGTTGCACACTAACGTTGCCTTTAGTCTGTAAACTTGCATGTGTTAGTCTAACACTTACACTAGTTTTGCTTTTATATGCATTTGCAATTTTTTTCTTTTGATTTTGTGTCAAGTTCAATGAGTAATCGTGGTACATTTTATATTAGACTTTATAAAATCAAACCCAAGATCGGAACATTTTTGAAAGGAGAATTTTTTCCTAGTATTAAACCTTTTCCGAGAATCTGAGGTTCGTCGAAGCGATAAGACCTACCTTGTCTTTTTGTTCCAGGCAACATAAGCCCTTTACCCTTTGATCCAGGTAACACAAGTCCTTTTCCTCCTAACAAACTGGGTAGCAAGCTACCTGCTAAACCTGCTAAAAGAGTTCCAATAAAACCACCCTGTTTTGAAATTTGTAGTTTTGATAGCTTCAAAGTAACACCTGAACCTTTTGCTTTAGCATCATTTATTTTGTTAACTTGCGTCTTTGTTAAACCAAGAAAGTCTGATCCCTGTAACTGGTGGTTATTAAATGTGAGTGTAAGCCCAATTTTGTTTTGAAAAGCTTGTTTTATTTTTTCTTTTTGAAATTGTGATAAATTTAATCCGATTTTAACATAAATTTTTATTTATACTCAGATAATTATATTCATTCGACCTGAAAGTCCTTCTAACTGAAGGTATCTATCAGAAAGTACGACTGCATAAACATAGAAAGCTTGGTCAGCGTTATTTGCAATATTTCTAAAGTTACCACCAAGACTAAACCTTATTTCAATATCTGCCGAGCTGTTTTTAAGTCGTTCATTGTGTTTACTAACATCAAAATGATGAATTGGATACAAACTAGCCCAGTCTTCAGCTGATAATTGACAGCCCGTGTCGGCATCTTGGTATTTGTTTACAGCCTCTAGAAAACTCATGTATAAACGCGAATAATTTCTATTTTGTGGAGTAAAATTACATTCAAATTCTCGTTCAGGATATTGAATGCTGTTTATTCTGCAACTAATACGTCTTAAGTTTGCATTGTCAAAAATCATATTATTTAGCTGCTGGTTGTTATCTCGTTCACTCGATTGAAACGCAACAAACACATGCCTAGGAAGTTCTGTTCCCGGCTGGGTTGTTATTCTCCAAGTCATGCTTGTTTCTGTTGACTGAAACATTGTTCGATACACTCTCATTTGTTCAAAGTAGAGCTGTTTTATATGTCCTTTTACTAACATAGCATCTATTTCCGATTCAACTCTTAAACTTGGTTTCACTTTAGGCATCCACAAAGAGATATGACTTATGTTAAACTTACCAGCAGCAACACCATTTGCACGTAAAATATAGTTATTAGATGTTTCTCTATCCACGACTATACTGTGTTTAACACCCCTAAAAACCTTATTGATATCACGACAAAATCCAAATATTTGGGAAAGAGGAAGCATTAAAGTAATTTGCTTATTTCCCGTAGTAATGTTCTGTCTTGCGGTGAAACCAATATTTGCTTGTAGATTGTTGTTGTATATTTCTACGATTGCTCTAAGACCATCACGTACAGCATTTGCATTCGCATCATCAGCTACACCACCAAAATTTTGTTTAAGAGATGGGGAACCAGTTCCAGTGTCTTTAAACCACAACATGTTAGAGGCGGTTGATCTTGAATAATCATCACTAAAGCTAACTAAATTGAGTATTGTTGATGCTTGAGGTAGATAAAGGTTTATGTTTTCTATAGTTTGGTTATTTAATTGATATTGCGCAGTTTGAAATAAAGACCAACCGTTATTTACTAATGAAATTTTGTCATTGTTATTGTAATTAGCATTCGCATTAGTTTGAAGTTTTCCTCTGATTTCTAGGTATGCTTTATGCGGTAGAAGAAAAACATCTTCATCTTTTGTTTCAATAATGTGCTGACCATCTTTGTTCATATTATTTGAGTCTCTCGGAAGGTATTCGACATATTCAAACTCAGTAATTGAATTGTCCACTAAGTTTGTTTCTTTAATTTGCAAATATGTATTCGTTAGTTCTGTCATTTTATAATTAAGACATATAATTTTTAAATCCTGATCCAGCAATTAAATTACTTAAGATAGCTCTCGATCTGTCGTTGAGATTTTCTAATTCTCTGTCATTGATAATATGCTTGTTTATTGGTATATTTTCTAAGACTGGTTCTAATGTCTTTTTTGTGGGTTCTAAGGCTTTCTTCAGTAAAGGTGCAGCTAGTTTTTTAATCTCAGTCTTCACTCCAGTAGGAATTCTGTTAAGAATCTTAGAACCAGTGCTGATTACGTTCCTTACCTTGTCGTAAACATTTTTAAGCAAACTTCCACCTATGATTTTCTTTTTATGAAATCTAGTTTCTCTTTGTGATAACATTTATAGTTAAACTACATAATCTCTCTCAGGTGAACATAGTAAGTCACTCGTTCATTATTCATATTTACAAAATTGTTATCTTGATCTTTTATAGAGAATCGGATACTATCAATTTGACTTAAATTTTTGATTGGAACGTAAATGTTTTGCTTAGGTTCAACTTGAATCAAATATCCCGGTGGTACGTTTGGACTAAGAGTATAAAGTAAGTCACTAGACGCTCCGTTTATGTAACTTCCATCAATTAAGCTGCAATGAATCTGAAGGCTGTTGATATTTGTAATATTTACAGGATTTTGACTATTATGAATTCCATTTACACCCAAAAATGCCGAACCAAATCCTAAAACGTCACCTATTGAATTTGGAATTCGAAAATCAACTATGTAATCATTTTTAAGTTCAATTCTTGATTTTAATGTATTAAAATTTGGTGTTATAGTTATATTATTTTTGTCATCACGTCTCTGTTCCATCAAGTACTTTATTTCATTATTGAGATCTTCAATATTATAGCTCCCTGGAGGAATCGATAATAGTCGTGCAGCTACTCCATCTGGTGAATAAAAAAATTTATTATTGCTGCTCGTTATGTTATGCCAAGAGTAGTACCATATTTGAGCATTGATTAAGGACATCTCGTAACTTTTTTTAATGTCTAGTTGCAACGGTGGATTAAAGCTAGTTATAAAATCTTCTGATTTTCCTTGTCCTTTCCTAGAGTCAAAGAAAAGTGGTATTGATGTCATTTTAATATATTGTCAAATAATTTTTGGTGGTCGCAGTGTGAAATGCATTTGTTTAATTTTAGTTTTTTCAAAATGTTTGCAATTTCTTGATCCAAACGTTTGTTATTATTGCCGGCTTGTTTGGCTGCTACTAGTAAATTAAGTCTTTCACAAAGTTTGTTGGGATCTTTAAGCCCTTTTCCAAAGGTAAGTTCCATTCCTCCTAATAATTTATTTAATTTTTCTCTGTACTTTTTAAAAGTTTTTATTTGCTCATCAATCACTTCTGTATCAGCATCACGTCTTCTTCGTAAATCACCTAATCTTTGATTGATTAATCTAGCTCTGTCTTTCAATGCGTTTATGTAATCTGGCCCGCGTTTTACAAGCTCAACAATATCAGTCTCAAAATTGTTTTGTGTAAGCAATTCTTTTTCTTCGTTATCGAAAGCACTCTCAAAGTGCACAGTATAAATTGATCGAGGTTTATCTTCAATGGCAAGCTGTTGCTGTATGTGTTGAATTAGTTGGTCTTGCCTTTTATCAGTTTTTTTCTGAGTTTCTTCAAACGTTTTAGTAATGGGACGAAATATTTCAGAAGCAGACTTTTGCAGTTGTTGTTTGGCTACAATTTCTTTTTGCAGCTTTTGTTTCAAAAGCTTTCGGTTATTAATATAATCCTTTACAAGTTTATTTTTGTTTTTCAACTCTTCTTCATTTACAAATGGCATGTTTACTATATAGCATATAAAGCTTAAGCCCAAAAATGGTCAAAGCATTTTCTGTAACGAAGGGTAAGGTGTTTGGCTGTTTTGTCCAGCACCATAAAATTGTAAGGATCTTTGGTTGCTTCACGGTAAATCGACTCCATTTCTTCTTTTGTTATACCTTTAGCATGATCGTCAGTAATGTGTCTGATATCTTTGTTGTCTAAGTTCCCGAAAAAAACAAAACAGTTAGTGTTTCTTCTTATGTACTTTGGAGTGTTGAAGTATGACTGGGTGAGGTAAATACAGTTGCAATTTCTGTTTCTAGATAAAGAAAAGTATTCCATCAGTTTTTTCATATTGTCTAGCTTAATGTCGTCAAAAACTATTACTTTCTGTTGAGGGTCAAGCTCTTCTACTGGAGGCAAGTCTTCAGGGCTTAGCACTTCAATACCTTGCTCTTTTAAAAATCGATACTTATCTTGCTCAGGATTAACAGTATAAACACAACAAAGGTCGTAATTCATCCACTTGAGAACCATGTTTAAAAGCAAATTTGTTTTTCCTGACCCTGTCGATCCTACTATCATGTAATGACAATCTGGTAGAAGATAATGATGTTTGATTTGCTTGTTGTCCCCACTTAAATATTTATCAAAGTTTATTATGTTCATTTATAATAAAGAAGGACAAAATGAATATTTCAAAATTTGGAACAAGTGGAAGTCAATCTTCAAGTACTGTTAAGGTTGTAGGTATTGAACACAAAGTTTCCAAGTCAGGAGATATAATGTATGGTGATTTAAACTTAAACAACCACAAAATTACAAACTTAGCCAATCCTGTAACAGAATCAGATAGTGTAAATAAAGGATTCTTGGATAATGCAATTAGCAACATTGTCCACTTTGCCGAAAGCTCTGAGTTTGGTTCGAGGTTGGCTACTTTAGGTATAAACAACGATGATCAATATGTTGTATCGCCCTCTCAAATTCAAATTCAGAGGTCTCAAATATATGGTGTGGAAGTACTTGGTCGTTTACCAAACAGGGTCTTTCGTATAGAAAATATTCCACCTAACAACGCATCAATTGAATTAGGTGAATCATTGATTCTAAAAGGACTTGTTGAACCCATTCTACCTTCTGATGCGGCAACTAAACAATTTGTTGAAAATTTAGTTACAAATGTGAGAGATAATATTAACTTACAAGGATTACACACTATCATAAATTTACGAGATCCCACAGCACCAGGTGAAGCAGCAAACAAAAATTATGTTGACCAAATAACGCAACCCATTCAAACCGAAGACGATAATGTAACCATTTCACGAAACTTAGATATGAAAAATCATACCATTTTCAACGTAGGTAGACCTTCCGAACCTACCAGTGCAATAAATAAACGTTATTTTAAACGAAATATATATCGTCCAAAATTTCAAATATTTTTGGGTGCTTCTTCGACACCTGATTCGAGGCCAATTCCATCAAGTGCTATTTATTCAGTTCGTACTAATACAGATCACAATTTACATTTCGTGAGTGCACCTCTTGTCGCTGGGAACGATTTTCTGTCTTTGCAATCCGATAGTATTCATTTGAGAGATGAGGTAACCAGCAGTTACATCGAAATAAGCGTAAGCGGACTTGTGAAAGTTACCAGTTATGATGATGAAGACAAATTACATATTGATATAATCCGTGTTAGTGAAGAAGAAACAGATAAAATAAGTAAAACAACAGTAACACCCCCATTCGATTACTTTAATTTAAACTGCATTGTTTTTCCTAATCCTTCTCGAGATGTGTTTCGCATACAATACAACTATGTTTCTTCAAATTCTTCGGTATCAATGAATATGAGCAGCGTCGTAATTAAAGTTAAACAGCTTGAAGTGGGTGATCAACCAGAAGCGTAATTGTATATCGTAAAATAAACAATGGACTTTAACCACATTAGTAGAAAATTGACTCAAGAACAAGTGAATGAATTGACAAATCTGTATCACACTTATCACAAACAGTATTGGTGTTATAAGAAAATGTTTAAAAAATTTAAAAGAATGGACTTAGCTCTAAAGCTGTCATCTGTTGTTTTTACTACAACTGGGGCCGTGGTTGGTTCTGTTACATTAAAGGCCACCTAATGTCTGCAAACCAATGCCCTTAAAATGAAATAGAAAATTAGTACCAATCGAATGCTGTAAACCCGGTTTAGATACACGATCTCAGTTTCAAGAAAATGAGTAGCCATTATTGCCTTTCGCGTTTGTAAAAAATGACATGACGTCATCAGACCCAGGAGTTTGGTGCATTTGACTTGTTTATCATTGCAGAAAATTGGAGATTTTGCAAAGGCATGTGATAGCAGCTTACTAGTCAAAAAGTGTTGCGCAAAAAGGCGTAATTAGCTCAAAGCAGTTACATTGCGAAGTTTTGAAGTGAATTACCCGTAGCAATCACCTTTCACTACGAGTATTGAACAACAGTATTACTACCAGTAATGACTCTATCACTCTAAAAACTCCAACAGTACAAAAGTTTTTGTATTCTAAGTTATCTGGCATATCCGTATCCAATGGGAATACCAATAGGCTACCAAAGCGTAAAAAAAAAAACAATTGAAAGCTTATACTGTAATTATGTAAAAATATTTTACCTTTCTAATACCAGTAGGCTACTGTAGTTTACTGCATAGGATTAGGAATATACCGGTAAGGATATGTACAGCAGAAATGGTACCAGCACCAGATCAGTAGGCTACTTGCTTGGTTTGTGTTTCAGTAAATATTTTACTCCTGGCAATATATTAGGCTGGACTAATCTGCTAGGGTACCATAGTTTAGCGATACCGGATTAGGCTACCGGTATCAGATCAGTGTACTGGTATCTCAGATCTGCACAGCCAGACAACTATCAGTGAGTGCAGGCAACTTTTTTACGAGTTCCAATACTGTAAATATGACATTGTAGTACGAAAATGTTGCCTGTAATACTTAAGAGTAACATTTTTACCTATCGTACCAATGTAACATACCGGTTCAGGCAATACTTACTTCCTTGCCATAATTAGCCCAACGTACCAATACTTATATCTACTTCCCATCTACCAGTGATTTGCTCCCCAAGCTTTCAACAATCTGACTTGGTCATTGTTTTTTCTGCTGTTCTACAAGATCAATCACTGAAACACAAGCCAAATCAGGCTACTGATCTGATACTGGTACCTGTATCATTTGTATCGTACGGTACCGGTATATTCCTAATCCTACGCAGTAAACTACAGTGGCCTGCTGATATTAGAAAGGTAAAATATTGTTACATAATTATAAGCTTTCAATAGTTTCTTGTTATGTCTAAAATCTTTTTTTACACTATGGTAGCGTACCAGTATTGGTTATGGATATGCCAGATAACTTAGAATACAAAAACTTTTGTACTGTTGGAGTTTTTAGAGTGATAGAGTCATTACTGGTAGTAATACTGTTGTTCAATACTTGCAGTGAAAGGTGATTGCTACGGGTAATTCACTTCAAAACTTCGCAATGTAACTACTTTGAGCTAATTACGCCTTTTTGTGCAACACTTTTTGACTAGTAAGCTGCTATCACACGCCTTTGCAAAATCTCCAATTTTCTGCAATGATAAACAAGTCAAATGCACCAAACTCCTGGGTCTGATGACGTCATGTCATTTTTTACAAACGCGAAAGGCAATAATGGCTACTCATTTTCTTGAAACTGAGATCGTGTATCTAAACCGGGTTTACAGCATTCGATTGGTACTAATTTTCTATTTCATTTTAAGAGCATTGGTTTGCAGACATTAGGTGGCCTTTAAATCCGATTTTCTTGGCGTCTGTTAGCGGTACAGGTGTTCTTTTACAGACAATAACGACGCAGAAAAATTTTTCCAAAAAAACTGAGTCTTGTAGATATGCTTATCAATCGTATCAGAAATTACTCAACAAGTTAAAATTGTTTTTAAGATCTGGTGATATTGACGAGTTTTTCGAAAGAGAACTTGCTATGGTTGATGACCAAGTTGCTGATATATGTCCACCAATTTCTGAAAGCTATGAAAAATTACATGCTAAACGATTTCCTTCCACATAATCTCATATTTTTTACGTAATGCATCACTAATTTTGTATGAAGGTTGTTTGGAAATGTCTAAATATTCTAAGATTTTATTTATAAAAAAATCTATCTTAGGAAACCTTTTACCAGTGAAGCTTTGTAGTTGGTTTTCCACGGTTGTCCAAATGTTCATAAATGCTTGTATTTCATCAGCAGACAATTCAAGACGTTGTAATTTATTTTTAACATAAGCAGTTCTGCAGTAAACTGATTTACGTAAAACAACATTACGTGGGTTATAATCAATCCAGTCGTTTACGAAATATGGGTGATGAACTACACCACAGTTAATACAAGTTCTATTTCCATTTATAATTTTTATGTCAAGATTTTCACAACAATTTTCATCCATCTTTTTTTTATAATAGCATATATTTTTTTTAATTAATAATGACCATATGCAAAACTATCAATTCCATTAGAAAGAATATATTGTTTATCATCAAAACACGAAAGAGACTTCTTGTTGATTTCAACGGAATAAATTTTGTGGTTTTCACTTCTAATTGATTTCATTTTATGAAACATTTGACAATCATTGAAGAGTGTGTTTTTGTAATCTTCATGCTTTAACAGATTCCTCACTACATTTTTTTTAATTCCTTTAGCAGTTTTGCAACCTCTTTCATCATTTGTGACGTAGCTGTACATTTTAGATCTAAGTCCAACAAATTCTACTATTGGCACTCCTGCGGTTTCATCTTTCATCTTTCCAATTACTTTCTTGTTTTTTAGGTCATAAAAGTCTGAGGTTTCTTTGTAACCACTGAAGTCGAATTTGTCTTTGTCAGCCCAAAAATCTTTGTATACGTCTTCTGTTTTTATATCATATGTTACTGAATCTGTATCTGTAAATAAGAGTTTTGCATTCTTGCCATATTTCTTTTTAATGTAGTTGTAATGAAAATCATACATCAACGTTTTTGAAATATCGAGAATACACATTCCTACATACGCGGGGCGGTTTAGGGTTAAAGATTCTTTGATTTTATGAACTGCAACAAGATTTTTATTAAATATTTTGCTGCTAACGTAGGTTGGTTTTGCACAATGCTTTAATAGTTTTTCTGGTTCGTTGATCAGAGTAACATTGACACGTTTACGAAGATTTTCAATTGTTTTTCCAAACACTGAGTTGTTCATAAGTTTAAAAAAATCTTTCTCAAAGTCAGACTTGGCGGTTTTTCGTTTTTCTGTATTGAAATCAATATACTTTTTTAACCAAGGTGATTCGTTAAATTCTAATACCCGATGTACTTTTGTAACTTTTAAGCCTAATTCAATATACTGCTTTAAGTTTTTGTAATAAAGAAGATAACTCTGTTTTGACTTTAAATTAGGTATTAATTTTTTAACTCCTTCAACTTTTATATTAAACTGAGTTTGTAATTGTTTACAGTAGTCTGAAAGGAGGTGATGTTTAATTTCCATTTTTTCTGGAGCTAGTGGATAGTCATTATGACTATCATGAAGGTGTTCAGGATAGTCCAGGTCAACTTCTAGTATTAGTCCTTTTCCTTTAGGTAAATTTGCTAAATCAATTTCTTTTTCTGATAGCCATTTAAAACCACCCGCTGGTAAATTTTGGCTCATTGCCCATCCATATAAATTGTTTGCATCAAGATATGTAATATAATTTGATGGCTGCTTTGAATCGTAATTATTCATGTATTTGTTGTTAGCTTTAGCATATCTTTTAGAAATGTATGAAACTCCCCCTCTCACACCTTTTTCAATGAAAAGAAATTTGTCAATATCTGTCATTAATTCCAGTTTTATTTCAGTCATTTTAAGCATTGCATCCCATGATAAACCGGGAGAAGTAAAATAATGGCAAGGGTCTAATTCGTAATATTGAAGACAAGTCTTTCGAAATTTCTCAAATACATCTGCTAACAGCAAAACATCTGACTTAAGGTACAAGTCGTGGTATTGTCCCATAGATTCCAACTTGAAAGTAGTCCACACATTCTGCGCATGCTTGTAATCCTCATCGCTTATATCTTCATCGGTTAAAAGACTATAGAATTCCTTTTTTGGTGGGAGGTTTCTGTCGTCAAACTTATCAAAGCTGTTCATATAATCGTAGGGATAAACTCCTTTTCTTTTCATTAGTTCTAGTTTTTCATCCTGAAATTCTTGTGATGTGTATTTTAAGTCAGAAAGTGGAACGTTCTTAACCAGAGTTTCTAATGAGCTACTCATGAATTGGAAGCTATCGATAAATTTTAAATGTTTGCCTAAGAAGAAAGCCATGTATTTTTCTAGATTGTTTGGAATTACTTTGATATCCTTTTCAAACTTTCCTATTTCTTGCATAATAAAATGTGAATCATAACCCTTTAAATTATGAAAGATTACTGGTATCTTATGAGTAAGTCTGAAGTTTCTATTACATTCATTATGTGCCGCCCCTCTGTATTTTCCTGTAACGTGACAATGATCTCTAACCCTTTTGTCTTCCTCAGAAAAGCCTTTTTTACAAATGTGGCATTTTGTAGCTGCTTGAAAGTTTTCTTCATCTTTGTTCGTTAAATCCATAGGTTGATTAAAATGTTCATTTTTCGTTTTTTCACAATAGTCAACTTCTTCCAACATAGCTTCCAAAAATTTATAAACAGCGTTTTTACCTCTATACAGTTGAATTGGTCTACTGAATTTATCGTCATAGCAACAAACTATTTTGTAGGAATAGCCGCAATCAATATGTTTTTGGTATCTTTCTGTGTAGGACTTTTCATCATTTGGCTGACAGCTGTCAATCTTTTGAGTTATTGCTTCAAAATCAGCATATATAACAAAGGGAACTGGTAGTTGTTTTTGAAAGTTATTAAACTTCACCGAGCTACCTTTTTTGGGCATTTGTATTGCTTGCTTTCCATTTATTATTACGCAGTTTGGTGTGTGTTTGTGTAGAATTTCCTCGCTGCTAAAACATTGAAGACAATATCTGCAGAAATGTTTTCTGTGTTGGTGCTTGCTTTGATTATACATAAATCTATTAAAGTCTTTTATCCAAACATAATGTTGCTTTTCGTCTTCCATTATCAATAATAAATCGAGAGTTGTTTCAAAAACCTTTTTAGACACAAATAAAGGAAAGCGTTGCTTGTTTTCATAACCAATAACATTAATGCTGATGTTATTTTGTTCTTCAATTTTTGGTATTTGCTTGATAGAAACTGGAAACTTTATACCGTCATAATTTAGTGTGTCTACATATTTTTTGTAATGACTTATTCTTTCACGATTGCTTTTTACTTTCTCACTGTATACTTTAGCTAAATGACACCACCTAAAGCATTCGTTGTCCTTGTTTTTGATGTTAATTAGTCCTTTCTTAGCATTTCGAAGTTCTTCCGGTAATGCAATATAAGTTGATCCATGAAGAGGGGTATATTGAACTAAGTTAACGAAGTGCCCATCGACAGAAAATATAGACCATCCAAAACCTTCACTAAGCCAATTTCCAATCTTATTTATTATTTGATTAAATGCATTTTGTTGCATTTCACTCACATCATCTTTATTTAAGATGACATTTGTTCTGCTGTTAAAAAATGCTGTCTTGGTTATCACTTCACCTTCTTTTTGTTTTTCAAAGGTTATTTTAAGAGTGACTGTTGCTTTCAATCCTTTCATTTTAACCAGGTCTAACCGTAATTTATCTTGCACTACTTTATCTGTTTCATTCAATTGTTTCAATGGGTTAAAATCAACGATATCTACATCATAAGATTTAGTATAGTTTTTCATAGCAGTTTTGAGTAACTGCACTTTAATTACTCGTTTAAGAAAAAGATTTAAAATTTTTTGAAATGCTGCTGAAGCACTTGCTTTAATAGTTGGTGGTACGTAAGCCATCAGCCAATCGGCAAAATCGTTTATACGCTTTTGAACTTTACCAGCTGCATTAAGAGCTATTTTCTTTGAGGTTGGGGGAAAATTTCTAAAGGGTGACGGTTTTAAAGTAGAAACTCCAATATCTGGAACCGCCTGATCTAAAATATTTGATTGGTTCATTTTTATTATAAGAGAAATATAATCTTTAAGTAATTTTTATGCTTAAGAAAATTTTGTCTGTAGTTAAATAAAAATGAATGATAAATTAGTCATTGAAAATCGTGAGTTTTATTTTCATCCAACACACAAAGCATACGCTGGGAGCATTGATGGATGTGTTGTTCATGTTGTTGCTAGAGAACCAACATTTGGAAGCATAAATGAAAGAGGTTATTATGAAATCACTGTTGAAGATTACTGGGATAGAATCTTGGTTCATAATTTTATATGGGAATGTCATCATGGGCTATTAAAAAATGGTGAAAAAATAAAACACATTAACAAAATACGTTATGACAACAGATTAATGAATTTAAAGCTTAGAAGTTCAAATGAAATTATTGTAAAAATTTCGACAAACAAAAAGATAAGCTACGTTTAACTTGTTAATCAAGCATTTTCTTTGACTTCACTGGGATTCGAACCTGATCTTCTGTTTCTTTAACTTCACTGAGAATCGAACCTACTATTTTGGATTTTCTCCGACTTCACTGGGATTCGAACCTGGTCTTCTGTTTCTTGAGTGACGTAATTTCGCGGAACTGGTGGTTCCGCGGCATTCTAGAATGTTCTTCTCTTGAGTGACGTAATTTCGCGGAACTGGTGGTTCCGCGGCATTCCAGAATGTTCTTCTCTTGAGTGACGTAATTTCGCGGAACTGGTGGTTCCGTGGCATTCCAGAATGTTCTTTGACTTCACTGGGATTCGAACCTGCTCGTTACTGTAAAAGTAGAGCGACGGCTTTACCCACTCGACCATCGCGTCTTGATTATTATAATGGAAAAACCGCGTACTTTAACTAAATACGTGATTACGTCACAGACAAGCTTAATCAGCTGTTTGTATGAAAGGGAAAGGACATTTAGACGTTTACGTTGGTTGCAACAAGTTGATTAGAAGAGTGTGGAGCAGCTGCGATAAAATGATTAACAACTATTGGAATGAAAGTGAATTGCAAATCATCAGAGAGCATAAAAAATATCATAGAGACATGTTAAATTACCTAGATGAGTTGGAGATAAATGGACCATTAAATATTGAACCAAAAAAACCTTCAAACAAGTTGCCGATTCCTTATGAAAAAAAAGAGAGACTTGTTGGCGAAAAGTTGCATGAATATTTAGTTCAAAATCTTTCCACTGCAGATTTTCAACCAGGGCTTATTGAACCGGAAGAAAAGACGATCAATTCGTTGACTGAATATTTAACAAAATGTGTTCAACGTGAAAAGACCGTAAACAAGCAGTCTCTTTGCTTTCATGTTCGTTGCGGAAAAGCTTTGAACATTCTCCACGCATTATGGCGAGAAGAAAGAGCAAAAGGCTATATTTACAAAACATGGAAAGCATGGGTGGAAGAAAAGATCAATATCGGTGATCGAAGTGTCAGAAAGAAGAGAGCAATTGCTGATTTGATCGGTAATTTACCACGATTTCAATTTCTTACTCTTTCATTTTCGGAAGTCTGTAACCGAAAAAGTGATATAAAAGCTATGTTGGATGCTTATCCTAACATTCGAGAATACTGGTCAAATACATCATAATTGTGATTATTAACTGATATCAAAAATGTGTTATTTCGGGCTCATTGTTGTGTATTGTATGCTAGTCAGCTGTGGTGTTGTTATATCCATGAGAGCTATAGACGTCTTCGAGTGTCTTACAATGACTCTTACCGTAGTATTCATGGTATTCCTCGTTATTGCAGTGTCCGTCAATATCAAGTGGAGGCTAATGTTGATACTTTTGATGCCCTTGTTCGCAAACTTTTATTTCGTTTTATGAATCGTTGCCACAGGTCTACCAATGTGTTTGTTCATGCATTACTTCACTCTTGCAGATTTCGTTGTTCGAAATATGTTGCTCGCTTTATAGATTTGCTTAGTGTAAATGGTTTGGGAGAAGCTTACTGTTCTTCTCTGGCGCTTTAGAATTATTAATGCATGACTGTAAACTTTTTTTTGTGTGTGTGTTTCTTTTTTTTTTTTCGTTTTCTATGAGCGCTTTTGCGCTTGACACAAATAAATAAATAAATAAATAAATAAATAAACAAAATAAAAGTGATTATTGAAATGAATAAAATGCTAATGCAGTGTTTGTTGACAGCCACACCTCCCAAACACAACTTATTTGTAGTAGCTGTTCATGAAATAGGTCATTGTTTAGGTTTAACCCATTCACAAAGTACAGATTCTATCATGTATCCTACTTATAAACACGAGTGGTCAAAAGTATCAAGTGATGTTCTACCAAAAGAAGACATTGAAAGAATACAAAAGGCGTACGGTAAACCCAAAGTGAAAATATTTGATAGCAATGGCTTTACAATTAAAGTGAAACCTATAGAAAATGACAAAATCAAACTAATTATTGAAAAGAATTAAACGCGACTGAAGCGTAATTATGAGCACAAGTTGGTTACATGTGACAAGCGCTCAATTGTGAGTTTAATACCTCCTACTAACATCGGGAGGGGTGGACTGAGAACCACGATTTAAAAAAAAATTTGAAACACAAGGACGGTTTCAGTGCATTTTAAGTCATTTTGTTTCCAGTGCATTTTTTAAGAGTCAGGTGACCTGCTTTGCACTGAATGATTTTTATTGAGAATGGGCCGACTACAGTGCAGTCACGTGACCTCTCTTAATTTGAGACACAAGGACGGTTACAGTGCAGTCACGTGACCTCTGTGCACCGAACACGCCATGTCATATACTACTTTAGTTTGCACTTAAACATCTCGTGACTGCTAACGCTTCACGCTCAATAGGGCATATTTTTGCTCAGGCGGCGATAAAACTCTTAATCCAGCTAACGGCACTTGCCAGCCGTAGTTGCAGCAATTGAGAATACTGGAGTTGCACAAACAATGCTTCGATTGTAGTAGAAAGTAGCCTGTGCTCCTATTTGACCAATCTGGCCGCAAGCATGTTTATCAGTTGGGGTCGAAGATCTTTACGCCATGCCGAATGGCGTCAATAATAGATGTTTTAGAATTGACAAATGCTTTGTCGAGCACATTAGACCACTGAAATTTGCGTTTGGGACACAAAAATAGCTTAAACGGTACCAAAATGTTGCAAAGTTGCTCGTAGTTTGCTACTTGATTAACCAGACCAAATCAACTCCGCACGTCTGTTATGTTCTTGGGGTAAGAAAGTTCTGAATAGCATTCAAGTACATGGGCAGCGGCTCCCAGACCGATTCGAAGTTAGGGAAACCAGCGAAGTCAACGGAACGTTTAGCAAACTAGAAAGTTGTCAGGGTTGAGAACGATTACCGCCCGTCCAACTTGGGTTGGGATCGCAATGGTACGCCTCTGGTGTTGCAGAGTACCTTCATAAAAAATTGTATTATCAACGCAGCGTTTTTTACGCACAAACTTATTTTAATAGCACTAAATCGGCGGTTATATACCCGTATCCGGAAAAAAAGAAACCTTGCGGTGCCCTTATATATCGCCGTTTACTAAATGGTGTAATGAATGCGGTGAGGTGTCCATCGGAATCTTGTAGTGGGACGCTATGATACTCATTCCATACATCTATCACGGTTTTTCATGTGTTTCTTGGCCCTTGACGAGCAAGTTAAAATGGTGCTTCAAAAGCATGAGTTTCACACTTACGAGCTTGTTTTATGGCAACAGGTCCACAGTGCGACGAAGAAATCCATCATGCTTCCATTCCCATGGCCTCCTCACGAAGCAGATCGTTGCGGATCTTCTGTTACCAGTGAAGAAAGTTGGTGGCAGCGGTGTGGCATGCCACTGGTTTAGCCATGGGATCATACAATGTAAAGAGCGAGGTGTCGAAGTGTAAAAGGTAGAGGCCGCGTACCAAACCAAAAGCCATGCTCGCATTTTGGCATTGTTCACTGGTGCGCATAAAAACGGCAGTGATAACAGGGGCGGTGGTACAGCAGTACACTGGGGGCAGGTACAAATTTCGGTAGGTTGACTGACTGAGGAAAGTTGCAGCCGTCCGACATCAAGCGAATGGAAACGGTAGAAGGCTGAGTGACTCGGTTCTGGTTGCGTGTCTCAAGAACTGGGTATTTACCTTCAAGGGGAACTAAGGAAACAGCACACCTAGGTCCACTAGTGTATATTGCTGACATAGATCATGGCAACAAGCGGGGAATTCTTCCGCTTATTACAATGATCTATGTCGACGTGTGCGGAAGCAGTTGATGCACAAATAAATCTTAAATCTTTGGTATTCCACCCACCAGAGTTTTCTCAATACATTTTAAATGGTTCCTTGCATATTGGGCAACGGATTGCTCCGATGGGACGGTTTCAACCAGGGAAAGATGACATGAGGATAGGGAGCGACAGTTTTTTTTCGGAGTCGCTTGGTGGCGCGTAAAAGCGGAAGCAGCAGATTTATCAGGGGTAGGAATAGTATTCCGGGCCATTTTCTTGCTCTCAACCAGAGCAATAACATCGTTGATTGCCGTGGTAAGAATATTTGCGGTTCCGGGTACCTCCCTGCGAATGTCGGCGTCAGAGATGCCATTGAGTAATGTATCCTGCATCATGCGGTCCGTGTACTTGACTTTTAGACCGCACGAGCACTCCGCGGAGAAGGCACGGTATCTTCTTTGCTTCGTACTCGTGTCGAGAACCGCCAAACCGATTCGCCTCGCATCGGTTGCATCTGCATCATTTCAGTTCTTAGAACGACACTGGCTATGGGTACGATAGCTCAGCACTGGATTGATTCCGTAATTCCTTTGATAGGCTTGTTGGTGATATCTACATCAAACTTTAGCAAGTTGTTATCTAATGCTTTGCTGGTGCATTGAAAGAGCTGAGAGGGCTGCTGTGTTGCAAATGATCTTTGCAAAAATACGTTACAATCTTCCATTGAGACACCAATATCAATTAAGGGTCTCTCAAGCATAGGTCTTTGACTCTCACAATGCGATTGTCTTTGTTGTATCTTTTGACACGAATTTGAACCCTGGGAAGGCGCAAAATAATATCACCAACTTCTGAAATAGGCTTATCCTAACTACAGTATAATAACTTAAGATTCGATCAAGAAGAAATGCGACTTATTTTCGATATACAGTAATATTACACGAAAATGATCAAATCATTATTTGAAAAAGAGAGAACACTTGCGTTTGTGTCCTTAGTCCTTGGCCTTGGCCTCGAGCATTCCTGTCCTTGGCCTCGAGAAGCTCTGTCCTCGAAAGGGCTGTCCTTGGCCTCAGGCCTTGGCCTTGAGCCTTGTACTTTCGACTCCACCTCTGCCTCTTTAACTACCTTGAATTAGCACCTGCTTGTGACAAATTGCTAACCATTGCCAGATAATTGATTGAAAAATGCTACCTAGTGCCTATCCAAACAAAACGCAATTATGCTGTGTACAAAGTATTTTTTTCCTTTTTCGGGACTGTTTTATGAAGCTTACGCGAAGGTGCAATTATTGAGTTGGTTTTAAAATTTTCAAAATTATTTTTAAGGGAAAAAAGCAATCTACAACTATGCTTCGCTACCTTCAGAAAGGTACGCCGATTTTATCAGCGAGACGGCAACATCCGGAAATTTAACAAAAAACAAACAGGCAAAAGTGGAAATCATCGCAGGTTACTTGGTATAAACTCCTTTTTTGTTTCATGCACTGTTAAAACTGCTTCCGACACCTAGCGGTAGTTTTCTGACTTGGCTTCTCAATCTAGCGCAATGTGCTTTATCACTTTTTGTTTTGCGAAGGACAGAGGAGGTAAGTCTGTTAGTTTAACAATAGTCAGTTCACTTTCTTTGTAATAGTATGTGAGCTACTATACCAGTAGTATATTTTTCAGATAATTGTATCATTAGTTTCTATTAACCGGCCAGTTGGTCGAGCGGGAGGTTCAAATCTCGGGCAGGTCGAATAGGACACATTGTTGCAAACAGCTTGCCACCGCTGCAACATTTCTTCGAAAGAAGCTATACTGCCCAGGCACAATGACACAGAGATAGGCCCCATCAACTCGTTAGACGCTTTGGCGTAATACAGCGAGCATAAGGAAAGATTTGATGGTTTCCACAAGCTTAGTGTTTGTTTTTATTTTCAGCCATACCAAAGTTTTCCTTTGAATTGCTTGCACACACTTGATTCCCGCATATTTGTTGTTCCCGCATTGATTTCTTTCTCACTCTCTTATTTTCCATTTTGTAGGCATATCAGAGTTGCAAACGGGCCGACTAGTTCAGGCCCGAACCCGTCCCGAACCCGAAAATATAAGCCCGAACCCGGCCTGAACCCGAAAACTAATTTGAGGCACAAATCATGCCCGAAAAAAACCGAAAGTTAAATTAGGTCTAAAAAATTGAGCAATGTTGCCAAGTTTTTTTTGTTATATTTTTGTGCACGTGAGACAAAAAGCACGTCTCAGGCCCGATTTAAGCCTGAAATTTTTGTCAACTTCAAGCCCGAACCCGGCCCGAACCCGAACCGAAAAGCCCTGCCCGACTTACAACTCTGAGGCATATTATATTTTATTCTATCACCTGTTGGGAGCATAGCTTTGGCTTTAGGTTTGTCCCTTTTATTTCTCTTAAATTTGTGGTCTGGTGGCGTTTGGCTATTTTCCCCCTCCACGTATTTGGCTGGGAATTGTTTTACTTTTTCGTTTGTGCATTAAATTTTTGCCCTTTTAACAATTTTTATTAAAGGTTATTGTACTTAAACGGTTTGTCATTGTTATTGCTAGCATATTCAGGATGAGATATTCTCCTCTTTGCATTTACCGCTACACTTGGCGAGTATTGTTTCAAACAAATTATTGCGTGTGGGACACTACCATAAAAAGAGTGCTCTTTGTTTTCATTTTTTTACGTCCATATTCGCGCTAACCAGATTGTCACATACCAAACAAGAAAGTTTTTGGAAATTTTTATGGCTGCAGCTATATTTTGAAATACATAAACAAAATTTTTGATCGGTGCAAGAAGTTTAGTTAAAAATTAAAATGATTAAAAGTTTAAAACCCCCACAAGGTTTCGAACGACGGGTAAGCCGTCATCTTTATGTAGGCAGACTTATCATAGCTTCTTCGCTTGCCATATGAAAAATATGAGTAAGTGAGAACGTTTAACTGCTTTTGTGCAATATTTACACTTACTTTGAACTATAACATTTATATTTTGCGATCAAAAATGCGTTGCAATCATGAACTTAGAAATATTACCAAGTGAAAATCAAGGCAAACACAAAACGAAAAAATATAAAAATAAAAATCTACATTTGGCAGCTCTCGCCAGTATGACGTCGGATCCATCGAATGTAGTTGCTTACCCTGGTATACCCGCCAGGGACACCAAGGCCGCAGTCATTCCCAAAACTTGTTATTCCATGGAGTCGCCATCGACTAAGCTGGTAGCACATGTAAGGACCGCCACTGTCGCCCTGAAAATTATAATTTTCAGTTTACTAAAAGCGTAAATAAAACATTCAATAAAATATTACTAAAAAAAAACACCACGGCAACCGAAAATGCATTCTAGAACAAGCGATGAAGTAAATCTATAAATGGATAATGCACTGAATTGCATGTTTAATTTATTGATGAATTGAGCAATGCATTTTTGTTCTTTCGTCACGAGAAAGTGACAATAGCGCCATCCTCCGGGTAAATCCGCACCAACTGGTAGGAGGTGAATATTTTACTTTAACTTTTTTCTTGAATTTGTCGGTTTTTTGAAGCCACCAAACTGAGAGATTCACCGTAAAGTGTCTTATTCAAGGAGGCAACTCTGCTGATACAGCTAATTGAGCTTCTTTGGTTTTTATTGAGGTGTAGCAGCCATGCTTAAAAGGACATTCAAGTCAGAGGTTTTTATGCTCGGTTTTCTCTCAAAAATTTTTGAGTTTTCTAAAGACTATAACTTCACTAATTTAAGCTTCCTACGACCTTCCCTTCCCGAGACATAACAGCCTAAATTTCCCTTTAGAAAGGCTTTTACTACTTTTTGCTACGGTTGTCAATTTGTTACTATTAAATTTGCTATTATTAAACAGCAATACCTTGAAATTTGTTATTATTAAACAGCAATATCTTGAAAACAGCAAGACGTAGAAACTTCCATTTCGGTGAGAATGCATTTTAGGCTTATCCCAGCGTTTTGATCAAAGGTAAAAAACTCGACTTGAACACCCTTTTAATCTTGATAAACTTGGTCCTAACTATCTCCATGATAAAGGTTGTTCGTTTTACCGCTCTTCTAACTAGTGCTAAAAAATCATTTTGCCTTTAAATAGCTTTTGCTTATACGATTAAAATAATGTATTGAAGCAAACAAAGTAAAAACAAAAAAATTGAACACTTAACCATAAGTTACTGTTACTTTCCTTTAATGCTGCAACAATGAGAATCTTTTTTTAAACATCAATTTAGTGTAAAGCTCATTTTGAAGGGTTTCGTTTAACTTGAAGACTTTACGTCTCTTTGCAACTGCCTTTAATGGCAATCAAATTTATTCTTGGTAATTCAAAAAAACATAAAATTTTGCTTGACACGCAATAAGTGAGTTGCAGGAAATTAACGTTCAATATTCTGTAATAGCAAATTCATTATTGACTGATTGATTGACGTTATATCGACTATCGTATTCAACGGTTCTTTTGTTAGATTGACGAATGCGGTAATTTCAAATATCGGCAAACTCTTAGTTGTATCACTTGTGACATTTTCCAGTAAAATTGGAACGACCAACGCTAGCGTCGTGTGTTCCTTTGTTTTTACTTGGCCATTTTCAGTTTCAGACTTTTGCTTATAACTAGAGAACGGTTAGGTCTAGCTACAGGAAATTTTGACAGCAGTTTGAAATTAATGGGTTTTATGTTTGCACCAAATTTCGAGGCAAATAGTCACGTGAATTTGGTTTTAGAACCCAAAAACCGCCCCGAAAGTTTGGCGTAAAAAGCCGTCTCATTCGAAAACGGTTTAAGTACAGCAAAAAATATTTCACATGGTTATATGTCTTAAGATATCCTTTTATCCCTACCAACCCACTTTTGGCCGCGATTAGTTTTTTTTGTGTGTTCCTTTTTTTTCCTTTTTTTGTTCTTCCTAAATTTGTATGCTCTTCTGCTAAACCACCAAATATCGAAATCTAATTTTTGGGCAAAGTTGTTGAGTTGCAAACGCAATTTTGTCTCCCGGAAATTTTTCGGGGCCTCTGCCCCGGGAACCACCCCAAAAGGAAATTTTATAACAGCTCAAGTTACGGCCCCAGTCTTTTTGATATCAGTAGATATTTAAAAGACAAATACTTTAACATAGTTTGGGGGTACCACCCTCCCTGTGATCCCCCAAAAATCTTTTTTTAACGGCTTAACTTATGGTGCCACTTATTGTGATATCATCAGATATTAAAGAAACAAATATTTTGACATAGTTTGGAGATACAACCCCAAATGGACCCCCAACAATTAATTTTTTGAATGGCCTAACCTAGGGTACCAGTTACTGTATTTTGATATCAGTAAATATTTAACAGACAGTTATTTTGATGTCGTTCGGAGGTACCATCCTCCAGAAAACTCCCCAAATGGACCCCTAAAAGATCAATTTTTTGAACGGCTTATTTTAGGGAACCAGTTTTGTTGATATCAGTAAATATTCAAGAAACAAATATTTTGACATAGTTTAGGGATATCATCTCGCCGGAAACCACCTAAATGGATCCTCCAAAGTAAATTTTTTGAACAGCTCAAGCTAGGGCGCTAGGTTTTTTGAAATCTGTAGATATTTGCGTTGGTCTTTCCAAGGGGTTGCTCCTCACCAAGCTCCCATCTAGTTGATTATTACGTGTATCAATCAAGGTTCACCTGGCATGTATCGGCATTGATTAAACCTCCTGCGCAAATAATCCTTCTCCAATCGAAGTCATTATACGAACACTGGTTTTCTGGCTGTATTGGTAGGAGAAGCTGTTTCAGGCGGTTCGAGCTTGGCCCGAAATCTAAATTCAAGACGCAATTTTACAGTACATTGATTATGCTGCGAACAACGTTAACATGCATTAGTGCAATTACTTCAAAAAAATAAAATAAAATAAATACCACACAAATTGTTCGACTGAAGGTCATCAGAGGCCATATCGCTGCAAAGTTTATAAATACCATTCAATTTGTCATCCTGCTATGCTACAATTAACTAAGCGGAGCTAACTTCATATTTTATTAATTGAAATCGAACGTTTTTGGCGTTTGCAGAGCGCCCTCATCAGGAAACTAAAATTACGGAAAAATGAGCAAAACAATACACACCACTTTCAAATAATCTGAAACATAATTACAATTTTTTTTCTCCTCATGCAATAGCTTGGATTAGCAACTGCATTTGGCTAAACTGTCATTTTACCGATAGACGATTTAAAATTAGCTAATGATGAAAATATAGTTAGTTGTAGCGTAGCAAGACGATAAATGGAGTGGTGTTTTTAAGTTTTGCAGCAATATGGTTACTAAAAGTCACTTCTCTGCCGAAATTATATCATCAGAGGTATTTCATTAAAAAATTTGATTTGCATAAAATAATTAAGCTTTGATGATCATAAGTTGTAGAGCACGCATTTGAAACGATCAAAAGAAGAAGCTTTAGCTCTTACGATTTTAAGAACTAGCTAATTGTTTTTTGATACTGTCAGCTAAAGTAAGATGCCAAAACAAAGGCTGTGTTTACACAAATATCGGTTTTCGCAATCAGGAACAAAACTTCAGCCATGTGTAAATGAGTTTACGAATTGTGAAGCCAGGTTTTCTACTTTTCTTGCTCAAGCGGTTTCGTGCTTCGAATTGCCAAGTTTATTGTATAAATACTCTCTTTGACGCGAAAGCATTGATCTTCTGGTTTTTATGCTGTCTTTTTTTGGATTAAGAGTGTTCGTCGCAATAACATGCAGCGCAATGCGTACTTTTGTTTTGCCTGCGACGTTGCTTACATTCACGTCCTTCACAATTGCGCAATGTTTTGTTTTTCGTCGTCAAAACCACTTTGTGTAAACGACTTTTTTTGTCATGCGTAAACGCGACAGGTTTGGCAACCAGAGGTGAAACCAGGTTTCCCGGTTTTCAAACCTACATGTGTGTCAACGTCAAACTTATATGTAAACACAGCCAAAGATGCAAACTGCAAAGAACAAATTTGGCATTACTGCATGATTTCCTACCTCGTGTCACTCCCCAACCCGTAGCGACGCATTGGTCACCCACTTTGGGAAATCCTCCATTCTTCGCCCACTGGGTTTCTGTCCTTATGTGCTCTGGCATTGACGGAGGAAGACAAATAGGACGAATGCGGTCCCATTGCCGCACAAATCCGGACAACTTAACCAGCGCAATGTCGTTCAAATCCGTACTGAAATTGTACTGTGGATGAACGATAATTCTCTGTGCTCGGTAGGTCTGAAAAATAAAAATAATAATAACTTAAGCGGCTTTTACCAAACGTCCGTATTTACGCATATGCGTAAAAAAATACGGATACGCGTATAAAAAATACGCTTTTGCGTATAAAATTTTTACTCTTGCTGGTTTGTTTTATATTGCCTTTTACCGAACGTGCGTATTTCAGCATGCATATTTCCGCATGCGTATGCTTTACGCTAGGCAAAGAATAAAATACGGACATGGTATGTATATTTTCCAGGCATTTATGAAGAAATTTTTTTTGAGGGGTAAGGTCATAAGGTTGCTTGATGTAGTGGTTATGTTACTTGACTTTGAAACTTTTAATGAGGGTTCGGTTCTCATTAAAATCAAAACTTTTTATTTTTACAAAAACATAAAAAACTTTTTTTGCAATCATTTTTGTGATGTTTTCTTTGGAAATTTTTATAAAGCTTCTATAACTAGGCCTACAGTACTTGATTACAAGTGTTTAGTTCCTTGTCAAATCAAATCTTTCGTTTTCGCTGTACTGTAATACGCAGAAGCGTGCGACCAGTTGGCGGGGCCCAACTGTTAGGCAATGAAAGGTTACGACAAGCCTACTACTACCATATTTTTGCGAGCAAATCAAACTAATTCTACGGAAGCAACTTAGTCGATGTTTTGCTTTTTGAGATAATGTACCGTAGTTGCTTTAACGGTAAATCGCAAACTAGGCATTTCCAAGTTTTACATGTTCAGTGAACTACAAACAAATCAATCACAATTCATAGCAAGATGCTATCATCTTTCTTCTTTCTTTGCACTCCCTGTATTACACCGAAGCGTGTAGCGAGTTTGCAGGGCCCATCTCCGCGTCATTGCACCCGGGCAACACAGCTCCTTTCCGAGAAATATTGCAGCGGTGGCGAGTCGTTGGTCACCCTGTGTCCAATTTGACCGGCCTGAGATTTAAACTTTAGACCTCCCGCTTCAGAGACGAACGCGTTACCGCTAAACCAACTGGCCGGTAAGATGCTATCATTGCATTGGTAAATATCCTTTGCTGTTGCGAGCATCTTTTTTGCAATTAGTTACATAATTTTTGAAAATAAATGGTTGTTTTTTAAAAAGGTGTTTGAAATTAGGATGAAGCAACTTTAGGGAGAATTACTCAAGAAAAGTACAAAAAGATTTTCTTTTGCTTGTTTCAGGCTTTGTCATAGCAAGTTTAATTCTTAGGCCAAGAAAAGTTTGGCCCAAGGCCTAACTTCGGGCCTAGCATAACCCTTAAAAATCAAAAGCTTAAAACCAAAGTAATACGTAGGCCTATATACCTAGGCGTTATTGTAGAGGGCTTCAGACTGTAAATTCGATTAAAGATTTATGCTATAGGCTTTTATAACATGTAACATTACACTACAGTTTTGATGCTCCCGATAGGCTAGTGCTTAGGCGTCAGGAGCGCGACGAGGTTGCCAAGAGAAGGGGGAGCTTGAATTCAAAGCAACATTTTCTTGTATGGAAACTGTCCCAATTGAACAGGCTGTTGAGCAAACTAACGCAACTAAAGCTTTTACTAACGGATACTTGGGGGTGGAGCATCGAGCCGCTGGAGGCCATGGCTTGCGCCATTACAGCCAAGGCCTCACAGAGAAACTTTGTAAAGAAGTGCCTGTACGGAAACAGAAAATTACGATTGTGTTCTACCGGAAATGAGGGCTATGATGAATGATCACGCTATAAATATCACTAGCACTAATTGAGCGCGTGAACTTATACCGGTAAGAGTTTTTGCCGCCCCCTAGACCCGAGTCGATGCCTTCCTGAACCTCTATTTTGTTGGCCTTGATTAAAGTTGCACCGGTACTTCCGATTGAGATGATATCAGCGACATTTTAACAATCAAATAAAAGGTATTATCAAACTCACTAGCCATTTATTTCATGCTTTTGAGATACGCAAGCTGAAATACGCATACGCGTATTCCCGCATATCAACAAATTACCCTGCGTAAATACGCATATACGTATTTCCGGTATGCGTTTTTTATACGCGTATGCGTGAATACGGACGTTCGGTAAAAGCCGCTTTAATAGTGAATATAAAAAATTTATTCGAATAAGACATCCATGATGATCCTGAAACCGTGTGATACAGCCTGAAAGGTTTTAATTTCTTTCATTATGTGAACAGTTTATGTTACGAAAAATATTTGAAAAAATCACAAATTTTTTTATTGTAAAAATTTTTTTGCCGGTTTGAAGAAATGCCGCGTTTTCAAAATCGAACGTATGTATTTGCCTTTGCATGCCGGGTCTAACCTCATCCATTGCTTTTTTCTTTGATAACCTAAAGCAGCTTTAATTTATGCCGCTGGTTATAGAGGACTAAAATGACAACTAATGGCCTTATGTTGTGAACTAATAATTGCGTCTTTATTCACCAAGTTGCCTAGGCCAGGAGACCTTTCGGTCTTTGAGTCAAGCTGCCACCAGCCCACCTGTCCGCCACAAACGGTGGAGGCTTCACCTGCACTGTTCTTTTCATAGTCTTTTCTTGTCATCTAACCTTTCGATGACGTGAGACCGTTCTTGCTTTGGCGTGCCGGAGTATTAAAAATTCATAATGGTCACAAATCGCTTTATTACAAATTGAAATTTATTGACAAAACTAGCGATTTTTAACTCTGACGTATAGGGTGGGCGCTTGACTCGATGACCGCAGGGTCCATTTGCAACTTCCCTGTCGCATGCTAAGCAAATACAAAGCAAACTGCCATTATTGTTTTACCATCACTTTTTTTTTTTTCTTGGATACTGTTTTGAATTATCATGGTTATAGTATTTAGCAGCTAAATAAATTTGTCTTGTCTTAGTGCTGAACGTGAAGCAGAGAAGCTGTGAATACCAACTTTTAGAGTTTTTGGTTTAGCCCGACCGAGAATTAAAGCCGAATTTACCGCTTCAGTGGCAGAAAAAATGACTCTCGATCCTGACTCTACCTGTCTAGTTCTAGCGGATCAAGTTGAACTTGTCTGTTATAGAAGCCGTTGGAGCCGATGTCAATTATTTCGATTTTCGTACCTCAACTTTCCTTCCATCTTCTTGATCATACTTCCAGTATTTTCCCAAATGAAACCAGAACATGTTTACGTCAATGTTTTCCGGCCTGGAATAGGTAATTAATTACTTTAACTTCAGCAATACGTTATGACTGTTATCAAAAAGTATTTTTGTGCATAAATCGTAGCAAATGTGACAGAGTAGCATATTGCACCGCGTTGTAAAACAAGTAAAAAGTAACAGGCCAAGAAGCAAATAAATCATACTAAATAAACGGGAAAAATAAAGCACAGACAGATCCTTGCAAACCAATTAAGGAAATCAATGGCTCTATTATTTTAAACACATCTACGTCACAGATGTAGCTCGTTAATTAAAATTTCAATTAGATTTAGTTCACTTATACGGGCAAATTACGTGGTAGAGAACCCTAGTTTACTTAATGTTTTTTACTAATTTTAGTTTGCAAAAAATAAGCATGAAGAAATTGGAAGAAACCTTTTGTCTTCTAAAAAGCTCTACCAACATTAATGGTTCGTAGTTTACGATTTTTGTATTTTACTAAAATTACCAACATAATAATATGTTTTTTATGATTCATGAATAAAGTAAAATGTGAGCAAAACTCTTTTCAAATAATTTGTATCATTTAAAATTCTTTTTTATCAATGGTATTTTTCTATTTCTTTTTTATGAATTTCATAATTTTTTGAGGCGTCGTGGCCAGAGGTTCGATTTATGTGATACGAAAAGGATAATGCATACAGCAGAGTTGTAAGTCGGGTCGCGAGCTTTTTGGTTCTGATTTCGATTCGGGCCGGGTTTTTAAGCATCAGTTTAAGCATCATTATCTCAGCTTCACCTCGATTATTAAAACACAATTATTATTATTATGGCATCATTTATAACAATCAATAACTAGTTTTATTTTATAGCCACAGAAGATTCAAGTTATTTAAAAAAAGTAGTAAGTAAGCGTATACGTTGATTAGATCTACGTAATTTAACTTCTGGGATTTTTCGTGCCAGGTTTGCGCTTCAAATTATTTATCAATTTCGGGCCTGAAGTAGTCGCCCATTTACAACTCTGACATACGGCATAGAACTTACATGGACCAAGTAGCCCTGTCAAGGAAGCAGTGTGCAGCTGTGATAAGCCAATCTGAACAGATTAAAGACCCTGCACAGTCCGCATGAAGGTTGTTCTTTGTGATCTGAACCATCCAAGGCCAGGCCCCGTCGCGGGCTGTAGAGCCCCCTGCAATGCAAAATTTACATTCAATTAGTGCAATTAAGATCGGTGAGTAGAAACACCGCAATTATTCAAGGCAAATTATCTCGCACACTTTAACATTATACCTATAATTTTAATGATAACCGTGAATGTTGGAGACACTGATAAACTGCGAACACAAAAATTTTGATATGAAGATATCACAACGACTACGGTTAATTTTTTTGTAAACTTTCAACATCGTTTTGTCAAAAAATATTAGCTATTGTATCGTAAAACCTAGTACTCGTATTATTGTTTGAGGCCATGTTTTGGACGAAAATCACACTCAGGAGAAGAAAGAAGAAATTCCGACGACTTCGCACTTAGGGATCAGTAAAATAATATAGCCACAAGCTCATCGGGCATATGCGAAATCAGTCCTAAATTATATACTACTATTTTATTTATTAAAATCGATTTCACCCCAGCGGGGCATCATCAGTTAGATCTAAAAACAATCAGTGTATACATTAAAACCAAAATTATCACAAAACCTAAATAGACTATTACATCAACCAAATTAAAAAGAAAATAAAATGGACTCCTATAACAGCAAAATTAAAGAAAATATAATTCTGTATATAGTAAAACCTCTTTCGCAAAGCAAATATATTGAAAACCTTGTTTTATCTACGCCACCACAACATCAGAAAAAACTATACAAAAAAGTTGTTTAAAATAATGAACCCCTACAAAAAATATATAATTTTTTTTTTAATTATAAAATGCGTTGCTAAACAACCAAAAAAGTAAACATATCTTCAAACCTTAAAAAGTAGAAAACTTAAATTTTATTTTTTCAATATTAGGTGGAATTAGAAAAGAACACATTACCAAAATTAGCAAACACATTACCAAATTTTCTTCCTACTTGTGGATTTGCCAAACAAGGTAAGAGTTTGGTAATGTGTTCTTTTCCAATTCCACCTAATATTGAAAAAATAAAATTTAAGTTTTCTACTTTTTAAGGTTTGGAGATATGTTTACTTTTTTGGTTGCTTAGCAACGCATTTCATAATTGAAAAAAAATTATATATTTTTTTGTATAGGGGTTCATTATTTTAAACAACTTTTTTGTATAGTTTTTTCTGATGTTGTGGTGATGTAGATAAAACAAGGTTTTCAATATATTTGCTTTGCGAAAGAGGTTTTACTATATACAGCATTATATTTTCTTTAATTTCGCTGTTATTGGAGTTAATTTTATGTTCTTTTTAATTTGGTTGATGTAATAGTCTATTTAGGTTTATGATGATTTTGGTTTTAAAGTATACACTGATTGTTTTTAGATCTAACTGATGATGCCCCGCTGGGGTGAAATCGATTTTAATAAATAAAATAGTAGTATATATAATTTACGACCGATTTCGTATACGCCCAATAAGCTTGTGGTTATATTATTTTATGTTATATTATAGTACTCGTATTACAAATGATATTACCTAATAAAAGTCTTCATGACAACCGTGATATCGTTTATGACAAAATCATGTTGATTTTTTTTTGATAGCACCAATTCAAAGCCATTTGTTAAAAAGTTAGTGACGTCACTACCATTTGGCGGGAAAAATGCGCCATCTGCCAATCATTTTTGCGAAAGCAGCTTTTAGTAATAATATCAGAGTATTTTAGGATTGCTATCTTTTATTTTTGCTACCGCAATAAAACGAAGAACGTATAGGCAGTTGTTTTCATCACATCATTGCAAAGACATTTCTGCTAAATTATTTTTGATGAACTTTTGTAAAAAGCGTAAGCAGATAATTTGCATGTTAAAGGCTCTACGTCCCTGCTTTCTTCAGTCCAACCCTCCGTTTTTCACTTCCACATTGACAACTCCCAACATGTAAAATTATGCTGATATGTAAAACTATATTTATTTGATAAGATTTAGCTATCATAAAGCATACATAGTTTTCGACTAAAAATGTTTTCCGCAATTTTTTAAAATTTTACTAACTTTTGCTGAAATTCAAGAAAATTTTATTGCGAAGCGTAAAAACGGGACTGACACAAATTCTAAAACTTTAAGTCTAAAACTACAAAAATGTGTCCTGGAGACCTAAAAGTTTCATTTTATGATTAGCCAAAATAAAGATTTTGACTTTAAACAATTTTCAGCAATATGGAAAATTTGTCGTTTTTTTGCCGAAATTAAGTTTTACCCTTCTAACGGGGGGAAAACCGCCCGAAAACTCGATAAATTTTGGCACAGTTTGCTTTCTCATACATGTGCCACTTTTCGTCAGTAGCCTTTTAAACTTAAAAAAGTTAGAAACGAAGAAATGATCCATCCTATTTTATATTGGATTAAAAGTCTATTACGAGGCAGCCCTTAGGGAACAATTTAGAATAATATAAAAACAAATAAACACGTCACACCCAATGACGTGCGAACTTAATCTTACCCAAAATCTTAGGAGAAGGGGCAGGAACTGGCTTTCCACAAACAAAGCTGCTCACTGTAAAATAATTAACAAAGATTATAGATTGCTATTGGAACTGCACATTACGCAGCCACCTTATTTACATCTTCACAGAAACAAATGAGATCGAGTCAATGGAAAATTACATTGTTTAAAGCCTGCTGGGAGCTCTAAACGAGGAATTCTATTTACCAGCCTCAATCGCAATTCCATCTCTATCCACCAAGTTTCATTTGGCTAGGGGACAGTGAAGGGAACCTTGGTCTTCGAATCAAGCTGTCACCTGCCTACCTGTCTACAGCACGGTAGAGACTTCACATATTAGAAAATAAATACAATATCTAAAATTGTTACTTTTTTAAATTTGATTTCAATTTTACTCTAACAAAACTCAAATAAAGCATGTGACAACACATTCTTCTAAAATTTTCTTTTTTCTCCTTACAATGGTTTCCTTATTTTTCAGTTACTCCGTCAGATATTTTATGAACCTACCTGGACAGGCTTCCACTTTAATGCATCTATTTTGGTGCCAGATTGGTCGATCCTTTGGACACGCGCATCCGGGAACGCACATGACGTCATCACGTGATGCAGGATCAATGACGGAGTGGTTGCCACCAATATCTACCGTAGAACAAATATATTAGTAGCTGCATTTATTAATTCATGCATAAAGAATACCACGCGCTCTGCGTTTGGTAAATCCATGGTTTGGCCAAACTTTACGCAATAACGAAAGTTTTTCGGGTTCTGTTTTGCAAGTTTTTCGTCAGAATGAGCAACCACGACCGGTAGACTGTAGTTTGGCTTTAAAAGAAGTTAAGAGTTGAGTGTCTTTTTGCCGGAGCACACATCACATTACCAGCTCAGAAAATTGAACCAGAAGCTATAGCAATCAATTGATCATATACACCCGTGCCATCAAAGCTACTCATACTCATGTTTTTTTGATTCGAAGTTTTTGTTAAACGGTATTTTTTTATCAACTAAGGCGCGAAAGTTTTTTTTAATTTATGACTGAAGTACCTCAGTTTTCACTAAAGGAGCCTGACCATTGGAACAAGACCGTAACGGTACAAGAGTAAGAAGAAGATATCACTTTAATACTATTGTGATATAATAAACATACTTCTGAGGCAAAATGGCCAGGATGCAGGATTCGGATTGGCTACGTCATTGCAGGTGAGAACGCATATCCTTCTACAGGTGTGCCAGATCTGTCCGTGGAAGCAACTCTGTGGGGTGAGGCTGTGGCCTGGTATTGATATAACATGAATACAGTAGTTATTGGTGGGTATGAAGGAACGAACGAACAGTTTATTTTGTGATAATGGCAAGCACGCTAAAACGTAAAACAAACACTAAAATTGGATTAAAGTTATTAATAGCTAAGAGGATACGAAAAAACCTTGCGGCCATTCAGTCAGGAAACCACCAAAAAATTATGACAGGGTGCTCAAATACTAGAAGTGCAGTAAAAAGGTTTGTGGCTTTCCGTAATTGTTTGTTTGCAGGGTAAGCTACTTGTTGTATGCTAACACAATTCATTGAGGAGTGTCACGTGGTATTAGTGCGCTGCTATTAAGCTAGAATAATTTAGACGTAATAAGGTAACTAATACGTCATCAATAAAGCGAATCCTAAAAACTTCACGTTTTGAACTCTCCTGATTTACTATTACAACAGCACCGCAACTATTATGTTGTTCAGCTCGCTTTATCATTTCGTTTCATTTCTTCCGCTCATGTTTCTGGTTCTAGTTTAAGCGGTAATAGATCTACAGTAAATTCCAGAAGTAGGTAAACTGGCAATATAGTCTTGAGTGCCGGAATTTAAGGGCAGCGACTGACAAAAACTTTTCCGTATTTTGGTTGTTTTTTTTTGTTCCGAATAATCTACTAGACCCGATGTTCAATTGTTCCTGACCTCCGACTTGCGAATACCATTTTTAGGATTTCTGAACTCCAGTCTTCCGGCCTACTGGGTCCCAACTGCTGATTTGCCTAAGCCTCCAAATCTTATAGATCCATCACTGGCTTATAGGCTAAGATAACTCGGTGAAAAAAAGCGAATCAATTCGCAATGCAGTCTCAGCGCAGTCTCCTTGAAGTCTCCATTCGCGAGGATTCTCAATGCTTTGCAACTCTACGGAGACTCCTCGGAGACTCTACGCAGACTTTAACTGCGAATTATTCTCCGTGGAGTTGCAGTTAAAGCCGCCATAGTGTGAGAGCGGCATAAGTCATTATTTAAGTGCTTTTGTTGTCCTACATTCTGTTTATTTATTCCAATATTAGCAATTTATTTCGTCTCACTACCTGGCACAATACTGTAGGCGAGCTTGAACCCTCGCCCTTGTTTCGATTCGTCACTAGAAAACGTTACGTCAACATCACCCTCAGGGTAATTGAAAGCCATCTGGGGTAAGAGAGATCCACACAAGGATCGGGTGCGGTTGGTGCGGAGGTGAAGCAACGACAGAGAATCAAATTCACAGAGGTCCATGCAGTTTCCAAGTGTTAGGTCACAATATCCACTGCAAATCAAACTTAAAAAATTGACATTGAGTCAAACTTGGTTAATTCCAGTCGTTCATGCGTAGATTTTAATCAAAAAATAATTAATTTTTGGTCAAATTAATTTGGCACGAACTGGCTCAGTTCTTGCAGATGAGGAGGTTGGTTTCAAAATGCTATGAATCCATTGTTTGAAGCAGTACATATTGCGGTTTAGGAAGTGGCGCATATCGCGGTTTGTGAAATAGCGCATATCGAAGTTGGTAAAGTGATGCATATTGCGGTTAATAAAATGGCGCATATCGCGTATCGAGTTTTGAAAAAAAGCATTGATTTAAGGGCTGTATAGCTTAGGATTTATCCAACTTTGTTGAAAAATGAAGTCACGGTTGTAGACTGCAACCCAAAAAGCTTACATTTTTGGCGGTTGCTTCATCCACTCGTACTTGGCTTTTATCGTGTTTTGAAATTTAGCTCTTCAAATAAGTACATTAGTTTTAAGGAATTTTAGGAGAATTTTAAGAAATCAATTAATAAGCTCCAAGAGTCTGAGCATAGACTCTTTATTTAGTAAACTAGAAACAGACGCACGGAGAAAAAGAGAAGAGCATTAAGAAAAAAAGTTTGCTCTTGCTGTAAACTTTTTTTTGCGGTCACGCGTTTTTTTTTTTTTTTTTGCGGACTGTTGATTTACATTAGACATATTCGTAGAAAGCGAACCGTGAAGAAAAAAATCGCGCTGATTGGACAAGACAAATCGCCATATTCTAGAACAAATCAACCGTGAAGAAAATAGACAAAAGTGCCATTTTCCAGTCTATATACTAATAAACAGTCTATGATCTGAGGGCCTCAAAGTGCCTACTGCTGTGCATTTAGCTAATATTAACTTGAAAAAACCATTAACGCTATATACGGTAGCCTGATACTGTTCTTGCTAACTTAGCGCGGCAAGCCAGTACCCTTTTCAAGATAGGCTTAGTTTAAACTTACTGTATATAGTTTTATTTTTCTTTTGTGTTCATTAAAATTTTCCTTTTTTTTGTTTTTCTTTTTTTCAGTTTTATTTGCGTAGAAGTTGCACTGCATAAGATTACTACCATATTCATCTGAATGGGAGTAACTTGACTCGATGTAGATGATCCTTCGCTACTTCCATTCCAAGCTTGAATTGGTTTATTTCTTCAGCGTATTTTAAATACTATTTTCATTTTATTCAAAGCAGCGTTCTCCGTTGTACTTTTATTTTAGTTGTAATTTTGCTCCCCAGTCCGGGGAGCATCCTCAGAACAGTAACGCATTTTTTGTTTGCAATAATAGAAACGAAATTGCCCGAATTCTCTACTCAAAAGCCGACAATATAATCAACAAGCCAGAACATAAATTGGCCGAGTTTGATTACATCAACCAAACACTACAAAACAATGGATTTCCTATACATATGTGCTCTTGCAATCAATTTCTTGCTCAGCAGACTGAATCTCACCCTTGATCTCAACCGCCTGACACATACTCTGCTTTTATCTCAATTCTATATGTGCAGGGAATTTTCGGCCCAAGTCGGCATTGGAGTGGCTTTGAAACCTCATTGTATGTGGTCATCTGTTTTCTCAAACCTAACGATCGCATTGTGGAGTCTGAAAAAAGTGGGCTTGCGTATGAAATTCTTTGTGGTTATTGGGATGCAGTATATATTGGACAGACGGGGTTTAGTTTAAAAACCAGAAAACGTGAAGATTTCGATGCAGTCATAAGAATGGATGTAAAAAAGTCAGCTTTATGCCAACATGTCGTAGATTTTATCATTTTTTAGCGTGGATGAAGCTAAAATTTTTTAAAGGGAAGCCATATTACACTAAGCGCCGCACAGCGGAGAGTTTTTTCATAAATCAAAGAGCAACTGAAGTAAACGTTTTAAACAGAATTGACGGCGCTAACATACCCGTTGTTTATGGTATGCTTATGGATTAATCTTTAAGTTGTATTTTTGATAGTGAACTTTTTTTTGATAGGCCACACAAAATTTTATACACATTACATGATACTTTTGGAAGATGTAATAATTTTTCTGTGATATTTCATGGTGTAATAACGACAGTTGTATATTTTTAGGTTGTTACATCATAAGAGTGTATTCCTGGTCACGTATATTTTTTTCTTACTAGTTTCATTTCTACGTTTGCAAACAAGAAGTGCGTTACTGTTCTGAGGATGTTCCCCGGACTAAAGAGCACAACGTCAACTAAAATAAAAATACATCGGAGATCGCTATTTGGAATAAACTGTTTCATTCCGATGATCGAGCTCCTAGTTACTATTTTTATGCCGCAACGTTTGTGTAGCTTGGAAAAATAAAGGGATTTTCCTCGCTTCTCTAAGTATTTCACCGTAGTTATTGCATTAGGACATCAGTCTCTGCATTTCATGAACGGAGGTTATCAAAAAAAAAAAAGACCTCTTTTTAGTTGTTTTCGTCATTTACGTCTTCTTAGTTGTATTCAGACGTAATTTTGATTTGAAAAAATAAAAACAGTTACAATTGTAGCCCGGACGGTGAATCGACTATTTAAGAGTTTCTGTTTTTTATTGACTAATTGTAATAGGATTACGCTTATTCAACGAATAAATAGCCTTGACCAGAAGAGAGCAAAGGGATCTTCAAGCAGACACCTGCCACTTGTCTACCACACAAGGTGGAGACTTTACACTGTCTCTTTCAATGCTGAAAGTTATGCAAGGAAACCGTGAAAACTCTTTGGTTTGACCCAACGGGGAATTGAACCCGAGTCAACGTTTGAGTAGCAGTCACTCCATCCATTCGGCCACTGATCAGTAATTTGACCTCTGGGCAATAGTCAATGTTCCCAATAATTTTTGTGCTCTCTGTGCGCAGAAATTTTGGCGTGTGCGCTCTGTTTCTAGGAATTCACCTACATTTTTGTGTTCGAAATCCAAAGCAGATTTTGTGTCCAAAATTAAGAAATTAAGTGAAGAACCCCCCTCCCCCCAAAAAAAAAGGTCTTCACTACAAATCGAGCGGTGATTGTGTCCGAAAAGTCTATTGTCTGACTTACTATTGCAATTTTATGTTGAAGAGCAAATTTATGCGTGTGCGCAGTCTCTGAAGTCTGTACGAGTGCGCACACGCGCACAGCTTAGAGGGAACACTGGCAATACTTATTCTTGCAGTTTTTCTACTCCACCGAGTAAATAAAAGTATCTCTTTGACGCCCGCTAAAAAAAACGGTAATCGCTTACATTGGGTTTTCTAAATCCAAGTCCATTAAGGATATCACCACCACGTGACCGGGAGGGGCTTGTATCGTCCATCTGCAATTTAGATTCGGCGAATATTTGTCGGGATAACTCGGAGTGGAGATGACTCCGCTTGTATTCCGCAGGAATCGGCTTTCACCGCAGCCAGACTCTGCAAAACCATAAAATCATATTTCAAGTGCTAGAGTGGATTAAAAATAATAAATTGTTAAACGAGGAATGAAGGCAAAATCAATAAGTTAGGATAATCATTTGTATTAGATTAGATTGGTACTGACTGCATTTTTCTTGACTCAGTCGTATTAGAGATATTCTACTCCAAACACCACAAAGGTTCCTCTCTAACTATAATTTTTATTGGCAACCTTGGCGTTAGCCTATTCTTCAAAGCCCTATATATTACCTATTTGCGGCGTTGTCTAAGAATAGCAATGAGATCAGAGTTGTAAACGGGCCGACAAGTTCAGGCTCGAACCCGGTCCGAACCCGAAACTATAAGCCCAAACCCAGCCCGAACCCGAAAATTAATTTGAAGCCCAAATCATGCCCGAAAAAATCCGAAAGTTAAGTTAGATCTGAAAAATTTAGCATTATTGCCGAGTAATTTTGATTATTTTTTACAAATCTAAGACAAAAAGTACGTCTCAAGCCCGTTTTAAGCCCGACATTTTTGTCAACTTTAGGCCCAAACCCGGCCCGAACCAGAACCCGGCCCGAAAAGCCCTGCCCGACTTACAACTCTGAATGAGTTGGTGTCACCGATGTTATCAACACTTGATTTTGCCTTTAGTTCTTGTTTAAGAAAAGAACAATTGAAGTCTTAAGGTTTTGATTGAAACACATTTATTAAAGCAAAATTGTTTCATAATTTATAAATCGGAAACTGGATTTTAATATTTCAAAGCATGTCTACAGAAAACTAAATATAACGTTAAGTAAAATCATTTTTGATAATGATCTAAGCTCTATTTTTTCTGATCAAACTAAGTGCTAAACCCATAATCTCTGCTCCAAAATTTTTGACAAAGTTTTCTCAATTTTCAGAAAAATTGATTTTAGTAAAGTTTTCAATAAATTTTCCCAAAAAATCATGCTAAAGTTTTGAAACAAAAATTAACGTAAATTGATTTTAATTAACTTCGGAGCATAATGATTGGAACGTTTAAGTAATCTTAATATAAAGCAAAGAGCCAAAACGTGAGCGAACATTTTTTACTGAACGTTTCAAGACATTACTAGTCTCATCATCAGCAGATAAATGATATAGGCAACAGCAACTTGTCACGAGCAAAGCACAGGAAAAAAAAGGCAAAGCAATGACGCATAAAAAAAAAGACCCAGTGGGAAAAAAAACTAGACGTCTTTTAGACGTTTTTTGCCCACTGGGTCCTTTTTTTTTATGCGTCGTTGCTTTGCCTTTTTTTGACCCAGTGGGCAAAAAACTAGACGTCTTTTAGACGTTTTTTGCCAACTGGGTCCTTTTTTTTTTATGCGTCATTGCTTTGCCTTTTTTTTCCTGTGCTTTGCTCGTGACAAGTTGCTGTTGCCTATATCATTTATCTGCTGATGATGAGACTAGTAATGTCTTGAAACGTTCAGTAAAAAATGTTCGCTCACGTTTTGGCTCTTTGCTTTATATTAAGATTTTAATTAAGAACAATGTTTAATTTTTTGTTAAATATGCTTTAAAATTTTTCGGAGCTTTCATCACTCAGAGCCATCCTTTTTTGCCGTCATTGTGCGGAATGATCGTATATCATGCTTTACGTTCAAAAAGTCTTTGAGATTCAAAAATTTATGTTTGTCGTCTGATAAAAAAAGAAAAAAAAATGTTAAAAGAACAGTATACACTATGCAGTGTTGCAGAAACCAGAAAACCCGTCAAAGGCTCGAGAGGAATAATATTAAAAGGGCGTTCAAGTCAACTTTTTCATTCTAGACCAAAATGTAAGAAAAAGCATTGAATTCTCACGAAATTTCAAGTTTCTACACCTTCCTGCTTGCAAGATATTGCAGTTTAAATTAACAATTTTCCTCTTACTGCAGTGTTGCCATTTTGTCAGTATTGTGACAGAAAATTAACTTTTGAAAAACTGGCTTACATTTATTGAAAAGCAGCTTAGTTTACCATTATAAACTTTTACTCTTTTTGCAATAACTGTACCGCAAAACGTTTTTTGAAAATCAAGAACATAGGGAATAGCTTTTAAAAATTTTGTTTTTAATTGGCAACCCTGGCAAAATTTTTAAGGAGAAATTTTTAAGCTTTTCTTAGAGAAAATCTAATCTGTTATACAGTATCTGAGAAGCGGAAGGTCGTAGAAAGCTCAAATTTGGTGAAGTTATTTTTTAGATTTGTCATTTTTTTTTTGAGAGAAAATTGAGCAAAAAAATTTCCGACTTGAAAGCCTTTTTAAATTTGTGTGTATTATTTCAAGTCCCGGTCCATTCCTGGGCGAAAACTAATGAGCGATAACAGCATATTTTTGTTTGTTTTAAATCAAAAAACTTTTTTTACAAAAACAATTTTATAAGAATGGAAGGCTTGTTTTTGCTCAAAAGTTAAGGACAGATTGAGAACATAATCGCTAGCCTCGGTATGAAAAAATAATTAACGACACGGCCAAAAAAAGCGCATTTTTAAATAACCAAAAATTTCTTGGCATTTTCTATACTGCCAATGATAATTGGTCCACCAGTAATCATGAGCAACAGCAACAGACAACTTCTAACGAACCAAGAATAAATTGTGTCATTTTATTCTTCGATAAAGTTACGAACAAATGAGTTTGAAAATTCTTGAAAATTTAAGATTTAGGTGGCTGCTTGACTCGAGGACCTGCACGTCCTGCAGTTCGCTTCGCAACACTCCTAGTTTACACTCAGTAACATATTGAGTATTACTATTCCTACTATTGAGATGAAATAAATATGATTGATTGATTGATGAACACCGAGCCTCAATCCAAAATTTACTGGCTCATAAAAAATTGTTCTTGTTCGGTCTGGAGTCCGATTTCTCAGCATATCAAGCAGCAGTTGTTATAAATACGTAAACAATGCGTTCAAACTTTCACGATTTTATACCAAGTTTTAGACCGAGCCTACTACGGCTTCTGTCGTTTATTACGAAATTGCATACAAAACAAGTCAAGTGTTTGAGGTAGAAATTAATCAAAGATTACATTAGCTGGCATACAAACTGGGATAAACTTTTAAACACCGAAAATTACGCCATATGGAAATAGCAATTTCCGAAGCGAAAACTAAGTAAGGGCAGAAAACGAGTGCCAAATCATAACACATCAGTCACACAAAACTACAAACACGTACCAACTAAACATGGTGGTAATTGACTTTTTTTTTGTCATTATTTAATCATATTATTAAATCAAATAACGCAATCATTTTTTTGCGCCTTTAAAGTACCGATTGCACATTGTATGGCAGGGTACTCAAGCTAAATGATAACTGACTTTTTATATCGGGTATTTTGTTGTTTCGGGCGTGTTTTGTTTTTTGGTTGCTGCGTATTCTGAATCATGAAGCAGGAATACTGCGGAAGTAATTTAACGCCTTGAGTTCTGGAAATCGAACCCGTTTTGACACGGATTTGGTTTACATGCCAAAATCGCAACTAGGGGAGGGGGGGAAGAGGGCGGCGCCCCCCTAAACAAAAATTCCGCTCCGCTAAAATGCCCAGGATGCCCACCCAAACTACTCTCCTTTCCCTTGCGGCAGTTTCAAACTGGTGGCTTTTCGTTTTAAAAAGTGACAGAAAAAAGAAAATAAGTAAAACGATTTGGCGAGATAACCTTTTTTTCGGGATCAACATAACACTCGGAGAAAAGTAGACCAACCCAAAACATTTGGCCTCCCCAGAAACAAATTTTACCCTCCTCAGAACAACGTTCTAGTTGCAGCACTGTCACATGCTAAAACTTACCATTGACTGACAACAAATTTTTATTGATCTCAGCACGTTTACCTGTACTTGAACGTATCAACGTGCAGTAGTTGTCCGGTCCCAGCTCGTACCCTTTGCAGCATGACGTCACTAGAGTGTTACATAATCCTGTCCGTTGCTCGGAGCGGTACCTACGCAAATTACAAATCAAAACTTATAAAGGTTTGCATCAGCACCAATGGCATAATTTAGGTAGCAATTAAACAAGTTTTCCGGGTCTTTCCAAGAATCCAATGTCGATTAAAAAGCCTGACATATTTTTGCCGTTATCTAATTTTTAGCAGAAACATAATGATTTAACGCTTAGTCGTGATTTGGACTTAGGGTGCGTTTAGACTGGACGCGAAGCAACGCGAAGCAACCAAAATTTGACGTCATCGACAGCTAGCGAAAGGTTGAAACCGGGTCACAACCTTTCGCGAGCTGTCGATGACGTCAAATTTTGGTTGCTTCGCGTTGCTTCGCGTCCAGTCTAAACGCACCCTTAGAGGCCATCGGGTAAAGTCATAGGTGGGCAAGTTAACGCAAAACGTTAGCTTCATTAACCACTAGTCCGTTAACAAACTTCACACCTCCGTTAACGTTAATCCGTTATTTTTAGCTTTAATTAACGGAAGTTAATAAAGTCCGTTAATCCGTTAATATTTTGCGTATAATTTACATTTCTTTTTATTCCCTCGCTTCTAGAACACGTACTGACGCTGTTGAGCTGATTGTAAGATTGTAAAAAAATATTGTAAAAAAAAATTGCTATGGTGGTCTTTTTGTGTTTTGGAAGTTACATTTTCCAGTCTAATCTAATTTCAAGATAAAATGAATTCGGATCACTAACAAAGCTGCGATCAGAAAATCTTTGGAAATTGTGAACAGCGATACTTAATAGGCTGCAGGTTATTATTTGCCACAAAAAAAAGAGTTCCTTTCTTCGCTTTCTATAAAACTCGTGCTAATACGCAACAAGTATTACCAGTGCAAATTGGTTTGTACTGGTACGATGAATGAATGGTGCAAGATATTAACGATCAAAAATCTCAGCGGAAGTAAACAGAACTTAACGGAAGATAATTTAGTCCGTTAACAGAACTTAACGGAAGTTAATTTAGTCCGTTAACATGAAAAAAGTTTTTAACGGATTAACGAGTTAATGAAAAAGTTAGCTTCGTTATTAACGGATTAACGATTAACGGACTTGTGCCCATCTATGGGTAAAGTTATGATCGAGTGATAACGCAATCGTCTCTGAAACGGGAGGTCTTAGGTTTAAATTTCAGGCCGGTCAAATCCAACGCAGAGTTGCCAACGGCTCGCCACCGCTGCGATAGTTCTTCGTAAGGAACTATGTTGTCCGCAGGCGCAATGACCCGGAGATAGGCCCAGCAAACTCGTTACACGCTTCTGCGTACTACAGCGAGTACAATGAAAAATTTGATTCGGTTTGAGTTTGCAACAAACTATGTACAAACCCATAAATAAACTTACTCAAACATAAGCTCTAGACGTCTAAACTATTTTAGTAAATGAGAATCACAAGAGACCGATGAATCGGCTAATATTGTCAAACTAATGAAACAGAGCGCATAATTTAGTTTACAGCTTAGCTACATGTAATTTCTGACTAAAGCGATGAGTGCTGGCATCTGCTTTCAAACTTCTGGCGGAAAAACTGTTCAAGGTAGCTATATATTCATAGCTTAAAGGTCAACAGTAACCTTGACTAAATGAGCTTTCCCTGCACCATCCTTGGTGAAAAGTGCTCCCCAAAATGCTTTCAGACTAGTGCACATGCATTAAATAATGAATCGTGAAGTAAAGATTGAAGATGTATCGATAACTTGTTCACACAAATAACAAACCAAGTGTTTTTATTTATTCATAGTAGTAATTTAAGTTTTTTGCAACAAAAAAATTAATACATTTTAGTTTACTTCAAAAATGCTTTGAGAACTGTTTCTTCATGGATCCACAGTACAGTACCGTTACAAACAGCCACACATTATTAGCGGTACGTTGTTCCCCATCCGATACATGTAATTCACACTTACCGAACACAGTCCGGAGTCAGCATTGTGGGCCTGCACACTAAGTAGGGCACGAGAACGGAGTAGGTGCAGTTTCTGATCTGGTTTGTGGTGCAGGTAACGTTTTCTCTAAAAACAAGCAAGTTTAATTCTGTGTTTTGCGAGCGCTGAAGTTTGTGAGTTTCAAATAGCTTTTTACTTTACGATAGTACAGTGGAGTACTTGACTATAATATGAAACGAAACGTGGTTTTAAAAATAAATATCTTCTGTAATTTATGCTTAGCTTTTATATTAAATATTCTATTTTTTTGCACCAATAAGCGACGTAATGGCGGCGAATACAAAGTTTGAAATAATATTTAAATTTTTCACAACATACTGTTATATTTAAAAGCGAAGATTTACTACTTTTAACCAAAATTCAAACTGGCCAGTTGGTCGAGCGATAACGCGTTTGTGGTTGGAGCGATAGGTCTGAGGTTTAAATCTCAGGCCAGTGAAACCGGACAGTGTTGCCAACGGCTTACCACCGTTGCGACATTTCTTCGAAAGAAGCTGTGTTGCCCGGACGCAATAACACGGATATGGACCCCGCAAACTTGTTACATCTTAAAGCGTAATACAGCGAGTATAATGAAAGATTTGATTTGAACTATAATAAATTCCAAAATGGCTGAAATTAACCTTGTGCAAAGGTTGTTTGAAGTAACCGTTATTGAATATTGTGTAATGCATACGAAACAAAAAAGAAAAAAAAGTGATCTCGAAGCGTAATACCCATCAATAGAATTGATTAAATCATAATTGAATACAATAACTAATAAACTCACTCTACAGCATCATTTCAAATTCTTTTCGGAGTTTTAAAAGAATTTTTGTTGTGAATCGAAAAGATAGCCGTTGGCAATTTTACGTTTTGGAAAAAATGTACAGTATTTGCATATTTAAAGACAAGTAATATGTGGTAAAAGTTATCGTAACTAAAACAAAAATTGCTAAAAAAAACTTTATCGATCTGATCTAATTTTTAAATTATGAAACCAACAACAATAGAATCTTTTGTGTTCTGAAATAAAACGTCTAATAATCCAGGTTAAACAAAATTAAGTTAAACCATTTCGCACTTGATAAAATTTTATCACAATTTTGTATCAAAAATTTTTTTAGGTCAGATAAAGCGAGGCTTGACGTCACAAACAATGACAATGGATATACAGTACGATGCTGTTAATCTTCAAATTTTCGGAACAAAACATCCAAAGTTCAAGTTCATCCCGGTCCGGAAAAATTATATACATTTCTGCAAACGGATTGCCACCACTAAAATTTTGTTTTTGCAAGAGACTGTGCCCCCGTGGCGCAATACTTCAAAGATGGATCCCGCTTATTCTTGGATCTTCTCCTTGCTCTAGTCATAGTCAGGGCTGTGGAGCTGAAAGCAAATGTTTGTGCCGGAGTTGGAACTTTTAACTGACTGTGTTGTGGAGCTAGAGCCACAAGAAATGTATAAACTCTAGCTCCGACTTTTCTGAAACTAGCAATTTTGCCTAAGCCAAGCAAACGCCCATCAAATTATTTAAAGCCTGGAATTTTAACTTTAAGTGCTTCAAACTATTACTAGTCCATATGATTTTTCAATGTGGATGACCATGCTAGATGCATCGGTAGTCAACAGTAATTAGTAGCGCAATCGGGATTGGAGTGGCTAAGAAGTCTGAAACTCCTCTTTTAGCCATGTCGCTAAAAAAATTTAACTAAAATCTGCGTGCTTTTAATACAGTTCAAACATGCCCAATATATGCAAATGGGTGGGGCTGTTGATGATCAGAAACTCCACTGGCAAAAAAGTTCCACATATTTTTTCAAATGTCTCGACAAACATACGAAATTCCATCCAAAACACGTTAAAATGGCAATTTTTTTCGAAAAACTGCAAAATCGCCCAGCGGCTAGGGGCTCTACCCTTAGACCCCCGCCCGCAAAGCGCAGACAAATTTTAGCTTCAAGCTTTCCCAATCTCTCCTGAGCGAAATCATGGTTGCGTGTCTGTCATCGATTGGCTTTATGAATTAGGTACCGGAACAAAACTTTTTGACTTTATTGCAAATGGCAAGTGGCAATAATGCGGAGCCGGAACTGGAGCCATACCTTTTTTCTAATGACTCCGCAGTTCTGGATATAATTATACAATAATTTTTTTTACTCAGCAAGTTGCCTTGGCTCCAGACAGCAAAGACATCCAACAGGCCAAGTCAAGATGGCAACTGTCTGACACATACGGTGGAGGCTTCACATCTTTTAATGCTGAACGTCCAGTAGGGAAGCTGTGATACCAATTTTTTGGGTTTTCGCTTTTTCAGTATGACATCACCGCGAATTGAACTCTGATTTAATGCTGTGAGTGTGACGCGTACGTGAGTAAACCTTACAATATTGTTTGCCAACTCGTAAAGTTAGTTTTTAAAAACTGACCTTCTGCTGTTCGATATACCGTTGAGGATGTCAAAAAAATTGGTGTTCGATACTTCCAGGACTTTTTGCCGCGATCCTGACCGCAATCTCCCGACTCGAACCATTCTGCGATATTGGTTAATGACGTCATCAGGTAGTTTTAGCGTTGATGTTTCGCTCGGGATAATCTTTATTTTTTCTTGGTTTTCATTCACATATCGAGTTACTTTTTCACGGTGACTGTCCCAAATCAAAGTGTATTTTCTTCTAGGGGAATTCCGTTCTTCAAAAATGAATCCTTGTCGTGGACTATTCCTAAATTCCTCAAATCCATTTATAGAAAAAAACAATAAACATAAAGAAAATAACCTAAGCATTGATATAAGCATTCTGAGGCTGATTCTATAAAATAATACAGCAGAATTTATTTCCTTTTTTTATTTGCAGTTTTTTGTATATTTTTTTGGGAGGAGAGGGAATTTCAAAAAGTCCCACGCGGTTATTGATAGGTCGTAACCAAATACTCAAAAAACTTTTTTCTTACTTTTTCTTACAAAAATTTTTTTCTTACTAACTTATTTTTCGGGCCTCATTTCGGCTTTAAATCACTTTTCAGTTTCGGGCCTGGCTCGGGGTTATGTTTTCAGTTTCGAGGTTGTATAATTTGGCCCGTTTACAACTCTGCTACCCATAGACGAACGTGTACTGCACGAACTGAAACCCAAGCCTCATCTCAAATTGTGCGGTTGTATGTTTGTGATTTCTCTTATTGCCTCTTTCAATAAAAATTTCCGAGTGAGATAGTCACTTGAATTAGTGATCAATCATTCACAAAGAATAAAAATAAATATTTTTAAAGGTTTAGTGCAAAAAAAAAGCACCGTATTGAAAAGCTTATGACATAAAATTCACTGCAAGATATTTTTGGCAAAGCAGGAAGAGGAAAGCGATAGAATATGTATTTATGACTCACTGATTGCACAAGAACTACAAAATTGTTATTATGCAGTAACTGGCATTAATAACTAAGTTTCTCAGAAGCAATTTGCTGAAGCAAACAATACACGGGTGCAATATTATTATGACTAAATTCTCTTGCCGAAAGCCTTTCAGTGATTTACACTTTTGCAAAAGACTTAAAATCGAAACCGAATCTGAAATATAGCTAGAAAACAAAATTTTAACGTTAAGGTTTAAAAGCATCTATACCGGTATTGTAAATGTTGCAATAATTGCATCATTCAATTTTCAAGAAAGCTCAAGAAACAAATTTTAAAATCTAAGCTTCCGTAGTTTGAAAAGTAAATACGTCGTTTAACAGTTATGGTGTAACTTTAATGGTTAAATTATTTGGGAATTTCCTGATTTTTTGTGGAGTACGTTCGAAGTTCTATTTTTTTTTTTTTTTTTTAGTTGATTAGAAATCAGTAAATGACCGGTGACGGAGATTTTTTTGAACTCCGTGATATTTTAAAAGTTAATTAAAAGATAGAGCGAATTTAATTGCATGGTTACCAAAATAATGAATCCGTATCATGTAAAGGTCAAGCATTCAGGGGAAGTCTAAAAATAAAATTAAAAAAAAAAGATAAAAATTCCTGTTAACTTTGCGTGAGATTAAACATGTAAAATTTTTCGTGATCATTTAAAATTCTTTTTCCCGGCACTCCTATTTATTTCAGAATAATCTGCTGGTTGTTTATTTACTGATAAAATTTACAAACATTTAAAGATTTACCAAGCAATAAATTGAAATCATTAATTGAAATCAACGCAATGCAGCAGTTGTAGCTAATATAAGAAGATTTTTTTTTGAATTTATGCGTAATAAAAAAGAAAGGAAAAAAGATTTGAAGTCCAAGTCCTCGCACACTGTTGTGAAAGAAAAATTATTAATCAGTATAAAATGGGCAAGTATTTTGCAATTAACAACAAATTTTTCCGTGAAGGCTCCGTGGGCAGCAGCTCGAGATTAAGCCGCCACACTTCACGGTCTTCCATTGCCTTCATCATTTTGCTTAGGTGAAGTACCAAGCGATTTCATCCTTGATCCTCAATGTGATTGGTCCATCTATTTATAGGTCGTTCAACTGGTCTTCTCCCATTTGGCTTTGGCAAGTAAAGCTTGCTGGGGGAGCATTTTCTGAGGTATTCTGCCGACATGGTCAAACCATCTAAGATGAGATCTTTTAATTTGGAGAAGTAACAGCTCGATGTTGAGAGATTTTTTAACCTCAGAGCTCCGCACCTTGTTAAATAGAGTAACTCCTTCGATTCTTCGTAAAAAACTAATTTCGGACGCTTGCACTTGTGATCGCACTCTTTCTGTCATTACTCAAGATTCAAGACCGTTGGTGAGAATGGGGATAAAACCTGTTCAGAAAATTGAAAGCCAATTTCGAAATCCAAATTCAAGCCTTTGCTGGAATAAGAATGTTGTTATTATTTACGTAATAAAGGCGCCATTGCGCGTGTTTTAGAAAAGTCCGAAATGTGCAACTTTTAAGCATTGGATTTCAACTTGACAGATTGTAGATCAATCACTACAAACTAATCAACCATACCAACTTTGCTTATCTAAATGCTGATGGACATGCTTAAAATGACAGGAGAATTTACAGCTAAATCCTTAACTCTAACCACAACCGCCTAATTGCAACCAAGCCCTATACGTACAAAGTGTTAAGCCCAGGGGGAAAATGACCAAATTAATTAGGATTATAACGGCTGTAAATGTCAAAGTTGAACAAATTAATCTGCTTAACTAATTGATATATCGCCCGATCTAAAAAGTACAACGCAATTTGAAATTTATGATTTTGGCAAAGAGGTCGATTTTTGAACCAAACAGTAGCAATATACTGCAACCATCACACCTGTTGCATTTTTTGGCTTGTTACTTGTATTTTCATTGCACAATATTTGCATTTGCGTTATCTACAATTAAAATTTTTAATTTGCGTTGTAAACGTTTAAAATGAGCGCACAATTCCTATCAGAAACACAATTAACAATTTCCTATTCTCATTTTATGGGGCAGGAAGAAGCTTCGGTTCATAAATGTTTTGCCATTTTTACGCACTGCTACTGACCTTTGCAAAAAAAAAAAGATTACTTTCAAAATACGACAATCGTGGCCTTGGTTCAAACTTCAAGCAGTGGAATTCGCGTTTAAAATGCATGGGTCGAGGTATGTCAATAAATTTATTTGATTAAATGGCAATAAGCTATCTCAGTCAATAGTCAAAAATATTAGCGATTGTTATTTGTCTTTCATTCCAAATCTTTAATTTAATAATTATAGACCCTAAAGGATGAAGGTACCAATTGAGGTATGAGTTTCCTACATGAGGGGTTGAACCCATCAGAGTTGTTGGTCGGGCCGGGCTTTTCGGGTCGGGTTTGGGTTCGGGCCGGATTCGGGTTCGGGCCTAAAGTTGACAAAAATTTCGGGCTTAATTCGGGTTTGAGACGTACATTTTGCTTTAGGTGCACAAAAATATAATCAAAATAACTTGGCAACATTTTTAAATTTTTCAGACCTAACTTAAGTTTCGTTTTTTTTTTGGGCATGATTTGGGCTTTAAATTTGTTTTCGGGTCCGGGCTTATATTTTTAGGTTCGGGCCGGGTTCGTGCTTGAGGTAGTCGGCCCGTTTACAACTCTGGAACCCACCAAAAATATCAGAAGATGCAGGGTCTTAACATCACTGGTGACGATGTAGAATTACATGCAATGAAAACATATTTACATGAAGTAATGATAAAAACATAATAAAATTGCATGGAATAAAAATATATTTACGCTATAAACACAAATAGTCAACTTTGGCTCCGATATGCTTTCTTTTCAGAGAGTAACGATCGCGTATTGCTTGCAACCTCTTCGTTTAGATTCAGAAGTAACATTTTTTGAAACCGTTTAGATTCAGAAGTAACATTTTTTGAAAAATTAACTTTAAGGATTGATTGTTACTGTTCCAAGCTCTGTAACCAAATTTTAAGCACCCTGCATCTTCTGACTTTGTATTTCTTTTTTGTCTATTTTTTTCGTTACAAAAGTTTGTTGCCACACAAAATACAGGTAATGACCGTTACAGCTTTCGTAAATCGCTGATAGTCCAAGTTTTTCTGAGTTACGCACCTCATAGCAAAATTCATCTGGTATAATTCTCAAAATCGACAATATTTTAGAAACATGCAGGCCTCTATAAACTTATTGATTTCTATTTACTGCTTTTACACTTTCAAAATTAAAGGGTTTCGGGTTTCTCTGAAGTCAATTTAGTTCATTTGAAGACTTGATGCTAATGAACGCACCTTCTATTCTGCGTCGAGCTATCGACGCAGAGTTCTTTTAATCGCTGGCTTACAAACTTTTTTTGTTGTTTATGTTGCAGAAAGGTGCTGGTTTGCGACCATCAATGATGTTTTTTTGCGTCATAGTTAAGTTGAGCACTGGCTAATAACAGCTAACTGAATGCTTGATAACGATCTAAAAATTTGTGTAAAACTTCTAAAATTTCTTGCAAAAATATAAAACAAAGAATTGGTCGGATTATCTTGCGGCCGCAAATCCGGATTAGCTAAAGTGTAGTTCAATTCAAAAATCGTTTGAAAATAAACACTTTTAAAGCATTTAAACTTTTGGTGCAGAGCAAAAAATGTATTCCTTTTGTTAATTTGATAACAATTTAATTTAAACTTTAATGAAAAATCAACTTTTGAATTCATTGACGATTTTTGACGCGCCTTGAGGCGTAGTTAGATAACGATGTCACGGCAAAGAACAAACGAAAAGGATCGATAAGTTGCTAACACAATTGTGGACAAAACACATTGTTACTTTATAATATTAAAGGACAAATGTGCCAAGACAGTACCGCTCGATCCGTGTCCACATCGGGACAACTCATGCTTGGTCAGGCTTTGCATTGAGTAATATTATGTTTCGCCATTAAGCAAATAAAGAATACTGTGATTAAAAGCTAAACAACACTGTCTTAGTCCATGCGAAACATATGATTTGAAATATTACTGAAAGAATAAGCGAATACAGTATGCTGTTTCATAATATAATTATCCACCATATGATTGTTTCGTAACAAAAAATTAAATCAAATTTGATTTTTTGTACAATTTCAAGGCATTTTGTTCCCTCAAGATCTTCGTTGCACTAATAGTTTAATTTTCACAGCCATAGCTATAGCCACGTTCAAACTTTCCCCAGGCGGATGTCCTATGCATTTTAAAAGGGCTAGAAATATGGTGGCATACAAAAAAGTAAAAAAAAATTGAACATTTGAATTATGCGTTTACGATGAAACTAAGTTGCTCTTTATAAAGAAGATGAAGTTTTTCAGCAATCACATTTGGTATTTTCGAATCTGAACAGTAAAGATATTTAAAAATTAGGGCAATAATAATGTTTTCGGGAAAGATAATTATAATCAGCAATGCGTCTATCTATAGGAGTAAAAATTTTTTCTGGCGGACTCAAGATCGAGTTTCCAAACGGGGCTAATTGTGACATCATCATGAAATGGTGGCATTTGAACGGTAGAGAAGATCCTAGCACGAACTTATGTCTCATCAATTCTTATCTTGCAGCTATCAGTCACAAAACGGCAAAACAAAGACTTAATTATGAAAGCTTATAAAAGTTATGGCCTTAAACACTTCTGGTGAACTCACAGCTAACGCTACAGGTAAGCACACTTTCCCTATCAACTTTATGGCTTTATGACGTCTTAAGTCCTAAGTGGTAACAATGCAACATGTAAAGTTTGAAAATTGGAAGCATATAAACAAAAATAAACACGTAAGCAAAATTATTGTTTTTTTTGTTTTGTTTTTTCCGGTCCATACTCAATTAAAATACTTTTCAAATTTCATTAACATATATGTTCATATATCCTGAATGTTTAAAACGTTGCAACCAGCAAAATTCAACACAACTCATCGGATGAAATATTATTGAATTGCTGTGTTTCCTTCACAATTTGAAGAAAAGTCTCTTTCTCTAGTGAAAAAAAATTTTAAATTTTGTAATTAGGTTTAGTGCAGTGCGCCAGTGCAGTAACTTTTAATTGCGTTTATTTTCAATTGTAGGGCCATAAATCAAAAAATAATTGAAGAGCAATGCCAAAGTCTACTGCGTTTCTTGAAAATTTGAATACAATTGGTGAGAAGTGCGACTGCAACGTCATTAATTTCACAAAAAACAAATAAATTTTTTTAGGAATCAATGAACTTACTAAAACGTTGCAGCAAACATTGATCACAGTTAAAACCAAATCAATCAAATTTTTCATTATACTCGCTACACTGCGCCAAAGCGTGTAACGAGTTGGCGGTGCCCATTAGCGCGTCATTGCGCCCAGGCAACTCACTTCTTGCCGAATAAGTGATGCAGGGGTGAAGAACCGTTGGCAACACTGTATCCAATTTAACCGGCCTGAGTTGTGAACTTATGACCTTCCGCTACAGACACGAACGCGTTACCGCTCGATCAACGAACCCAAATACATTTTGTGTATAATAAGTGACATAATAAACGATATGATTTATTTACGTGAATTACGGTCTATTACAATTCCACAATAAATCATCGTCGGACGATCGTAATAATAAACAAAGTGACATAATAAACGATATAAGTTATTGAAGTGAGTAAAAAACGGTCTATTACGAATCTACAGTAAATCGTTGTTGGGACGATCATTTGTTGGACTTTGTCAGAAAGCTACATTGTTTTGTAATAATTCAATATAGATGTCACATATATGTTATATATGAACAATGTTCAACGTATCGCTGAAAATCGCAATGAATCGCGCAATCGCTGCACATTCCAAAGCTTTGTAACTCCAAGGCGGTCGTTTCTTTGATTATTAATTATCTAGCTCAGAGCTCCAAAAGTCGTAAAGAATTAGATAAGGTGACGTCACAATAGAAGTGACAAGCGAGCTCGAAATAACGCCAATAATTTGAAAGCGAATCAAAAACACAAGTAAAATACGCACAATAAAGTGCACAGTATGTTTAAGTGTTTTGGTTTCTGGTTGTCTGATGGCAATGTTTGATGCCCTGCAAATACACACTCATTTTAAGTTTCAAAAACCATTTGCAAAACTTGATCAGAGATAAATTCATTAATACTATTTTTCAAATGATATTTGCCATGTTTCATGTTTCAATAAAAATTAATTTTGGAAAAACGATAAATCCAACAGCAGTGGAGTTTTTTGAAAAATAATTTCAAGAAGGTGCTCAGTTTATTGTGTAAAAAAAAAAGTCACATTCAATAATTTTTTAAAGTTTCGGGTTAAAGATGTTTTTTGCTACATTTTCGGAACGCGATAAACTTTTTTAAAATGAACCAATAAATTTTGGGTCGAGGCTGGCTGTTTTTAAATTTTCAGAAATTTTCAGCTTCGTTTGTTCTTGAATTGCAGTTAACTATATTGGACAATAATGTCAACCAAATTGATCATTCTTGCTTGATTAAAAGTTGTTTTTCGCTTGTGATAGATTGTGATTACTGCTGTGCAAATCAATAATGGCAATAAAGAAAAGATCAAGCAAACTGATAACTTACAACAGCGTTGTACTAGATTGTTTTTTTCTCATCTTGAAGCTGGCATTATTCCTAATTTGTTCTTAAATTTTGGGACAAAGTGGGACTTAAATTTTGGGACAAAGCATTTCAGAAAGTAGTTCTTATAAAAAAAGTGTAGGTTACAGTACATCACGCAGTACCCATTTTGATTCTGATTTGTTAAATTACAATTATAACTAATGCATTACGTTAAAGCTTTTTTTTTGAACTTCTGCCTGGAACTAACGTATTTTTCTCAAAATTCTGTTGCAGAAGTAAAAATTTTGCTAAATTTAATGCAAAACATTCCAGATTTAGCTCTTGAACTGAGAAAACCTTGTTCGACAGCAAAATATTTTGACGAAATATTCCTTAATTTCTTTGCAATAAGTGGTAGATTGATTTTGTCACAATTATTTTTTTGATTGCTAATGCCAACATTGATTAAAATTGGAAAAAGCTTTGTTTAAAAATAATACCAGTTATCACGAGCCTGGTTGAATTACCTGCAGGTAAAAGTCGATTTCCAATAATTAGGTAAGTTGAAGTGGGGTTTTGGCCTTTTTTGTTCTATATTAATGAGGTCGTAATTACGTCGATTATGCAACATTTATCCTGGGAAAAACACTTCAAAAAGCATTTTTAATTAAAAAGCTCGGTCGTTCTTTAAATATAATAGGCGTGGAAGTATTATTGGAATCAAAGCCATAACATCAACACGTTTTTGATGTTCATTCTACACTCGTCTCAAACCCATGAGCGTATCTTTCGTATGTTGAAGTAATTTAGTCGGAGCCGCGTAGCATTTAAACAACGTCGAATAGGTAAAAATGCCGGTAATGAAAAGATAGGTTGGAACGCTTCCGATTGTACGTGACGTCAAAAGTAGCTCTGGTCACATCCATTGTGATATCTCGGTTCTTCGTGACAGCATGCCTTTTTATGTCAGTTCTTTTCAGCTTTACACTAAAGAGTAAGTTCTGATTTATAACAATATTTTATCCACCAAGTTGCCTTTGCTGGGAGACCGCGAAGGGGCCTTGTCGGTGTACGAGTCAAGCTACCGCCTGCCTACCACACACCATGGAATTAGCTTCACTCTGTCTTTTTGTATTGTCGAAAGTCAAGCAAGAAAAATGTAAATACCAATCTTTATAATCTTTGGTTTGACCCAACCGGTATTTGAACATGTTTCAGTAGCAGACGCCCTATCCACTCGAACACAGATCAACGCATTTTGTTTTCAACCTGAACAAATTAAAATAAACTTTCCGCAAACTACATTCAAGTTTATCCAACCAATCGACCAAAAGACTTACTGCTAAATGCTAATTGTTTTCTGATAATTTGGTTCATTTTCATTTTGACCTAGAGAAATTGATTTTGAATTTATTCTATAGCTAAATTTTGACTTAAACCATTTTGACCTTAATGGGCTGCAAATTTTGATTAAAAAAAAATGTTTCGTAATTTGCAAATTGCAATCCCCGTATTCCAAGTTAGTTTAATGTAGGTAACTGTTTTCGCTTTTCATTAGCAGCATTTGGAGAGAAATCTCAATGCTAATCTTGTGATTAAAGTAATAAAGCGATGCAGGACAAAAATCTAGAAAATTACACGCATTTCCATGTCGATTACACTTTTTTTTTCAACCAGTAAAGTTTGGACTGAAACTGGCAGTTCTTAAATTTTCATGAATTTTCGACCTCATTTGTTATTAAATTTAATTGAAAAATATAGTGATACAATTTTAATCTTACTTGGTAAAAAGTTATGTCTATTGTCAAAGCTGTAAAAACAAACTACAGCGTATAGTCTTGAGATTTCTAAAATTCGGATTTGACTTTTTGATGTTTAAACTTGAATGTAGTTGTTCTTAATTATTTTATTCATGCTAAAGTTGGTATTTTAAGTTTGTTCTAATTTTTGAAAAAAAAGTTTGTGTATTGTTTTCATAAAAAAATTAACCCGGGCAATTGTATTGTGCCTTATTGCAAAAATTTACACAACTTTGAGTAGCAAACTTCACTCTCACAGGTATAAAACTGCACATAAAGTTTTGGTTGCTGCTCAAATATTCAAAAAAAAAAAAAAGAAAAAAGCCTTTGTTTGCTTCTGAAACAGATTTTCAATCACAGACAATTTTTACCTAACTCAAAATTTTGACTTATAAAGTCTATATCTAAACTGAATCCCGAGTACCCGAAATCAATATTAGTTTACGTTTGATGATAAAAAAAATCCTGAAAAAAATTTGACTTTATTGACTTCTGCATTTTTACTAATCATTATGGGTGTCGGCAAGGGGAGGGCATGCCTCCCCTGCATTTTTCTCACACTCTCTCTTAAACCACCCAACTTTCAAAAATTCTTCAATTTTCAGTAGTTAGTACTGACTCTATCCTTGTTGGCCCCTCTAAAAAATTTTATGCCGACGCCACTGCCAATCATCTTTTTTTTTCTGAACTCAAACAATAAAATTCCGATTTTTTCCAAATTGAAATACAGCAATTACTGTAGTTCAAACGACAAAATTTTTCAATAAGGACTTGCATCCTAGCGTTAACTACTTCTGCAAAAATACTTGGCTTCAAGTTTAGTCACAAAAATCAAAATTTGGGGCTACGTTTGAGAGACTCACCTAAAGCGGCACCTCCAAATTTACCTATCTTCTGTTTTTTTTTCACTTCAGCCTTTCTTGAAAATTTCAGCTTTTTAAGCTTTAAAAATTTTGATTTTGGGGGGAAACTACTTAAAGTGGTACCCTCCAAATTTTGTCATTTTTCAATTTCCCTTAATATCTACTTTTTCTACCACTTTCAGTTGTATAATTCAAGCGGTTAAAAGTTTGGCTCCGTTTGCCATGTTTTTGGCCTCTAAAATGGCTCTACAATACTACCGGGCTCTTCCGAAATTGATACGCACGTAGCTTTTATCTACCTCTGTATTGTGTATAAATTTCAGCTTACTCCGTTTAGTCGTTTGCAAGGTGTAATAAAATTTCTCTGCTGACTTTGGTCATTTTTTGCAATTTTCCACTCGCATTCTTTGTTGCTCGCTTTTCGTTAGAGGTTGCGGGGGCAGCAGCTCGAGATCAAGCCGCCGCGCTTTACAGTCTTCCATTATTTCGCTTGAGTGAAACCCCAAGCGATTTCATCCAAGATCCTTAGTGTAATTGATCCGTTTACTTTTAGGTTGCGATCTTGAGAATTTAATTGCCATTAAAATTTAATAGCATAACACTTTTATGCAATTGTTCGTTTTGCCAAAGTTACAGTTTTCTTCGTTTAACTGTTTTGTAGTTCATAAAAGTGTAAATGAACTGGAAGTCCCAATAAAAATATCTACAGCATCTCAAATCTCAAGTTCCGGATACAACGTTCTATTTAATGACGTCACTTAACCGAGTAACTAGTCACTTAACCGAGTAAATTTTCAAAATCTCATCAAAATAAATAAACAAGCAAAATTATCAATTTTTAATCAACTATTTTTTTTCAAAATTGAGCATAACACGTCCAAGCTAAACGAAAATAGGTCCCTATCAGCAATGCTGCCATTTGCCGGTTAAAATTTAAGTTTCTTTGTTTCGTAATTTGCATATCGATTTAATGGCAAAACTGAATTATATTTTTATAGGTTCTCGATATAATTCATTAAAGTCTTTTGAAACATAAAATCCCCTGCAAAAAAAATGGAGTTTTATTAGTGACAACGATGAGTCATGTAGCTCGTATGTAGCGAAGCAGAGTTGTAAGTTGGCCGGGCTTTTCGGGTCGGGTTTGGGCCAGGTGTGGGCCTAAACTGGACAAAAATTTTGGGCTTAATTCGGGCCTGAGACGTTTTTTTGTCTTAGGTGCACAAAAATATAATCAAAATAACTTGGCAACATTGCTGAATTTTTTAGACCTAACTTAACTTTCGTTTTTTTGGGGGGCATGATTTGGGCTTCCACTTCCTTTTCGGGTTGGGGCCGGGTTCGGGCGTGAACTAGTCGGCCCGTTAACAACTCTGTAGCGAAGTCAAATTTTGTTGATGGCAGTAACAGGCAAGGATGCAAACAACAAACTAGTGAAAACCATAGCTGAACTGGAGTATGCTCCTGTTTGAAAAAAATGCAACTTCAACAGAAGAGCGTTCCTTTTGTAATAGCCGGTCTTTACTCGCTTCGTTTTAGAGGAATTTGGGAATAATTTCGGAAAATTCAGATAATTTGGGATAATTCGCGACAGATAAATTCGCGATTGTTTTAGGATAATTGCGATTGTTTTCAATTTAATAACGAAATAGCCAAAAATCAATGATTTGATAGTTTAGTGAGTAGTCGTTAGTCAGTGCAGCAAGCAGATAATCGTATAATTGTAAATGATGACATATCAAGGTATCAAAAGAAGCGACGAAAGGAGTGGGAGTGGACCACTTTTTATTTTGAGGAGCGGCGCTTCTTTTCCCCTAAGAAGCGTGAACGACGCTCCTTTGAAAGGATTATCCATCTTTGGTGAAACGTATTGAATGCTTGGATTCGACAACTGATGATGATACAAAAATTTCCCATTCACAAAAGTATTTCCTGGAACAAGCACGAGTGGATAAAAAAAACAGTCTTGTTTTTTTTACAACAATAATTAAATAGCTTTTGGAAGGAAGAAAAGTTTAGAACTGCTTTCTCAAATATTTTTGTAAAGCCGATGTTTGTGAAAACCGTTGTTAGAAAATATTGGGAGGTAAATGAAGCGCTTGGGTTCTGTGAAATCCACTTTGGAAAATTCTAATTAGTTGGTTTCGTTGCCTACGTTTTTTCGGAACATAATAATTAAGGGTTGTTACTGAAAATTTAATGCAAACTTAACTTTTGCTTTGATCAAAGCATGAAAATCATTAGTGTATTACGAAATAGAAAAACTCATTTGTGTATTGTTTTTTAACAAGATGTGAATAAATGGCAAACCATTTAATCTCTGAAAAAAAAACTTAATTTTTCCAAATATTTATCGCTTTGTGAAGATTTATAACTGAAGTACGTTTTGGCAAAAGTTGACTAGTCGCATTTCGCTGTTTCGAGAAAATTGCGTTTAAAGTTTTATACTTTTATTTGGCCTTGTTGTCAAGTACAACATATTAAGCTATTCATTTCCGAAAAACAACAAAAAGCAACGTACGGTATAGTTGTTTTGATCGACACAATTTGCTTCAACAAGTGTTTCAAGTAAGGAAGTAAGTAAATTTTATTTTTCGACTCAGCTACATTCAATCAAAAAATAAAATAAAGCTTAGAAATAAACAATGCGATCAAAAATATACATGGCTAAATCGTACATGATCTAAAGAGTCCATGGAGCGCCGAACAATCGTGACGTATCCTTGTCAAGGCGCTTCTTGTCCTCGTCATTTTCATTGCGACCTAAAACCATTCATTTTTGAAATAATAGCATTAATAATGTAAGCCCTGCAGTTAACGTACAGCAAAAAAGGAAAACAAAAAGAAAAAACAAACAGCAAGTAATCAAAAACCATTAACAGTAAAAAAAGACCACACACACATCAGACGGTAAGTTATTTTTTGCTATTGGAATAAAAATTTTTTGTTTTTGGGCTACTGAAAAAAACATTAAAGAAATTCTTTTTGCTCTTGCTGAAATAAAAAATAAATTTTTAACTACAGTATAATCAACCCTCTCTGTTAAACAGTTTTTAGTATAGGTCGATTAGAAATAGTCTCACAACAGTCAATTACTTTTCTGCATTTATCTTTGCAAAGTTAAAATTATGAAATGTTGTGATTATTTTCTGTTTTTGCCAAGTCTTTTCTCATTTTCGTTCACGCTTTGCTTCAATAATACTGTTAATCTATTGTTCGCGTGCTTTCTGGCTTGGAAGGGCATTCAGGTCAAAAATCTATTTGCTCGATTTTCTCCCAAAAAACTTTGACAGCTCTGAAGCAGCGCCGTCGCCAGAGCAAACGTAGTGAGGGGGCACTAGCTAAAAGTGGGAGGGGCACTAAATTAAACTGAACTTTTGCAAATAAAAACTGATCTTCAAGCAGATCTTGTACAGCTGCCAGTATTTGCAATTTTGACAATTCTGTATTCATGTCTAAAAAAAGAGAGACCTATAAGGCCAGCAACATTTCTTAGCTTGCTTCGTGTTGGGCCCACAACCGCCTGAAAATATATCTACAGCAGTGAATGCCACCAGACACACATGCAGGATTTTGCTAACAGGGGTAATCGAAAAGTAAATTTTTCGCACAAAAACTGGCTGATTTAGGCTCCGTGCTAAAGAAACTGATGCAACTCAAGCTTGTCATAAACGGAGGCATTATCATTAAATATGTAGTGACTGTGGACGGGGGCGTGGGGGCTGAGCCCCCAGCCGCTGGGCGATTTTTGTGATTTTGCAGCAAAAAAGACGCAATTTTTACGTCATTTTAATTGCACTTCGCACGTTTTCAAGCCATACGAATCACTAAATTGCTAAAATTCAAAAGTTATTTCAAAAAGAAATTAAATTTCTTTGCCCCTTTAGCTCTCCTTTACTTCAGGTCAAGTTTAAAACACATTTAAACGCTCGAATTTTAAGGTTAAATTTCTGAGTGACTTGGCTTAGGGAGCTTAAGCCCCTTTACCCTGGTTGCGCCACAGACGGCAACCTCAAAATCTTGATTGTACTTTAAAAATCAAAACAACTGGTTTTTGAAAAAATGTTTTCACCTATTGTTTCGTGTCATGATCACTAACAAAGTACTGGTAACGGTTCTGTAGCCTTACTTCTCTCTTCCGTGACACATCCGTCAAGGTATGTTAATAAGATGAATTATTACTGTAATAATAAGTCAATTAAGATGTTTTTGAAGTTTGCAGGCAAGAGTTTTAATATTTTAATCGTTTTGCGTGCTTCTGGCCTAAAGGCTAAGTAATCGCCGTTCTGGTGGCTATTCCCTAGGCTTCCGAGCTGGTAGCCTTTAGGCCAGAAGCACGCAAAACGATTAAAATGAATTATTTCGTCAGATTTATGAGCAAAAATTGGTTGCCAGCAATTTTGTAAGTAATCAAGAAAACTTCAAAGGAGAATCATGTTTGAAAGTAATTACTCCTTGTATCATCATTCATGTTGTTTTGCAGTTACGTGATGTTTCAAAAACAGTAATTTGAGTAAACCAAAATGGTGGGGCACAAGCAGTCGTTAGGGGGGCAGGGTCCCCCTGGCCCCCCTCGTAGTGACGGCACTAATCTGAAGACTGGCTTTACCAAATTTGAGCTATATAATATGTTCTGATAGATAACAGTTTAGATTTTCTCTTAAACAGGCTTTTTTCCATTAGAAAATTTGCCAGAGTTGCCAATTAGAAACAAACTTTCAAAAAGTTACGGATTGTTTCTGATTATCAATGAATGTTTTGCGGCAGAGTTATTGTAAAACATAGTAAAAATTCAGAACTGCAAAATTAGCTGCTTTTAAATAAATGTAATCCAGTTTTTTTTTTAATTAATCTTTTTGTCACAATTAATACCCCAAAATGTTAACTCTGAAATAAAAGGAAATTAGCTGATTTTGAACTGTAATATGTGAAAACGAGAAAGCGTAGAAACTCCATGTTTGGTGAGAATGCATTTTGGGCTTATCCCAACATTTTGGTCAAATGTGAAAAACTTGACTTGAATGCCGTTTTAAGACTACCAAGTACTAAGTATCAGCACATATAATAGGAAAGAGTTAGCTTCAACACAGCGACTACTTAAAGCAGGGGAAAATATTGTCCTCCCATAACATTCCAATCTTCAGCCTATGAATTAATTATCGGCCTTTTGCTAACTTAGCCCAGTCGTTTTTTTGCATGCTCAGTTTTGACTATTTAAACCCAGCAACTTGCTTTTATTATTGCGATGACCATAATTCAACTAGATTGCGACATCGCCAAGCGATATTTGAGGACCTCGTCGCAACCGCATATATTTTTGCGTCAATTAAAATTTTGCAGTGGATTATCAACAAATCAACGAACTGGCAATAGTGGAAAAAATTTTGTTTTTGGACCAACACAATAGAATCCCGACTTTTTTAAAAGGTACAAAATAACAATTACCGTAAGATGGGGATATACTTTGCCTGGCAGGGTAACTTTGCCCATTTAAGAAAAATATTACAAGCTATGGCTACTCCCTTACGTTAGGAGGAATGGACCAATGAATGATGCTGTGACAAGCATAGGCGTAGCCAGGGAGCCCACCCCCCCCCCCTATTAAAATACCACCAATGATAAAAATTACAACAACGTAGGATAGCGCTGTTTAGTTGCAGTTTTTTTTTCAGCAATCACGTACATAAGACTAATTAACAATAACATTAATGACGATGAGGGAGCCCCCGGGCCCCCAACCAACAACCATGGGGCCCAAAACTAACAACTAGGGGGCCCCGGGGCACCTAACTAATAACCAGGGGGCCCCGAGGGCCCCTAACTGACGACCAGAGGGCCCCAGAGCCCCTAACTAACAACCAGGAACCCTGGGGCCCCTAACTAACAGCCAGGGGGCCCCAGGGCCCCTAACTAATAACCAGGGGGCCCCTAACCAAAAACCAGGAGCCCCCGGGCCTCTAACTGACAACCAGGGGCCCCAGGGCCCCTAAATAACGATCAGGGGGCTCCTAACTAACAACCAGGGGCCCCAGGGCCACTAACTGACAACCAGAGGAACCGGGGCGCCTAACCGACGAACAGGGGGCTTCAGGGTCCCTAACTGACAACCAGGGACCCCGGGGCACCTAACTGATATCCAGGGGGCCCCAGGCCCCTAACAGACAACCAGGGGGGCCCCGGAGCCCCTAACTGACAACCAGGGACCCTGGGGCCCATAACTAACAACCAGGAGGCCCCAGGGTCCCTAACTAATAACCAGGGGCCCATAACCGACAACCAGGGGCCCCGGGGCTCCTAACTGACAACCAGAGGGCCCCTAAATAACAACCAGGGGGCCCCTAACCAACAACCAGGGGGCTCCAGGGCCCCGAACTGACAACCAGAGGGGCCAGGGCGCCTAACCGAAAAACAGGGGGCCTCAGGGCCCCTAACTAACAACCAGAGGCCCCGGAGACCCTAACCAACAACAAGGGGCCCCTAACTAACAACCAGGGGGCCCTGGAGACCTTGACTGACAACCAGAGGGCCCCGGGCCCCCTAACTGAGGACCAGGGGGATCCAGGACCCCTAAGTAAAGACCAGGGGGCCCCAGGGCTTCTAACTGACAACTAGAGGTACCCGGGACCTCTAACTGACAACCAGGGAGCCCCAGATCCCCTGACTAACGACTAAGGGTCCTTGGTCAGAAGCCCCTAATTAATTCAAATTTTTAATAATTATTAAGCAAAACCTGAAAGAAATTTAGAGTTTTTTCCCAAAAGTTGCAACCCCAGGCCTTCGTTTAACGTTATTATGAACTTAATGCTATAACACAGGCGGTAAAGCAAAACCCCCAAATTGAAATACTACCAATGCTAAATATAATGAGAGCATAGCCAATACGTTGTCCTTGTCCGAAATTGCAGTCTCCTTAATTTGGGATTTAGGCGTACAAAAGTAAGTAATAATAATGACGACCACTTGTCCACGTCATAATAATGTCATGCAATTCTTGTACGTTTCAAAAAACTGTCAAGTGACTTGACTCAAGTCCTCCACGTTTTGGAAAAAAAGTTATTATAAGTTTGCTTTAAATGTTTTTTATGAAAAAACTTAAGGGCGCGATCTTATCTCAAAATCATAGACGAAGCCAGGGTGGTGGCCCAGGGGTGAAAAAAAGCTATTTTAATCCCATTTTTACAAACATTTTTAACAAACATTGTACAAACATTTTTCAAAAACAAACATTTTTTTTCAAAAACTTTCCAAAACAATTTTTTCATTTTCCAAAACAATTTTTTTCCAAAACAAACATTTTTTTCCAAATTTTACAAAAAAAACCATAGCCACCGGCGGCTGGGGGCTCCGCCCCCAGACCCCCGTCTGTGACACGTTTGAGTACACTAGCTTTCTCAACAGGTCTCCTAAGTTAGACATTTTCGCTTTATAACTGTTTGTTTTTACCCTCTCCCTTTTCCAAAATCCTGATTAAGTGACAACAGACCACGGCTTGAGATCTTCCATTCTGCGATATCTTTGCCCTACAAAAAGTTCCTTTTTTGAAAATTTTTTATGACTTCATTGCATGTGATTTGTGGTTTGGGCCCCCCCCCCAATCAAAAATCCTGGCTACGCCTATGGTGACAAGGGTAGTGTATGAAGTTTCTTTCAAAGACACTTTTAACTATAATAAATTTCAGATATTGTACTACAACATGAAGATATACATGGTGCAAAAAATGAACAAAAAGTTGCCATTCCAACTTTTACTGCCCCCCAAGTGGCATATAATTCAGATTTTCTAAACAACCTTATTTTCTGTTACCAGGGTGTGTTTTGTACTAGACAAAACAGCTTGTGCCTCCCTAATGGGTCCTTGTGCCCCCTATTTTGGTTTACTGAAAATACTGTTTTTGGAATATCACACAACGACAATACAACAGACTATGATGAAAGAGGAATAAAAACGTTTAAACATAATTATCAATTGTTAGCGAAATTGCTTGCAACCAAATGCTGCACATAAATGTGACGTAATAATCCGTTGCGGATGTGTCTCGGAAGTGAGATCTAAGCCTATAGAGTCGTTACCGGTACTTCGTAATGATTATGATCTAATACAGTACGTGAAAACAAATTTTGAAGACAAGCGTGTTTTTTAGAGCAAACTTAAGATTTTTAAGTCGCAGTCAATAGCGCAACCAAAGGGGGAAGGAACTAAAGGGACTTTAGCTCCCCTTTGCCTAGTCATTTACAATACTTAATCTCAAAATAGGAGTGTTTAAACGTGTTTTGGACTTGACCTAAAGTAAGGAGGGGGGGCTGAAGAGGCTAAGCAATCTAATTTTTTTAAATGGTTTCTGAATTTTTGTAATTTGGTTATTCATATGATTTTAAAAATGAACAAAATGTGATTTAAATGGCGTTAAAACTTAAAATCACTATTTTTGCCGCAAAATCACCAGGCTCCGCCCCTAGGGCCTGTAACAAGCTTAAGTTGCATTAGTTTGTTCATCACGGGGCCAAAATTAGACAATTTTTATGCAAAAAAATGTACTTTTAGTTCGAGCCCCCTTCTGGGCAAAATTCTTGTTGCGCGTCTGGTCGCATTCACTGCTGCAAAAAGACTTAAAAAGCGTAAACGAAAATAGCTAAGAAACGCTGCCGGCCTTATTTATGTCTCTTTTTAGATATGAGTACAAAATTGTTAAAATTGTGGGTAATTTGTAGCTATATAAAATTAATTTATTTCTATGTGCAAAAGTTTAGTCTATTTTAGTGCTCCCTTGCTTTTAACTAGTGTCCGACCACTGCATTTGCTCTGGCGACGGCAATGAAGAAGCCTAGCGATCTCAGTAAAAAAAAGCTCTCACATTCATTTCCGTCTAAATCAAAGCCTAACCCAGCAACAAAACATTTAAAACAAAGCAGTAACTCATACTTATAATAACACTACTAGTACCTAAGGAGGCATGTTGTAGTTGCTTATAGTATTTTGTGATCCTAGAATAAACTTTTTGAACTAAGTTGCCAACAATGGCTTACTACTCTACTACAGTATGTACTCGTTCTTTCGGTTGTTGTTACTCGTTTGTTACCTAGGATTCTACTTTTTTTCCAGCTTGGATCTGCTTTACTTACACAATCAAACTGATTAGTTCGCAGCGAAACGACTCAATGCAGTACAGCCTTGTAGCGGTATTGTTTTAGGTTAAAACTAGGATAGCGTCGTTAACGACGCTAATGCTATCAACGTCAGGGTTGCCAGTACAATTATAACATTAGTGAAGAAAAACGACTTATTTTTGATGTACAGTTATATTACTCGAAAATGATCAAATTTTCTTTTGAAAATAATACAGACAGTAAGTAAATTGAAACTCAAAGCTGCACCAAACTTAATACTACCTCAAAACTGACTTAACGTGTCTCACCGCTAGCCAGGGGCGTCGCCAGCTTCGCGAGATCGGGGGGGGGGGGGGGCAAAATTAAAATCAGGGGGGCAAAGCTTTTTCATTATTCCTAAATTGGATTGAGGCAAAGTTTTAGTGAAAATCAGGTGATCTCCAAAAAAAAAAGGTCTTCGCCGAAATCGGAAGGCTTTTTCTGGCCGAAATCACAAATTCAAACGTTTTTTTCGGCCAAAACCAACAACTTTTTCCTCCCCAAAAAATACCGAGGAGGGGCAAGAAATAAATCGCCTGCCGCTAGCCTAGAGAGAGACTAACGCGGCAAAGATTAAACTGAAGCAACTGTTAGCAACAACATTGACGCAATAAACGAAACAGAAACGAACGATAGCATGAGTAACATGGCATAATCTTAAATCTCCTCCCCAGTTTGTCTCCACGCTCCAAGCATATGATGTGGACCATTTTTTGACCCAAAGCACATTGGTCGGTTTTAATTCCAGCGCGGGGTGACGAATGCGGTTAGAGCGGCTTACTCTTCGTGGGACATTGTTGTTATTGGAGCACATACATCCTCTTGTCACCGGACAGCGTCAGACGATAAATATTTGAGGATCCGCGCACGTTTGATTGCAATGACTACTTCGTGGTGGGAGGAATCCGCACCTGCTCAGGGGTTTCTAATGATCCACAATGCTCTTGTAAAATTGTTTGAATTTTTTGTCCACTGAATTTGCTGCTTGTTCGGAGCCACCAAGCAGAGATAATCATCGTAAAACGTATTATCCAAGGACGCAACAACGTGACTATGGTGGTGGTTGAGCCGAGATCCTGCGATCAGGTTTGTGGTAAAAACGACGCTCTTTACTCTTTCGGCCACTCTTGCGACATGCTGAGGGCCTACTCCAATTGGTCGAGATCAGGGTTTCAGAGGCGTCGGGAAGACTTTGATTTAGTCATGAAGCAACTAAGATATGGGGCATGACTCAGAGTTCACATCGCTATTGGAAGGGTCCTGGTGGTCATAATGGTTTGATGTAGTAATTGGGGGATCTGTGGATCCTAACGGATTGCTGAACCACGAGATAGTACGTATGGGATGGGGTTTAAGGTAGCCCGTGGGCCAATATGTGTGGTACCACGAGCAGTGGGTGGGTTGGGTTGGAGGAAGCGTCTATTACGTTTGATTATGCGTACCAATCCACCTACCTTGATGGCATATTGATCACAACCCAGGGCCTCAACAACGGTGACAACTTTATGTCATTTGCGGGAATGATTGCCCGCTTGATTTTAAAGGAACACACGGTCACCGCAGTACAAGACGCCTAAGGGGCGACTGTTTCTGAGCAGTTTAGCGTTGTTGCGTTTGGCACGTGCACAAAGGGCGTCTTCTTTGGTTCTTCGAGCTTCATGCCATAAGCGTCGTTTCGAACGATTAGTAAATTTGGATAAGCAGTTAACGAAAGAGAAGGTGTCACGACGGGGGCGACCAAAGTCCATTTCAACAGAAGACATATCACAATCGGGGTCAGGAGTGTTACGCAATTGTAGCTGCATTCGTAAAAATGAATCATCATTTAAATCACCACTGGAACTCACGTTGGCCATCACCAGGCGTTTTGCGGCCTGTACAGCCACCTCAGCACGACAATTAGATTGAGGGAAATAGCCCGATGAGACACAATGTTTGACATCCTAAGTTGCAAAAAATGGCTGCGTGTCAAAGCTGTAAATTCAAAACTGCCATCTGTCGATACTTCTTCAGGCACTCAGAACATGGCAAAGCAAGTCCACAGAAGGCGAAACAAAGTAGCTGTGCCCACGATGTTTGATTCTGACGATGTGCCAAACACATCTGTCTAGCCTGAGAATTTGTCCCCAATTACCAAAAAAAAAAAACGTAATCGAAAAAGTCGGCAAAAATGTGTTCGAAGGGAATTGTCTGCTGGTTGATGAGCATCGATGGTACAGCTACTTGAGAAGGTGCATTACGGTTGCAGTAAACGCAATGTTAATGTTCTGGGTCATGCAGGTCCAAAATACTGTCGCCTTTCTACCTTGATCCATGGACGACACGCCTTAATGAGCAGCATGAAAAGCTTTAAGGACAATGCATCTAAGCGATGCCGGTACAACAATACGGTCGCGATATAAAAGAACAGCATCTAAAGCTAATAACTGTCACGAAAGGGATTAAACGAGAATTAGATACATCTAACGTGAAATTAGACTCCATAGCAAGCAAAAACTTGTTCAAAGCGTTTTCGTGACTTGTCTGTTCTCTAATATCACGCCATTGCAATTATACAATATTGGAGGTTTTGCGTTAAATAGCGGCAAAGAGTACATGTTCAACGATGTCAGGTGAGCCATGCTCATGAGACCAGGCCCGGCGGCATGGGGGGGCATTACGGGGCGTGCCCCCCAAATGACTGCTTGTGCCCCCCAAACGAGGACTGTGCCCCGAAGAAATTATCGGGCTCGGGGCTACTAGAGTGCAAATCGAGGCCCAAATTGGTGTTTGCCACCGGTATTTTCCTAATTTTTGTGGACTGACACCGAATTTCATGACATTTTTGGGATGAAGATCTTTTTTTTGGAGATCACCTGATTTTGACTAGAAAAAACGTTTGAATTTCTGATTTCGGCCAGAAAATCCCTTAGAATTTCAGTAAAGACCTTTTTTTTTATTGGAGACCCCATGTTTTCGGCCGGAAAAAACGTTGGAGTTTCTGATTTCAGTCGAAAAATCCCTCTGAATTTTTGGTCTTCACCTTGTTGATTTCATCCAGACTGGGATATATTTCTCGTGCCCCCGTACCCCTCTCGAATTCACATAAATAAACTTCTCGTGCCCCCCCAAAATTTATTTTTGCCCTCCCCCCCGCCACGCTATTCTGGCGCCAGGTCTGCATGAGACAATACATTAGCTATAAAATTACACGACACTGGGTGACGTGATGATGTATCAGCGGCACAGTTGTACACACGGGAAATGAAAAATCTCAAAACGCCACAACAAAGTATGCTGTTGTAGTCTAAAAAGTCTGGTATTAGTGATTTCATCCAGAGTCTGGTCACCAAAGATTTTAACGAGCTGTTTGAGGCCTGTTACTACGACGAGGTTGTCGCAGCCTTGGGTAAAATACTTGGTTTGCACTTAAGCCCCACGTGACCGCTAGCGCTTCACCCTCAATCGGGGCATGTCTTTGCTCAACTGGCAATAAAACCCTATATCCAGCTAACGGTACTCGCAAACCGTAGCTGCAGCAATTGAGAATACTGGAGTAGCACAAACAATGCTTCGACTGCAGTAGAAAATAACCTATGCCCCTATTTGACCAATCTGGCCGCAAACATGTACATCGGTTGGGCTCGAAGATCTCTACTCCATGCCGAATGGCGTCAGTAATATAGGTTTTAGAATTGACAAGTACTCTGTTGAGCTTATTAGACCACTGAAACTTGTGTTTGGGACTCAAAAAGAGCTTGAACGGTACCGAAATGTCACAAAGTTGCGCGTAGTTTGCTACTTGATTAACCAGACCAAACCAACTCTACACATCTGGTATGTTCTTTGGTGAAAGAAAGGTCTGAATAGCATTCAAGTACTTGATTAGCAGCTCCACGACCGATTTGAAGATCGGGAAACCAGCAAATGAACAGAACGTTCAGTAAACTGGAATTTGTCAGGGTTGAGAACGATTACCGCCCTTCCAACTGGGCTAAGATTTTATTGGTACACCAGTGCTGTTGTAGAGTACCATGAAAAAAAACTGTGTCATCAACGCAGCGTTTTTTGCTCACAAACTCGGCTTTAATAGAACTGAATCGCGCTTATATTCATCTACGGCCAAAAGGAAACCTTGCAGTACCCTTGTATATCGCCATTTACTAAATGGTGTAATGAATGTGGTGAGGTGTCCATCGGAATCTTGTAGTGGGGCGCTATGATACTCATTCCATACATCTATCACGGTTTTTCATGTGTTTCTTGGCCCTTGACGAGCAAGATAAAATGGTGCTTCAAAAGCATGAGTTTCACGCTTAAAAGCTTGTTTTATGGCGAAAGGTTCATTATGCGGGGAGGAGATCCATCATGCTTCCTGGTAATGACTATGCAATGGCACCACTTGGTAGGTCCGCCGTGAGACACTTTTTCCAATATTTCCATGGCCTCAGCGAGAAGCAGGTCGTTGTGGACCTTCTGTTACCAGTAAAGAGAGTTGGTGGCAGTGGTGTGGCATGCCATTGGTTTAGCCATGGGATCAACATGGATTTCAATTGGAGGTCAAGCCATACAACGTAAAGAGCGAAGTGGCCAAGTGTTAAGCGTAGAGGCCGCGTACTTCCAAAAGCCATGCTCGCATTTTGGCATTGTTCACTGGTGTGTATGAAAACGGCAGTGATACAAGGAGCGGCGGCACAGCGGTATACTGCTGACGGTTACAAGTTTTGTTAGGTTGACTGACTGAGGAAAGTTGCAGCCATCCGACATCAAGCGAATGGAAAAGATTGGGGGCTGAGTGACTCAGTTCTACTGTAGTTGCATGTCTCAAAAACTGGGTGTTTACTTTTTAGGGGAAACTGAGGAGACAGCACACACTTAGGTCCGCTAGTGTATATCGCTGACATAGATTATGGCAATAAGCGGGGAATTCTTCCACTTATTGCCATGATCTATGTCGACGTGTGCGGAAGCAGTCGATGCACAAATAAATCTTTGGTATTCCACCCAACAGGGTCTTCGCTATTCACTTTAAATGTTTTTTTGCATATTGGGCAACGGATTGCTTCGATGGGCTGGTCTCAATCAGGGAGGGATGATGTGAGGACAGGGGGCGACAGTCATGGTTCAGAGGAGTCGCTTGGTGACGCCTGAAAGCGCAGACAGCAGATATATCAACGGTAGGCATAGTATTCCGTGCCATTTCCCTGCTCTCAACCAGAGCAATAACATCGTTGATTGCCGTGGTAAGAATATCTGCCTTTCCGAGTACCTCCCTGCGAATATCAGAGTCAGAGATGCCATTGAGTAATAAGTCTCGCATTATGCAGTCCGTTTAGTTGACTTTCAGACCGCACGAGCACTCCTCGGAGAAGGCGCAGATGTCCGCTTTGCCTCGTCTCGAGCCGAGAACCACCAAACCGATTCGTCTCGCATCTGTTGCATCTGCATTAGTTTTGTTCTTAAAACGACAGTGGCTATGGGTATAACGGCAAAGCGCCGGATTGATTCCGTAATTTCTTTAATTGGCTTGTTGTTGATATCTGCATCGAACCTTAGCAAGTTGTTATCTAATGCTTTGCTGTTGCATTGAAAGAGCTGCGAGGGATGTTGTGTTGCAAATGCCAGAGCCCTCCTTTAAGACGCGCGATCTCCGCAAAAATACGTTCCAATCTTCCATTGAAACACCACTACCAATTCAGTGTCTCTCCAGTTTAGGCCCTTGACGCTCGCAATGTGATTGCCTATGTTGCATCTTCTGCCTTAAATTTGCACCCTAAGATGGTGCAGCATAATGTCACCATCTTCTGTATTGCTGAAATAGGCCTATTCTAACTACAACAACTTATGATTCAACCATGAAAAAATACGACTTATTTTCAATGTACATTTAACATAACTCGAAAATGATCAAATCATTATCTCAAAATAATACAGAGAGTAAGTAAACTGAAACTCAAAGCTGCACCTAACTGAATACAAGCTCAAAACTAACTTAACGTGCCTTACCACTAGCTTAGAGACTAGCACGGCAAAGAGTAAACTGAAGCAACTGTTAAGGTGGATTTACAAAGGTTTCCGTTTTTCGTCCGTTTTTGTCCATTTTTTTACGTTTTTGCTTCTCGGTGAAAAAGTGTGAGTTTTTTCATGCGCATTTTTATAAGTCCATATCTTTATTGACTGTCTGTCACATACTGGACAAAAGTTTTCCGAAAAAAATTTTTTGTAAGGAGGTACACCTCTTTTGAAATATAGCACTTGTCGTTCATACGCAAAACTTTGGAACAAAATTTTTGTTTATATGTAACAGTGTACTTAGTGCGGATATATGCTTATAAAAATGAAAATGAAAAAGCGCATACTTTTTCTCGGAGAAGCAAAAACATAAAAAAAAACGGACAAAAACGAATACAGTGTAAATTCTCATTTAGCAACAATAGTAACGCAATAAACGAAACACAAACAAACGATAACATAAATATTGAACAACATGGCGTAATCTTACAATTGTACTCAATTAGAGACCCCAACGTCATGCTTGAAGTAGAATATCCCTGGAACGGCTGGGTCAAGAAGAATGGAGTCAACGCCAATTTAGTCTTATGCGATTGACCTAACTTTCCCTATTGATTTTGCTTTTAGTCCTTGTTCAAGCGGAAAAAAATCTACAAATTATTTCGCATCTCAAATCTACTTTGATAGAGCTAATCAGAGTTATAATTTGGACCAGGCTTTTTGGGTCCTGTTCGGGCTTAAGATTGACAAAATGTCGGGCTTAATTCGAGCTTGATATACATATTTGCCTTGTGGTTTTGCCTATTAGGTGCTATAAATGCGGAATTAAAACAACTTTGCCACCGAATGAAGACTTCCTTTTAAGCATACGATTATATTGCTACACAATCATGATTATTATATTCCATCACAATTTATCAGCAATGAATAAACTTATTTCAACGGTATACGAGCAACAACTAATAATGATTTTTCAGGTCTACCCTAAATTTCGGGCGTGGTTTTAACTTCAGATCACTTTTCGGGTTCGGGCTTATGTTTTTGGGTACGGACCTTGTTTGGGTCTGCTTAAGTCGGCCCGTTTACTACTCTTGAGCTAATGTTCTGAAATAAAGTCCTTAACACTGGAACGATCGATGCTCGCCTTGCGTGGTCTTTCGTTTTTACATGGTCATTCCGCGGCAAACGAGTGCGAAGTTTCAAGACTTTTGCTTATAACTTGAGAACAGTTAAGTTTAGCTACATAAAAATTGGCAGCTGTTAGAAAATAATCAAATCTAATCAAATCAAACAAAATCGTTCATTATACTCGCTGTAATACGCCGAAGCGTGTAACGAGTTGGCGGCGCCCATCTCCGTCTCATTGCGTCCGGGCAACACAGCTTCTATTGAAAAAATGACAATGGTGGCGAACCGTTTGCAACACTGTGTTCGATTTGACCAGCCCGAAATCTGAACCTCAGACCTCCTGCTCCAGGGACAAACGCGTAGTTGGTCGAGAGGTAACGCTTTCGTCTCTGGAGCGGGAGTTCAAAGGTGCAAATTTCGGGCCGATGAAATCGGACACAGTGTTGCAAACGGCTCGCCATCGCTGCGGCATTTCTTCGAAAGGAGCTGTGTAGCCCGGGCGCTACGACGCGGAGATGGGCCCCGCCAACTCGTTACACGCTTCGGCGTATTACAGCGAGTATAATGAAAGGTTGGATTTTGATTTGATTAGAGAATAATTAAATGTTTGTTTATCCCAATTTTCAGGGTAATAAGTCACGTGGCGTTAGTTTTAAGGCCCAAAATTGCCCTAAAAGTTTGGCCAAAAAAGACTGCCTAATTTAAACTTGACAAAATGTCGAGCTAATTCAGGCTGGATGTACAATGCGTGCTTGTCTTGTGTTTCCTTCTTTTGGAGGCTCTAAAAGCGTACCGGTAAATAAAGTGACTTTGCTACCCTAAATGACGACTTCGTTTTTAAGCGTTAACGCAATTATTACTACACAATTATTATCATTATTATTCTTACTGTTATCGTTATTGTTGTTACTACGTCACAGTTTATCAGCAATGCGTAGTTTTATTTTGACTGTATACAGTCAACTGTATACATGTACAGTTAACTGTATACAACTATATACTTATACAAGCAATAACCAACCACATTTTTTAGATCCAACCTTATTTTTGGGCTTTTCGGGCCAGGTTTTGACTTAAGATTACTTTTCCAATTCGGGCTTATGTTTTTGGTTTCAGACCCGTACTTGTCTGCCCGTTTACAACTCTGCACGGTTCTGTCGAGTTGTAATAACTTTTCAATTAATTCTAAAGATCCAAATTTGGGAAGTATTTTCAACATTGACTTAAACGCCAGCGCATGTTTCAAAAAACTTGAAAATTTTTACGCTCCTTAAAATTCATTTTTAACTCGAGTAAAAAATAAAATTGCATTCCGCGAAAATTGCGCGCGTACGTAAAATATGCGGGTGTAAGTTTGGATAAAATTGTAATTAATAGCAAATGGAAGCATGAAAACCAAACCCAAACCAAGATGTATGAAATTATGGTTTTGTGAAATAGGTTCTTAGACCAGTAGCGTAGCCAGTGGGGGCAGGGAGGGGGGCTCGAGCCCCCCCCCCCATTGGCCTGAAAAGTATGCAAAATACCACGTTTTTAATACTTTTGAGGCCGATTTTTGCTCCAAAAATGAAAATAGCCACCCCAATAGGATTGGCGATCAGAAGTTGTAAAGGACTTGCTGTTATTTGGACCAGGAAAGCGGAGTTGTTGTTTTTTTCTGGACCTCACTTAAAGTTGGTTAGGAAAACTGACTGAATTTGAGTGAAGACATTTTTTTTCTTGAGATCATCCATTTTCGGCCGCAAAAACCGTTTCAAGTTTTGGTGAAGACCTTTTTTTTTTGGAGATTACTTGATTTTGACAAAAAAAAACGCCTCAATGTGATGCAAGACTGATGAAAATTTGGGTCAAGTTCGTTTACTGTTGTTTCCAGCTTCCAAAAAAGTCCCACCACCCTTTGCGAATTGCTGACTACGCGCCTGTCTTAGACGTTGCAAATTGATAATTTATCACAACTTTAGTCATTATTGGAACGACCGACGCTCGCGTCACGTGTTTTTCTTTTTTTACTCGGCCATTTTCCAACTAACGAGTGCGAAATTTCAGACTTTTGCTTATAACTCGAGAACGGTTGGGTCTAGTTACATGAAATTTTGACAGCAGTTTGAGATTAATGAGTTGTATGTTTGTAAATAATTTTTATGCAATAGTTCACGAGACTTCGGTTTTAGAACCCGAAAACCGCCCCGCAAGTTTGGCGTAAAAAGCGGCCTCAGTCAAAAACGGCTTAAGTACGGCAAAAAATATTTCATAGGGTTGTATGTCTCAAGATACTCTTTCATCCCAACCAACCCACTTTTGGCCGCGATGAGTTTTTTTTCTTTTTTTGCTTTTTTTTTCCTTTTTTTCGTTTTTTTCGTTTTTTTTCTTTTTTTTCCTTTTTTTCATTCTAAATTTTGTACGCTCTTCTTCTCCTAAACCACAACACATTGAAATCCCGGGAACCCCCCAAAATGGGGCCCCAAAAAATCAATTTTTAAACGGCTCAAGCAAGAGTTCTACTTTTTTTTGATATCAATAGATATTTAACAGGCAAATATTTTGGCATAGTTTATGGGTTCAACCCCCCCGGAACACCCCCAAATGGACCCCCGAAAAATCAATTTTTTGAACGGCTTAACTTAGAGTGCCAGTGTTTTATGATATCAGCAGATATTTAACAGACAAATATTTTGACATAGTTTGGGGGTGCCACCCCCCCTCCCCGGGAACCCCCCCAAATGGACCCCCCAAAAATCAATTTTTTGAATAGCTCAACTTGGGTGCCAGTCTGTTTTGATATCAGTAGATATTTAACAAACAAATATTTTGACATAGTTTGGGGGTGCCACCCCCGCAGGAACATATTTTGACATAGTTTGAAAGTGCCACCCCCGCAGGGACCCCCCAAATGGACCCCCAAAAACCAATTTTTGAATGGCTCAAGCTAGGGTGCCAGTGTTTTATGATATCAGGATATATTTAACAGACAAATATTTTGACTCCACTTTTCTGGAGGTTCCATAATCAGATATTTTTGAATAATTGCTGATTTTACGATAGACAAAAAGTACTCTTGAGGGTCACAGCATTAACTATGCGTGGGTCGTTCACTGGGTTTGCAGGCAAACTCCCATCTAGTTAGTAAACAAGTTCACATTCTAAATACATCAAAATTAATTTCGGTCCGTTTGGCCATCTTCAACATTGTTCAAAACTTCAAATACAGTAGAACCCTATTTGAATAAAATTTGAATAGTCTTTAAATGGTCGATATCTTCAGAAATGGACTGTATTATTGTGGTCATCAACATTTGGTTTTAATGATAGTGAGCAATTTTGTGGGTAAAACAATCTACTTTCAACTTGAGTAATTTTACGATAAAAGCAGAGTTTTGTTCTATGCCAAAGCCTATAGGCTTATTTGTACTTTTCAACAGTAATATCTGTTTTTTTTAATTTCAGATTTGCATATCAAAGAGAGCACTAAAACAAAGTATAGCATAAAACCTTCAACAATGCCTCAGTCCTCTGATACTCCGATGCGAAACATAACCCGACATCGTAAAGAAGGACATCTTCAAGAATATGCGGAACAATCCAGGAGAGCCAACCAATTCAACGATGTTAGCATCAAGGTAGGAAAATACAGTTTTCCCGCACACCGTTTAGTCCTTGCTTGCTACTCAAAATTCTTTGAGAGACTTTTTCTAACTCCTATGAATGAACAATCTGATGGGATTGTTAAGTTAAAAAAGTTGGATGGAGAAGCAGTGCAGCTTCTTATTGACTATATGTACGTTGGAAGCATCACCATAGACCAAAATAACGTTTTCAGCCTCTTGGCAACCGCAAACTTTCTTCAAATGGATGACGCTTGTCAGTTTTGTTTTGATTTCCTCGAAGTAATTATCTCGACTGAAAATTGGTCCAAGATACTTATAGCTCTTCATTCGTATAGAAACGATTATCTTTTGAAGCAGTTGCGCCAGTTTATCTCGGCAAATTTTGCCTATATTTCAATTAGCGAAAATTTTAAGCAACTGAAAATTGAAGATTTGATATCTATCGTTAAAAAACTAAATCGAAATGAGGTAAAAGAAACCTCAATTTATGAGGCAATGTCAGGATGGATCCGCTATGACGAAACGAACCGGAAAAACTCAATTAGCGAACTCTTGTCGTTGATCGATCTGCATAAACTGCCCAGTGATTTCCTCGAGGATGTTGTGGCGGCTGACCCATTGGTTAAAGAGAGCTTTATTTGTTTGAAATCTGTGATGTCAGCAATTACAAAGCAGTTCAAAGAAATGAGGTCAAAGGAACGAGGATCAAAACTTATTACAGTTGTTGGTGCTGCAAATCCTCGCAAAGTTACGGAAATTCATAACTTTTCTGGATCAACTAAATCAGTTTACCCTGACCTACCTAGTCCTGCCTACTATTCGAAATCATTAGAACTTAATGGCTGCATCTACAGCATCGGTGGAAGCTCACAGTTAGAAGTTAATGAAGACATGGATATTACTAGTAAAGTTCATCGGATGAACGTCAATGATTCTGAAATGAAATGGGAGGAAGTTTGTCCACTGAATGAAGGAAGATGTGCGATGGGAGCTACTGTGTTCAAAGATTGTTTAGTGGTTGCAGGAGGCGCTGAAGCTAAAGATAAGACATATACCAGAGAAGAAACTTACATTCCTGCTTTAAACAAATGGCAACAAATTGCAAAGCTCAAACAAGAAAGATTGTTTAATGAGCTGGTTTCTTGTAATGGTTGTTTGTTTGCCATAGGCGGCCTTGTTAAACATCAATATCTGTCTTCAGTGGAGAAATTGAACGATTTTGATGGAGAATGGAAAACAGTTACACCGATGAATGTGCCTCGAGCAAGTTTTGCTGCAGTGTGTTGTCGGGGAGAGATTTATGCGATTGGAGGTTGGAATAAGAGTGATGATGGAAACAAAATTCCAACAAGTTCTGTTGAAAAATACAATCCCGTTAGAAAGAAGTGGACGTTTGTCCGTAGTATGAGTACTGAGAGGGCTGGGCATGCAGCTTGTGATAGGCGAGACAAAATATTCGTCGTTGGAGGTTTTGATGCAAATAAAGAACCACTAAAAGCTATCGAATGTTATGATCCCTTAACTGATAAATGGGATGCGATTGGAGATACCAAAGAGAAACTGGTGTGTCATTCACTAATCGTGGTTTGATTGCATTGCCTACCGTAAATACGTGTTTCTGAAGGCGTGTTACTACAGTACGTGTGTAATAAAAATATTGTTGTTTAAAAACGCTTACAAGCTGTTGTGTTAGATGTTTTTAAGCAAAATAAAGAACTCTACAACATCTCAAATGACATCAAATCTTTCATTACTCTGACTGTATTCCGCCAAAGCGTGTAACGAGTTTACGAGACCCATCATAGCGTCATTGTGTCCAAGCAACACAGTTCCTTGCAAAGAGATGTTGCAGCGGTGGCGCCGTTGGCAACACCGTGTACGATTTGATCGCCTTGAGATTTGAACCTCAGACCTCCAATTCCAGGCACGACCGCGTTACTTCTCGACCTACTAACCGGTCGGTGCAACACCTAATTCAACGAAATGTTAACTAAGCTTTGAACTCAAAGCAATCAGCCAATGTTTCAAGATTAAAATTTAGGATGTTCTTTATGGCTGGAATGGCTGCAGAATAGAACACCCCTTTTAAACGTCTTCAGTGCACTATACAATTTTAAATATTTATAAATTTTGCTTTTAATACAGGATAAATATTCTTAAACTTTTGAAAGAATAATTGGTTTAGTCAAAATTTTGGTCTGATTAAGGCCCAGACTACACTAAGGCCGGAATCACACAGTCAAGTTTTTTTTCACAATTTTCTCGCATTAATCGTGTGAAAGTTCGCACAAGTTTGTGACTCAATATTGCGGGCACCTGTCGGCAATTTTATTGCGCAGCCGTGTTAAAATGAAAATCAGTTTCAACGAAGTCTTGCTGAGTTCTTGCGGGGAAATAGAACCAAACTCTATTTTGCCAGCAAGTTTTCTAAAAGCCGCCGTTCTCAATGAGAAAACTAAGCTTTTAGCGTTGCCTTTGAAAATATAGAGCCGCAGAATGCAAAAAAACTCCGCCGAAGTCAATGTGAAAAAAGAATGCGTCACAATTATCAAGCTAAAATGTTTCAAGAAATTTTACTGCTTTTGATTTAATCGACAATGACGTATCATAACATTGTGTCCGCTGCTTTCTCATATTTCTTCAAAGGCCTGCTGTTTGTGTTGCCTGCTGTTTTTTTTACAGTCTCATATTGATTACCCAATATTCTTCTTACTTCAAACTTGTGCTTGGCCTTTTCCAAATTCATTCTGAAAAGTTATCAATCAGATCACGATCAACTCATGAAATTGAACTTTTAATTAGGAAAATCGAAGAAAGGCAGTGGTTGTAGAACATATTAAATCGCGGGTACAAGCATAGAGCGTTGTGACCGGGCGACTATATGTCATGTGAAGTGTTTGGGCATGGAAACCTAAGCCGTTGTTATCCACTGAATCATTTGCTGTCTTGGCTCATATGGATAAATTAAGCTGGCATCACTTGCCCGGGTATTTTAATGACCTACGTGCTACTTTTGTTTGTGCTTTAGTGTACAAATGCTGCTTTCGCATAATAAACATCTCGCTACTTCATAACGAGGAATTTTCTGGTGGACGTGCTAGTCTAGGACTCACGTGCACTCCCGCATTTGGTGCCCTGTGTAAAGCAAAGAAGAATAGCCAAGCAAAAAAAAAATAAAAAGTTGCTGCAACAAAAAGTGATGACTTGCAACAACAAAAACTTAGGAGAGTCGATTCACCGTAAAAGTTCGCACAGTAACTCAATCCGGGCGAGACGACAAGACAGCGTGCCACAACGCAGTTCGTGTGAGAAGACGATACGGCGCTACAACATATAGCGCAGATACATGCAATCGATTCAAAAGTTAAATCGATTTATCTTTTTGTTTCTTTATTTTACAATACTTTTTTTCGCTCTTTTTCGCTATAATAGAGAAACAAAGGATAAAATCGATTTAACTTTTGAATCGATTGCATGTAACTGCGCTAGTAGTTCGATGGAAAAGAGATCCGTCGCTGCGATTCAGCTCACGAAAAGAGGATATTCGGTACAGACTTTTTTCTATTACTATTTTTATCGCATTGTCTAATTTAAAAATTTATCATAGCGCTTATTTGTGCTATTGTTCGTAGCTACTTCTCTGTTATACATTAATTTTTTGAATTGAGCAAAAATTGGCCTATTTCCTATAATTTAAGAAATTTTACATACATGAACCCCAGAATGTTTGTAAAATCTAATTATCAAAAACCAACAAAAACTGTATCTGCGCCTATAACCACATCAGAAAGCATTTCCTGATTAACCCTTATTTCAACATCGCGAGAAACCGAAATTCTCATTACTTCTCAAACATTTTTGATGCTTCTCCCGTAGAACCTACTAATTATACTGTCTTAGTCTCACATCCTTATGACGGTCCTTTTAAAGTCTTACAACGCTCAAGAAAATACTTTAGATTGAATCTGAATGATTGAACCTTCAGAACGTAAAAAAAGTTTCCAATCCAGCCTTTGCTGGTGTCGAATTTGCGATGATTTTAATAATTTTTGGTTAAAATTTGACGTGTCCACTAGCAAAACAACCTGTTGCATTTTTAAACATTTTAGATAAATTTCGGTAGACAATTTTCAGCTATTTCACGCTGATTTTGTAAGAAACCAAACAAAAAAGCTCTTATTCTTTTTAGAAAATACTCTTATAAAGTTTCAGGTTACCCTAGCATCCAATTATTGAGCCTTCTGAAACCGCAAGTTCCGGAAAGAACTTACATGGTATAATATTACGTGATGAATCATGCAATGCTATGCAAATTTATTGAAGATAGATAACATAGCATAAAAAAAGCTACGCAATACGCTAAAGAGTTCCACTCAAGTAAAGGTATTTTGATATTTTCCGTTTATCTATTTCCTTTCATTGAAGATCAAAAAAAAAATTCACGCAATTTGCGGCAGAACTCAAATAGTTATTTATTACTATAGCTACAGCTTTTCGCTTTTGTGAACGTGCTCATATCATTTTGGCAGACGAGAAATAACGATGAATCGACAAAGCGCGTATTATTACTATCGCCGCGGCAAATTTTAAAAAATTCCTTAATTTCTGCGTAAATGCTTTCACAGCAAAAACAAATAAGTGCTTTTACAATAAAAAAAAAAAATTATTCGTAGAAAAATCCAGGCGCTTCCATCTGCCAAAAAACTGAGCAAGAAAATTACGTCTAGATGTGATAGCTCAAAAAACATTGATGCAAGAGAATTGTGCAAAAAACTTGATCGTCTAATTCCGGCCTAAGCGTAAAATCGAGAGCGGACGAGCATGATCTTAGTTTATTTCAACCAACAGACAGATTGTACGCTATAAGACGATACGCCGGACGCCCGGTCGTACCAAAATTTTGTTTAAATTAAACTGACCTGATCTGGGGGGTCATTACATGCTCTTTATTATTTACCAAACATTCGTTATTCGTTAAGGTATTTCGTTATTCATATTCGTAATTCGCTACTCATATTTGCGGTATTTCGTTATTTCTATTGGGAGTTTGTAATTCGTTATTCACATTAATAATTCGTTATTCATATTAGTAATTCGTTATTCATACTCGTTATTCATATGCGTTATTCCTTATTTATATGCGGTATTTAAAGTAGTTTTTTTGAATAACACATTTTTTTGCTGTAACGAATAACAAATCGAATATTCTTACATGTTTCGTTTGTAACAGAAAAATTCATTCGAAAAGAATCAATTACTTTGTAAACTCTGTTCCCGACTGTTACGTCATAATGGTATCATCTATAGCGATTGTATCATCTTGGCCGTTGCAATCAATTATAATTATACAGTAGATGGAATTGTTCTGCAACATACATTACAATTATTCCATCTCTTCGACTGCTGTCAATCAATAAGCTTCGGTCATTAATTCATGAGAAAGAAAAAATGTCACTGGTATAAGTTTCAATAACCGAAGTCATTCTTCAAAAAAAAAAAAAACATGAAACAACATGAGTGAAAAGGGAAAAAGGTCTTGCATGGACACTTAGATTTTTATTGATTTGATGCCTAGAACTACTCTTTTTTCACCGGAGCACTCTTTTTCTGCTGACACTAATAGGTAAGTGCGAATAGTGGAGAAAAGTACTCAATCTCTTAACTCAGCTGGAACTTGAAATGTTTTTTTTTTTGGCGATTTTTGAACTTTGCTCATTCTTTTTCTTTTTTGAACGACGATCAAATTTTATTTACTGACATAAGGGTTTTGTAAATATGTATTAAATGCTTTTTATACTGTATTTAGTTTGATCAAAAAAATTAGAACTAAAAATATATGAAAAGAATAAAACAAAACATACATGAACTAATAACGTATTTCATGTATTTTTGGCTCATATTTTTCTGATCATACTAAGTTCTATACCCTGCTTCGAAGCCTTTTGTAGTCTTTCTCAAAGTATTTAGAAGAATACTGTTGCAAAGTTTACATCGTAAAATTTGATCGAATTCTTACTCAGTTCAGTCCGAGTTAAGAAATAATTTAGCTTTAATTAACCGCAATGGAGATGTATTTATTAATTGGCATAACAGTATATATTAAGTAGACTATTACAAGCTATTATGTCGCAAATAATTTTTGGATAAAATCTTTTGTGTCATCAAGAAAGATAAAGTTGCTCAATTCAAAGTTTGTGGCTAGCAGCAATTTTTATTTTGTTAAATTTGTGGTATACCGTTTTATCGGGAACATGGTCTTTCCAAAAAGATCTATCAGTTTTTTGTTTTAGACAATGTAAACACATACAAAACAATAAAAACGTACCGGTATTTGCTTTTACACAACTTTTTTATGCTGATTCAAAATAACATAATGTGTTAAAATTGAAAAAAATAAAGTTAACAAATGGTTTAAAAAATTCAAAATATTTTCCAAAAAATGACGTAGTTATAAAATATTCACTATTCGTTTTTCAGGTAATTTGAGCATGTATTACCAAATATTGAACAACGAAGAACAAATAATACGATATTATGAATAGCGAACATAAAGGACTAAGTTTTCGTCTCAATTTCTGGTATAGAGTACTGACAGTTATTCGTTAATTTTGAAGCATGCAATACCATTTTTGCTATTTTTCGAATAATGAACGTGCGATAAATAACGAAGAGCATGTAATGACCCCAGGGCTCGAAATATAACTCTTATCATACGATTACTCTGTTTACGTTTGCTCTGTTCACTGAAGCGTAACGGCTAATTTTAGATTTCTTTGAATCTATAGTGCTGCTTTAATTTGTGTAGGCTACTCAGTTGCAAGAAGTAATGTTGATGAAGTACTGTAGATATGATAATTTGTTTAACCGCTGTTACGTTTAGGTAAAGGTACCTTTCTTGTTGAGGATAAGTTGAATTTATTACGAGTTCATAACATACACTAAAATTACGCTCGTACGCTCACGAATTTACTTACAGTGTAAAGGCGACTAAACAGTAGATTATTATTGTTCGTGTTGGTATATAAATCAATGAAAGCATAGATTGCACGACGCTATAATACAACGGCTTCACGTAATCGGAAATCAAGTAATTCAGTTTAGATTTATCAACAATACAGAATAGTACGACTCACTTTCGAGATTTGCTCGGAGTCGATTTCAACAAAGAAATGAAAACTACATGAAGTAATAAGAGTTGCCCCAAGCCTTGCTCCATTGTTCCCCTTATTCGCAAAAATAGACTTAATTCGTTTTGACTCGATACCCATTGGCAACTCTGCGTTTCGAAATTTCGTGACATCAGAAAAGAATGACTTTGAAAAATTTCTTGCAGAAGATCCAATATCGCTTTGCTTATTCTGCTAGAAATTTTTTTAATTGGCAATTTCTTGTAGAGTACAGTAGGCGATGATGGAAAGTTATCCAACATCACGTTGCTAGTTCTTACAAGAACTTTTGCTGTCGATAAAATGTGATGCGTATGGATTTGCTGATCTGATTGAACTGCATTTTTATTTAATTTGATTAAAAATAGTAAAGCCCTATTTAAACTGGTAATACCTTTAAAAGTTTTGGACTTGTCTGCGTAAATTATCAGTAAAAATAAAATCTAAAACAGTAAAAATATGTAAAAACAGGTCCCGAATGAAAGTAGCCTCAGTGCAATAACCTGCTGATGTAAACAAACTGCTGTGTCACTGCTACAGTTACTGCCACTGCAACACACATTGTAAGCAAACGTTAGTACAGCAGGGATACTCAGTGTGTGCGAGAGTGGCAGAAGTAAGAGTGAAGTTCTAGAGAAGGTTCTTGGCCTCGAGGACACATTTTGAAGTCTTTGGCCTTAGCCTCGAAGCTCAAGCCCTGGCCTCGAAGCCTGCAAGTCCTCAAAAATTCCCTGTCCTCGGCTCGAGAACAGCATTATTTTTTATCGGTTAAAAAAGAAATAACCAAATAAAAAAAAGACAACAAACTTTTAGAGTCTTAATTTATTTCCTTTCCACAGTCAAAAAATAATAATTTATAATGTAATGCCTACTACGCCAAATCATACTAAAATTTATTTTAACTGTCATTGTGTAAAAGCTCTTATTGGAGAATGAGGGGGTAAAAACGGTTGTAGAAAATTGTTGTTCTTGTTTATGCTAATACTACCAGGCAGATGGCACAAATTGCAAAGCACTAAAGCCATCCAGAGCCATAACAAAGAATCTGGGGTCGCCACACGAACAACTTTGAGCTGCTAATGCAAAAACATGAAGGTGCCTATTCTGCAGTGATGGGCGCAGCGGCGATGTTCACCGACGGCGCTTATAGCGCCGCTACTTTTTCGGAAGCGGTCGCGGCAGCGCCGCTGCTTTTTTTCGTCATCAGCGAAAAGCGGGAGCGCCGCTGTTTTTTCAGTCAAAAAAGCGGCAGCGCTTCAGTGCTTTTTTTCAAACAAATTTTCTGCCGCTGCCGCTACTCCTAATAAACTCCTTCCAAGACTTTTTTCGATATAAATTTGCACACGTTACCGTTTGGAGTCTTTACTTTTTTTTTCACTCTGCTCTTGTATAGATTTAGTCAGGTCGAGCACACTCGCTGGGTACAAAAGTTACCACAAGTGATAATTTTTGTGCAGGCATTAACAATCTCTCTGTTTGTTGCTAATAAAGAGATTAACCCTGAAACGACCGGCCGTACAGCGAATGAGAAAACACAGGCGAGTTCTATCGTACGTAGTTCTATTTTTTCTGAACCAAAATTCAACAAAAAATGTGGTCTGGTAGCTGGCTAGGCCGGCGCCATGGGGGGCATTTCGTGGCCGTGCTCCCCCAAATCACTGCTTGTGTCCCCCAAACGAGAAGTGTGCCCCCCAAGCGAGGGTTGTGCCCCGAAAGAGCGTAACAGGCCTGGTGCCACTGGAATGCATTTCGGGGCCTGTGCCCCCCAAAAATACTGCTTGTGCCCCCTTTAGCTTGAGTAAAATTTCGTTCCAGAAAAAAAATACGAATGAACTTGAAGAATGAGCCTAAGATTTTGCGCCGAAGACCTTTAGACTTTTTTTTGGTCTTCCCCTCTTAATTTGTGGGCAAGTAGCGAGATCCGCACCATTAGATTCCGCCGTGCCGCCCTGAGCGAGACTTGTGCCCTAAAAGAAGGTCGACGGTCAGGTTGAAGACCTTTTTTTATCTTCACTCTCGAAGATGAGGGTAAATTTTGTTTGCACCCCTCCCCCAAATTTTTTTGCACCCCCAGTCACGCTACTTTGGCGCCGGGCGTGTAGCGGGCCAAATTAAACTCTGTGTGTGAATTAACATACAATAATAATCAATGCGTTGGTAAGGTTAATCAGTTGTGATCGTTTTGAGAGAACTGCAAGCAACCAAAACTCTATATAAAACAAGACCAATCATTTCTTTATAAAAGCAAGTAGTAAGTACTATTGCTACTTAACTGTCGGTTTCTGACACTCCCTTCTTTCTAGTACAGAAGGCACATACACACTAGTCAGTTGGTTTTGATGCAGGTGTTCTTCGTTATCGTCAAGAGCTACTGTTCGAAATCGGTATTATTGAAGAAATGAGAAGTACCTGAGGTAATAAAGAGGAGCCCCAAACTTTTTCCACGATTTCCACAATGCGAAAATACGTTTTAATCCGTTTGACTACATACCATTAGCAACCCTGCTTTTCGCAATCTTGGGTCAACACAAAAGGCGTGCTGTAGATCAATACTGAGTTGTTAGCCTAGGTTTACATGTTCCATTGACAATAGCCTAGTTTTCAGATTTGGTGATAGCTAGGCTACTTACTGCTACTAGTTGGTAATCGCGTTTCTTAGTTTGCAAGAATTTTCGCAAAATTATGCCTTTTGTAATGTCACAAAATTGCGAAATGCAAGGTTGCCAATGGTATGGAGTCAAACGAATTAAATCGTATTTTCGCAAATAAAGGAAATTGTGAAAAAAGATTTGGGGCACTTTTTAATTACCTCAAATAGTTCCCATTTCTTCAATAAAACCGATTTCGAACAGCATCTCTTTAACGAAAATGCTATAGTTACATTTCGATAAGTTGCAGTAAACTTGCTGATCGCAAAGAGGGTTTTCCGCTATATTCCCCCAAAATGCTGGCGTTTACTCTAATAAGATAAATAATTTGTTCGCTATCTGGTCACAGACCACAGTATAGTTCGTGCGCTGCAAGTTGGACAGTAAATACATCAATGCATAGTAAAATAAATTTTTCTACAACAGTGAACAGTAAAACCGAAAATTAAATTTATAGTGCGCTGAGAATTCAACTAACAAATCAAACCAGATAATAAATAAGCTTGAAAGATAATTTAGTTTTCGAGTTATACTCGTCCAAAAAATACGTGCAACGTGAATCGCATTGTGTATCATTTACTGTACTTAAAATGTGTCTATATAGCGGCGTATAGCACGCTGCCCGCTCAATAGAATACGTCATAACTGCGTACGTATCTCTTCCAAATTTATGTACACCAGTTCTTAACCGCTCGATCTTCTTTTCTATCAAAGTTGGATGAAATCATCGCAGCAGGGACGTAAATCAACCGCCATTTCTATAAAAAATTCCCAGAAATGTTTTGTAACTCGGTCAATTGATAAATTTTCCGGTCGTTCCGGTCGTATCTCTACACGAGGAAGTATTTTAGTGGTTGAGGGCCGAGCGTGTGATAAAAACATTGACTACTTCAGCCTATAAGAGCCGGGACAGAAGTGTACAGAAGCTGACTGCTGTATGCCATCGTGCTTTAATGTTAAAATCTTGCCTTATTTAAGTCGATAGTGATATAAACTATGTCTTATTGCCTTTTATTTGGGTAGAAAAATGGACAAGAAATTTAACTTCCTGGTGTAATTTCCTACATAATTTTCAAAGCGCTGGTTTGACTAACCAGCAGTTTGAAATGCTTGTTTTTTGAAAGAAGCATGCCAACAACCAATCGAATTGTGATTTGCTTACTTATTTACCGTTTAAGCCTGCTAATGCCGATTGCAACCAGTCCCAATACTTTAAAAGCTTGAATTGTAACTTTCGTAAATAAAGTTGAAATTTCACCTTTGGGTATCGTATTTGAATGCAATGGTTCTTTTTGGTAGATATTTTTCTAAAGTAGCGGCAGCTGATTTGTTTGCAAGTAGCGGCAGCCGCGCTACTTTTTACTGAAGTAGCGACAAGCGGCAGCGCCGCTGCTCTTTTTGCCAAATATTTTTTGCCAAGCTGCCAAAAATTTTTTTGCGAAAAATTTGTTGCCAAACTGCCGCTACTATTCAAGTAGCGGGTGCCTAGCTCTGCTATTCTGCGTGTGAATTTAGAAGAAAGTATATGAGTGTGATAATCAAATGTAATTCAGCATTACCAGGGATGGCTTTATAATATCATACCACAGCAAATATGTTAGGCTATTTTGATATAACTGACAAAACGTATCTTGAGAACTACAATTTGTTTCGAAAATACGCGAGATTTTGTTTTGAGATTAGAAAGAACAATTTCAACCACTGGCTAGCAGTCTAGAGGGGGGGGGGAAACTACATTGATTGAACAATTTCTGAGTTACAAATCACCGCTAGGAATTCCAAATAGAAAACTATCGTATCACAAAAAATGCTGCATGAAGCCAATATTAAGAAACTAAGTGTGAGGTTAAATATGACTACAATATAATAATTGTTCAAATACCTGGACAGATGGGCATTGGTTTCTGGAATTACACTCAATAAACTTTTTACTCCACGTCCTTATAAAATAAAGAGACAAAAATCCCGCGAAAAATTTGGGCATTTAAAAAAAATAATGGTTTGCTATTTTTCTGTTTCTAAGATTGTGGAATGTGGACCCTTTGAAGGGAGGTTCACGGCAAATGTCTCCGATGCCTTTCCTTCTTAATCAGACCCTATTGAGATCATTATGTTAATTTTTGTTAATTAAATACCTTATGCTAAGTTTAACAGAGTGTCTTTTGGCGGCCGAAACGTTCGCCATCATTTATTGATAGGCATAAGATGTGAGAAAAACACCACAAACACTGAAATGCAAGAAAAAATTGGCTTAGAATTATAAAGTTGAGAAGTTGTGGAAAAACTAAAGTTTTCTGTTTTAATATTTGTGGTATTTTCTTTTCAAATTTCTTCGAAAGTCTTTGGTCTAAGAGTGTAATCTTTTTTAAAGTTGCAATAATTGATATTTTTTCCGAAAAAAAAAGTCTTAATTTATTTAACATGGGACACGTAGATTTGCCTTTGTCCCAAAACCCCATTTTTTTAATGCCAAAAACTTGAGCTTACAAATATACCCGGTACGGTATCTCAGTTCATTTTAAAAACATAAACTTACAGTATTTTGCAATACTTTTGATAATAATGTACAAAAAATACTTTTAGATAATAATGTACAAAAAATTCGGTAAAAAGATATCGTTTAACCACACAATACAGTTTGCGTTTAGAAAACCACTTATAGAGTGGAGATCCATAATCAATAAACGTTTGTACCGGGGTCCTAATGGCTAACTGATGCAGAGTCGTGAGTCGGGCCGCGCTTTTTGGGTCGGGTTCGAGCCGGTTTCGGGCCGGGTTCGGGCCTAAAGTTGAGAAAAATTTCGGGCTAAATTCGGACTTGAGACGTGCTTTTTTTCTTAAGTGCACAAAATATAATCAAAATCCCTCAGCAACAATGCTAAATTTTTTAGACCCAACTTAACTTTCGGTTTTTTTGGGGGCATGTTTTGAGCTTCAAATTAGCTTTTGGGTTCGGGCCTGAACTAGTAGGCCCGTTTACAACTCTGAATTGATGAAATTAAGGCATTAAAATTGATAATTTCTACATTTATATAATTTAGCTATATTCTCTTTCACAAGTAATAGTTTTGTTTCATTACCAAGATATCGCTACGGTACGTAATCAACATCAGCTGCTAACGTGTAAAATTTAAAATGACAATCATTATTATTTTTAAAAACCACATTTTTGAATTATCATAAAAAAACGAAATGCAATATCTTTAAATCTTTTGCGGTTAAAAATTACGGAAAATTGGCCGACCAAAATTTACAAAAGTTATGTCCTTGGCCTTGACCATTTCTGTCTTTGGCCTTGATCGTTGTGTCTTCGACTTCACTTCTAAACTATAGGCTATTTATTGCTGCTACACTAACTTTTAAATCCCATGTAATTACAATATGTAATCTCTTTATTGCAATTAATTACAATAAGCAATCTTGAACTTACTGTATGAACCGCACAACCAACAGTTGGGATTAATAAAACTTGGCAAGGAATTAAATTTTTCGTACGTCACTGCGACAAAGCTTATTACCCGCATAGTGTATACGTAATTTTCACGGCGCGGAAACACACTCTCCGCTGTTTACACAGAATCTGCTTCTGACTGTTACTGTAGTTCATTCATGATGTCATTCGACGGCTAGACAAGTTTTTCGTATTGCGCTCTTCTAAGCTTAATAACTCCGCCAACCTGGTACAAACTTTTGCGAAATTTTCAAAACTTCTTAGTTTACTAGTAAACTATGTAATAATAACCAGAAAATTTGTGTAGCATTCTTCTTGTCGCTTGATCTTGAAACGGTTTTACAAGCATTCCAGTGAAACAATGTAATGATTTCAAAAGATTAGTCAAATTACGCGTATATTCAAACAAAATATCCAATCAATGATCGAGTGGATCAGAATTTTGAAGGTGCGTTTAGACTGGACACTATGCAGCGGAGTGGTCGCTTTCGTTACTCGCTTAAAATAGGTCAACTATTCGAAAACAGTTTTGTTTTAGTGAAATTAAACAACCGCTTGCGAAGTTTGCGACCGGTTGAAATCTTTCGCAAATGTCGATGACGTCAAATTTTGGTTGCTTTGCGTTGCTTCGCGTCCAGTGTACACGGATCTTAAGACAGGCCGGGTCCGGACTTGAGATTGATAAAACTTAAAATGGGCCTAATACATGCCTTGTATTTTAGACACTACAAAAACAAAACCAAAATTAACTGCGAAACTGAATGAAGACTTTATTGAAGCATGAATACGATTCTTAGTACGCAGTCATTAATATTGCGTCACCATTTATCTATACGTGGGTTTATTTAGCCATATAAAACTCTAAAGTTATTAACCATAGTTTTCACGGGGTATTTGACCAAAGCATTTTACACGGGGGTTCTAAACCAAAAGTCAAGGAAACATTGTTTCGATTGTTTTGGACATTATTTCAACTTCATATGATAATATTATCCAAAATCTTTACACTGGCCTAGTTTTTCTGGATCTGCGAGAGGCATTCAATTGTGTTCCACGCGATATCTTATTAGCTAAGCTTAAACATTATGGTAAATGTGGACCAGCTAACAGGCTCATAGAGATCTTTTTTTAATAGATTTCAATACACAACTATAAAATCACAGGAAAAGGTTAAACGCACAACAGTCTGTTTCGTCCTAAGGACTCGTCAGGTGGTACAGTCGCAGTATACAAGAATTAACAGCATTAATTCTGAAATAAAGCCAGTCAAACAGGGAGTTGCACAAGGGTCAACTCTAGGACCGTTACTATTTTTACCTCATAATTTATATCAACGATATTCCAAACTCAGCTTGCAGGTTTTGCAGCCTCCCAAAAATATTTGCTGATGATACCTAATCTAGATCTTCAAAAAGTTTCCCACTGGTTTATGGTTAATAGAATAAATCTTAATCTCACGAAATCTAATTACCTGATTATTCCTCCTAAATTAAAAGAAACCCTACCCCAAATATCCTTTACCTCAAATAATATACCAAAATCAACTTCAAAAACTGTTAAATACTTGGGAGTTCATCCCGATTCTCAATTAAACTTCCAGAACCATGTTACAGAAACTGAAAATGAGCTATCTCCAGCTGTAGGAAATATGTCCAAACTCAAACATTTCCCTCCTAAATCTGCCTTGAACAAATTATACTATGCTGTGGTTTACCTCCACTTATTATATAGCTTAATAACATGAGGGCAAACTTTTCCTTCTTATCTAACAAATTGAGCGCGCTTCAAATGTTACTCCTTACTTTAAACAACTTGGCGTACTTAACTTACCAGATCTATGCGACCATGAAACTGTTAAATTTGTGCATCTACGTGTTTAAAAAAACTACCTCCACAACTGTCTAATATCTTTATTAAAACAAGTAAAATCTCTACTTTATTAAAACCAGATCTACCTGCCCATTTAACTACCTATCTCTCTGCATATCCAGATTTCGAACAGCTAGACATCAAAGATCTATTAAATATAAAGGTATCAAGATTTGAAATGCAATTCCTGCAAATATCCGAACTGAAACGTAAAGGTTAGTTTCAACTAAACTTAAAATACATTTTTTGGGTAAACACAATTAATGACTCAGCTTCACCACGATTTGTGACTTCTCGTTGCTAAGATTTTCTGAATTAGTAAATAGTAATTACTTCACATCAAGTGTGTCTGCTTGACTTGAAGACCAAGAGGTCCATTCGTGGCTATCCCTGCTGCATGTGTGTTTTTGTGCACTTGCAATATTAGCATATATTAGTATTGTTTTTGTTTTTTTTTCAAAATAAAGTATTAATTGATTTGCTAGTATTCATAAATGCATGTTGTGGCGAATAAACTTAAATAAACTGAAATTGAACTGAGAACCAAGTTTGGCCTGAGGGTTGGTTGTCACCAAATTTTCTTTGAAAAATTGGTTGTGAACTGATGACGTCATCATTGTAACGTCACGGCCACATTTTCGAAAATGACGTCATTTTTGCGACGGTGTAACTAGCGGTTTAAATGTTGTGCATAGGTTTGTTTTTTTGATAGTGAATTATAAAATGCCTAAGTCAAGTTAGTTACGTCAAAAAAACGTCATATAGCGTCATTTAAGTTACGTATGGGCAAGATGCTCAAATTGCGGAAAGTGACTTCGGAATACCTCAAAAATCGGAAAAGTTTCCGTTACCTTAGCGTTGCTTTCTACTTCAAATTTTCTGGAGTTATTTCTGATAAAATTTTGACTCAAAGTCATTTTGATTTGAAAAAAAGTTTTAATTCTAAAGGGATTTTATCACAGGTGGAGTCGAGGACACATCCTTCGAGGCCAAGGCCAGGACTCGAAAAAAAACCCCGAGGCCAAGGACCGACTTTTCGAGAACAGACCCTCTCGGGGCCAAGGACAGGAATGGTCGTAGCCAAGGCCAAGAACCAACGACACAAATCTTTTAAATTATGATCGGCTAATTTTTCATTATTTTGAGACGCTTTTACTGTAAGATATTGTTTTTAAGATATTGCATTTTGTTAAGTTTTTCATGATAATTTGAAAATAGTAGTTTCTGAAACTAATGATTGTCATTTTGAAGTTTTCTACATTAGCAGAAATGTTGATTACGTTCCGTAGCAGTATCGTGAAAATGAAACAATTAATGCGGATCTCGTGAATTGGAAATGAGAATAACTCATACTATAAATTCTTAACGTGAAAATAGTTAGTTTTAAGGTCTCAATGTCATCAGTTAGAGCTCCAGTTCAAACTTCTACTGATTATGGATCACCACTTTTTCAGTACTTTCTCAAATACAGTACAGACCTTATTGTTTTGTTAAACGTTTTCTTTTCACAGAAGTTTTTAATTATGATCATAGTTTTTAAAAATTGCTTAGCGGCTATGATAATCTTATCTAAAAGTATTGCAAAATAGTGTAAATTTATATTTTTGAAATAAAATAGGGTGCCGTACTTGCAAGCTCTGAGGGAGAGGGCAACGTACCCATACCTCCGTTGAACAATTATAGTAAACTTTTTTCAGAAAAATAGCAATTTTCGTGACTTTTATAAGAGATTACACAATTAGATTTTCAATGCAATTTGAATAAAGAAAATGAATCTACCGCAAAAGTTAGAAAAACTTTAGTTTCCAACTGTACTACATGTAGCATTTAATATATCAAAGGCCACCCCTGGTAACTGTATCGCATTTTTGCATTTCATTATCACGTACTTACTTTCTTCAAATTCCACATTCACATAGGCACGGTCATGTTTTAGTATCAGCATCTCTAAAATGTTTTTGTCCGGACCCTGGAATCCTTTGCTTTGACCCTAAATGGTTTTTGGTTTTGGTATTTTGCTGTTTGTACCAACCGCACCGATAATATTAGCAGAAATAAAAATAAAAAAATCTACACAGATTTTGCCCCCTCATTCTCAGATTTGAGATTTCACACAATGCTATTGAAATAAAGGTTTACTATGACTTGTCTACCTCATGATATTATTTTTCAAGTAAGGGTAGGAAACAATTTGATAGGCCAGAAGTCAAAGGCGTAGCCATGGAGTGGGGGCAAGGAACCCGCCTCCAATTGAAATGCCACCAATGATAAAAAGGATGACAACAAAGTTTATTGGTTATTCAATTTCAGATTTTTTTTAGCATTTTCACGTACAACAGTAGTTAACAATAATATTAATGTTGACGATCAAGGGGCCCAGGCCCTCTCAACTCATTTGTTAATCAATTAAAATGTATAACTCGGGAAAATTCAAGGTTTTTGTCCTAGAAGTTGCAACTTATGGCCTTCATCTAACATTTGTATAAACTTAATGCAATAACAGCATAATTACAGTAGTAACTATCTATCATACCAACGTTAAATAACAATTCACCTCCACCTCGCCAGTTTTTACGAGCCAAAACATTAAAAAAACTAGCTAGGGGAAATGTTTATTGAACAATTAGTGAATTTGAATTGAGGGTGTCCGGGCCCCCTGGTTGTAGGCCTACATGTAATACCAAAACTGGTTATTTTCATGACAAAATAAAGGTCTCCAAGGAAAATCTTTGAGTGAATTATTACTTACGGCTAAATGTTTTGCAGAAGGCGTCAATGTACTTGTACCCTGCTTCTCTTCATCTGGATCTAATCAATAACAAATATATCCAAAAAATGTTAGGTTTTAAACGTGAGTTGTAAGCAAAAGCAGGACCGAATCATTTAATTTTTTCAATTGGCTTTCAAATCTTAAAAATTTAGTTCTTTGAAATGGCTCTAAAAACGTGCAAAGTGTGATAGAAATGGCATTAAAATAGCTATTTTTTCCAAAAATTTCAAAAAATAGCCCATAGCCTCAGGCACCCGGAGGCCCTGCCTCTAGACCCCCGTCTGTGATATGTTTGAGTTACATTAAATTCTTGACCGCGCCTCCACAATGACATTTAACACATATTTTGAAAACATTAATTTTTGGTTCAAATCCTCCATCTTTGACAGCATTCGGTTTTCGCATCAACCCAGACCCCATTTTAAGACATTTTTGTCCCATAAACAGCCCCTTTGTTTTAAAATTTTAGATGACGTCATATCGCATGTGATTTGCTGATTGAGGCTTTCCCATAAAAATTCTGGCTACGCCTGCGCCAGAATTCAACAAATTTTTATGTTTTGTTATTTTCCTTTCAACCAATCAAGAAAAAACATTGCTGTCCTTAAGACGAGTATAAGACATTTTCCTGGACTTGTGGGATAGAAGCCATGGCGAAGGCCAAGGACTTCAAAATGTGTCCTCGAGGCCTAAGACTTTCTTGAGGTGTCCACCTCTGGATTTAATTGCCACAAAAAAACCAAAAGGGGGTAAAATGTGATGTTTCTGTAGCATAAGCTGAACACCACCAAAAATACTCCACCAGCTACATTACTTGAAACGCCTCTACTTTAATTGTAACGAGAGGTATTTGTGTTTTCTAACTGTATGACCTAAATGAGAGAAATATGGTGCAATGCCCCCCAAAACGTTTTGCATGGCCATAAAACTTTTTTTTTCTCGTATAGTGGTCCCAATAGGAGAGGAATAGCACAATCTCTTCTCCCCCTCATAACAACTTTAAATATTTTAATATAACTGGCATTCTTTGAAATTTTAAATATTTGTGATGCTGAGTGAGAACACGAAAGTTTAGATGCAAATTAACAGTTGGTGAGGGTTAAAACAATTTCGAAATTTGCCTTAACCCCATCCATAAACTAATTGAAATACTGCACAAATACAGAGTAGCAAAGGCCCTTTTCACGTTTAGACTTTATTTGATTCTGCAGTAATAATGCTGATTTTAACGTTTTTAAAGTTGTCTTGCATTGTGTCATGCCCTTTCTTTTTTGAGCCATGGCACAAAGAGAGGAAGACGTGGCACAATGCCCCCTCTGTCTAGAAACGCTATTTTGCCAAACTTTTTTGTCTTGCCAAACAAAACTAAATAGGACTTTTTATGAACTAATTAAGCATTAGGAAAAACTTTTGCACAAAATGGTTTCAAAGTGCAATCTTCTGACAATATGTTTGCGCAATGTGCAAGCGCATATTTTATACTTCGACTTGATTGGTCGTACACAAGTTAACGTGCAAAGATAGGCGTAATAATTATAGCTGTGTATACAACTTGAAATGCGTAAAAAATTTTATATTGGCAAATAAGTTTCTTTAAAGCCCATAAAAACTTATGCACACTTGCGTAGAAAAATACGGGTGTTAGGTTGAAATTCGCTTTATTGTAGATGATAGCATGAGAATCGAGCTGAAACTGAGAATACAGCGTAATAATGACTTTTTGTATAGATTAGTTGTAGTTTTACCAAAAAAGTTGTCAACATCATCAACTAATCGTTTTTTGATCACCCCCAACGTCATTTCAATAAAACTCGATTTGAATAATTTCTGGATATACCTGAGAATGGTCAAACCATACCGATCGCGGTTTTAATGTAACTGTAGTCACAAAAATGTTGGTTCAATTAAATGGTTTGGCAATCTAACAGCAACTAACGACTTAAAAATAACATTTGGTAAAGCAGTTTACTGTATAAAGTAGTCAACTTTAGCTGGGCTAATTAGTGTGTTTCAATAGAAACTGCAACATTTAGAAGCAACATCTACTGTAGAACTTGAGATTGCAGACTCTCGTTTCACATAGCATAAAAACTCAGTGTAAAACCCTACATAATGTTTCTATCTGCTGCTCCTCCTATCCGAAGTGTAACACGACATCGCAATGACCGACAACTTCAGGAATATGCTGAACTATCCAGGAAAGACGAGCGATTCGTCGATATTTACATCAAGGCAGGAAACAACAGTTTTCCTGCACACCGCTTAGTCCTTGCTTGCTACTCAAAATTCTTTGACAGACTGTTTCAAACTCCTATGAAGGAACAATATGAAGAGACTGTGAACTTGGACCAGTTGGAGGGAGAAATGGTGAAACTTCTTATTGAGTATATGTACGTTGGAAGTATCACCATCAACCAAGAAAACGTCTTCAACCTCTTGGCTACTGCAAACTTTCTTCAGATGAGCAATGTTTGTCAATTTTGTTTTGATTTCCTGGAAGTAATCATCTCGATTGAGAATTGGTTCCCAATATTTTCTACTCTTCATTTGTATGAAAATGATTTGGTCTTGAAGCAGCTGTATCAGTTCATTTGGGCGAACTTCGACAACATTGCAGAAAGTGAAATTTTCAAAGCACTGACTCTTCAAGATTTAACGTTAACTGTTAAAATTCTAAACAGAAAAGTTGTGAAAGAAACATCAATCTATGCTGCAATAAGAAGTTGGATTCGTCATGATGAATCGAACAGGAAAAACGCAATTCGTGAACTCTTGTTGTTAATCGATCTCCATCAACTGCCCAATGATTTCCTGGAGGATGTTGTGGCGACGGATCCACTGGTGAAGGACGACAACGAGTGTCTAAAATCCGTGACGTCAGCCATTACAAAACAGTTCAAGGAAATGCGGCAAAAGGAACGAGGATCAAAACTGATTAGTGTTGGTGGGGATGATAATCCATCCAAAGTTATGGAAATTTATAACTTTTTTGGTTGTGCAAAATCAGTTTACCCTGACCTACCAAGACCTGCATACAATTCCAAATCTTTAGAACTGAATGGCTACATCTATAGTATCGGTGGAAGTTTAGAATTGGATATCAGCACTGAAGACATAGAAATTTCAAACAAAGTTTATCGAATGAACGTCAATGATTCAAAACTGAAATGGGAAGAAGTTTGTCCACTGAACGAGGGGAGATACATGATGGGAGCTACTGTGTTCAAAGATTGTTTAGTGATTGCAGGTGGTAAACAACAACATAATGGGATTGATACAAAAGAAGAATTTTACATTCCTGCGTTGAACAAATGGCAACAAGTTTCGAAGCTTAATCAACAAAGAGTATTCAATGAGCTGGTTTCATGCAATGGTTGTTTGTTTGCTTTTGGTGGATATGATGAAAGACAACCTTTGTCTTCAATGGAGAAGTTAAGCGACCTCGATGGAAAATGGGAAGTGGTGGAAGCAATGAATGAACCTCGGGCATGGTTTGCTGCTGTGACTTGTGAAGGAGAGATTTATGCGATTGGAGGTTACAAAGAGAACAGTGGTGGAAAAGATATCGCATTAAAATCTGTCGAAAAATATAATCCAACTGAAAAGAAATGGACTTTTGTCCGTTGCATGAATGCTAAAAGAGCTGGTCATTCAGCCTGTGTGTTGCGAGGAAAAATATTTGTGGTTGGAGGTTGGAATGAAAATAAAGATCTTGTGAAAACCATCGAATGTTATGATCCAATTGTTGATAAATGGACTTTGGTTGCGGAACGTGATAACAAACTATCTTTACATTCACTCATTGCTCTATGAGCTCATTGTTAAGTAAAAGCCTTTGCTGATCCTAAAGTCTTTAGCTTCAGATAGTGTTAGCTGTAACTAAAATTTTCGCACTTCTATTTCGGAATTTTTAACAAAATATGGAACTGTGCTAAATTAATTCAGCAAAATTATGACTTACAGTATAACAAAGTGTTTGTTCTACGAGTAGATTAACACAAAATTTGCTTTTTGTCCGTTTTGGTACGTTTGTTCTTCTCGATGAAAAAATATGTGATTTTTTTGTCCGCATTTTTTTATGTCCATATCCGGCATTCGTACTCACCAGACTGTCCCATACAAGACCAAAGTTTTCCAAAAAATGTTCTTTTTAATGGATTACAGCTTTATTTCGAAATATCGCTCGTTCATATATAAAATTGAAAAAAAGTTAATCAATATGTAATAGTTTACTACTCTACTAATAGGCTATTTGCTGTAAATTCCAGGACGCCTAAAAAACGAGTTTATAAAATTATTGTAGAGGCAAAAGTTTTTGTTGCACTTTCAAAGTACGTCACCCGGGTAGGTCAATATCAAAAGTTCTCCAAAAAATACCCTGCAGTTTTTTCATAAATCGGAGGTAAAGTTGGGGGTGGCCAAATTAAAAAAAAACATAGATTTATGCAAACCACTAACTCTGCAAATTAACTTCTTTAAAAAAAATTATTCAGTTGTTTTGTGAATTCGTTGGTTACGCTGATGTCGAATGTGGTCTTAAACTTAAATTTGAGGGCTATTCTTGGTGCTCTCCAGCACTACTACGGACAAAAGATTACTTTTTATATATCTGAATGATTTTCTTAGCATTTCTTGTTTTCGACGCTAGGATATTTGCGAATTCTGTTTTTGCAATTATGGATTGAAGCGTTTGTCCTGGCGTAATGCAAAGAAAAAGTTTGCGGGTTCAAACAAAGAGAAAATATTAAGCCCATCGCAATTAGACTGTGGGCGATGACGGAGACACCTCGTAATTTGAAGATTTTTTTTGAGGATCTCTTCATACTCCAACATTGCTATAGCGATTGTGCTTGGAAATATTATACGTTATCTTGATTACGTTATATCAGGGAAAAAAATAATATTTTGTGCCGTCATAAATAAATATTTACTTCTGAAGAACTCAAAATCTGCTGCTAAAAACCATTTTAAATTTTCAAACAAACTGTAAACCCAAAATTACTGCAAAAAACTAATATCTTTGTTGCACTGCACAATCGTATCATTTTATTTTTGTTACATTTTCTTGAATGCGAGGCAAACTTAGCTTTGATCATTTTCGATAATAACCCGCGTTATGCAATCACAAGCTCTTTATCCACAAAGATTTCATTCAGAAAACTCCATTAAATAACATAACAAGTAATTTGAACACTGAAGAAAATAACGCACGATAAATGTATACATTATAAACAAAAATACTGAAAGAAGGTAGTAGTAGTACTAAGTTACACCAACAGAATTCTGACTGATAGTACCTTATGAAATAGACTAGGCCAACAAAGAGGCCTTCAGTGAATTTGTAAGCTATACCCAGGGTCCGTAACGGATCCCCGAAAGCTTCAGCAATTGCTGCGCTTTGATTTAAATAAAGCATTCTATAGCAAGCTTCAGCAAGAGCATTCGGCAACCATCAATTTGAAAGAAAAGCGTGTAAGTTTTACTCGAATTAAAAAAAAAAATTTTTGCCCGACTAAAGCGTTTCTTCTGCAAAAATACGTTAAAAACGTATCAAATCTAAGTTTGAGCAATCAAAATACAAAGCATGCAGAATGAAACAATTTTATATTTTTGCTTTCCTTCCTCCGGTGTCATCGAAAGACCGAAGACTTTTAAGATGACACCTCCTGGCACCAATTTAGTAATACAATACTTCATATAACTTACAGTACAGTAGTTTCAAACCGAAAAAGATAAAATTTTTTAGTCAAGTAACTGTTTTCTATGATAGTACAAGAATGTTAAGCTAAAACAAAAACTAATAATTTTCTATTAAAGAGGCATCAACTGTTAATTTTCTCATTTATTGTACGTCAAGCAAAGCTTATGCTTTTTTTACATTTTTGCAATTAATTTCAAAATTCTACCACTTCTAGATCAAAAAATAATTGTGTATATTTTTCCCGCTATCTTGTGCCAATCTTTTGATTTCAAAAATATTTTTTGAATCACTGATCCGTTACTGCTCCTGTTGCCATGGCTTCGACGCTAGCTTGAACGCTATCTAGAGGGCATTTCTCTATTTGAGCTCCTACCACCATTAGCAGTCGACCACATCTGGTAGATTTTAAACTACTTGCATAGCATAGCTATTTATTTAGACAGGGTTTTACTCGTAGAATTGCAACAAACAACTACTGAACTAACTTAATAATTGAGTGGCTATGCTAGCCTACCAGCCTAATTTTTCGTTTCTTTACAAACGCAGCAAATCGCAATATGTTTTTGCTAAAAGTAGCAAATTTAAACCAAGAAGAGCAGTTTTACATTTGAAAAGCAATTTACCGCATCAAAGTCACTGCGGAAACATGGCAGAAGCTTATCCCACTCTGAGACCTACAATCAGACAAAGCTTGTTTGAAATCTCGAATTCAAATTAAATGTTATCATCTTGCGACAGCCGAGTTTTTTCCCATAAAGTCAAAATTTTTCCCGTTAAAACTATTTGACGTCAAACAATGAAAAAAAGGGACAAGAACGTAAGTAATCAATTATTTTTCACATATCTAGTGTTAAAATTCAGAAATTAGACATCAATGCCCCTATAAGACTTTATATGCAATAAAAGACCCATACAGCAAAAATAAATTTGAAACCGATCTGCGGGAGAAGCCCGACGCTTTTCACGCAACATCAATAAAATTAAGACCGAAATAATTGAATTATTTTTAAGCTCAACATTTAAAAATCAAACAAAAAGCAACATCTATTCTTCTTTTCATTCGTAATGGCCGAGTGGAACTGAGCGCTGATTATTGCGTGAGCAATACTGCGACCCGAGTTCGATTACGGCTGCAGGCCGCCTGCTTCGACACATACGCGGGTAGCAGGAGACTCGAAGAGTGGGAGCTCACTTCCCAGTCACCCTCATCTCTCCGTTCTTATTAAGTTGGTTGAGTTGTAAATCCTCGGTTAATTTAATTTAATTTAATATGTACAGTATAAGCATAGTAGTCTGTAATCTGCGTATGAGCAGGGCCGGTTTACCATATGGCACAGTATCAGGGGTACAGACGCTGGGGGCCCGTGCTTGAACAGTAAGATTTTTTTCTTTTGTTTACGTTTGACTGAGAAAATGCTTCGAAGATACCAAAAGTGTCAGAGGCCCCTCACAACGTGAACCCAGCCCTGAATATTATGTTATTTCATAGATGTCAGTAACTTTGTAGTTCGCATTTGGTCTTGAAATTGTTGGAATAAGACACTCTACTGAGAAAATGCTTCGAAGATACCAAAAGTGTCAGAGGCCCCTCACAACGTGAACCCAGCCCTGAATATTATGTTATTTCATAGATGTCAGTAACTTTGTAGTTCGCATTTGGTCTTGAAATTGTTGGAATAAGACACTCTGTTTTTTAATCCAAGCCTGCAAATTTTAGTTTTTGTCTACATGTGATGCTTTATAGACCTACATATGAATTATACATAATGCTTTATTTTTTGGCTGTTTCAAGCTGCTTGCAAATTTCATTAACTCAGATGGAGGGCTGGTCAGCTCAGGCACTCCCAGCAACTTACGACGATGTTATCCTCCACTCACTCGTAATCGATAAACATGTGGTCGTTCATTAGAGGTAAATAACTTTCATATAATTGGTTCAGCAAAAGTAGCGAGTGTGACAATTCAGCTTTCGTTTGTACAATGTTTGATGAAAATACTTTGGTGGGCAATTTCTTATTTTGGTCACGTCATCAATTCTTGATTGCCAAATTATTTAGTAGGCTATAAACAAAGCGACACTGGTTGAAGCAGTAAAATGCATGGTACCTGCAAACTGCAAATAGAGATTATTAGCCCACAGCATTGATCATTTCTATTTTGTTAGACTAACAAATTTGAAATTTTCGTGCTACATAAGACAAACCTATTACGTCTGTTGATTTCAACCAAAAGTCTGCAGTTCTGTTTAAGTGTTTATAAGAATTGAATAGCAAAAATACAGCATTATTTCAAATAAAAAATAATTTTTGGAAAATGAATTTTCGAGGAAATGTAAGTTCTGGAAAATAAGTTTTCGGGGAAATATAGTTTCAGGCAAGTGTTCATTCTTTTTAGGCAAGTGTTCTTCCTGGCAAGTGTAATTTCTGATAAATGCTAATTCTGGACAAAGAACGTTCTGCGAAATGTTTTTCTGGCAAATTATTTTCAGCGACGTGTTTTTCAGCGAAGTGTAAGAATACCCTTGGAAACTCAGTTTAATTATCCCGAAGAAAAGAAGTATTCTTCAGTGTTAATGCTATAATAACATCCAAAAAAATGATTGTATTGTTTCTGGTGCAATTCCATTATATTTTCAAACTGCAGTTTAATAAAATAGTTGAATTAATTTTCCAGTTTGTCTGTTTTTAAGTTAATGAAAGTAGAAATCGGCCAGTTGGTCGAGCGGTAACGCATTAGTCTTTAGATCGTAGATTTGAGGTGCAAATATCAGGCTGGTCAAATTGGACACAGTGTTGCCAACGGCTCGACAAACGCTGCGACATTTATTCGAAAGGAGCTGTGTAGCCCGCGCGCAATGACGCGGATGTGAACCCACCTCAACTCGTTACATGCTTCGGCGGATTATAGCGATTGTAACAAAAAAACAATAAAACGAAGATTTTACGGAGATTTTGGGAATCTGCTGGATTTATGAAAAGATTGATGAATTTAATATAGATCATTGAGATTGATGTCAATCTGGCATCCTCGAGGAATTGAAAACACGAGCCGCCAAAGTTCCTTTTGGTCACATCTAACGGTCAAAAATTAAATATTAAAAGGGAGAATAATTTTATTTTATTAATCTTTCGAAATTTGATAGTGATAGTGATAGATATTTAAAACTTAAACGAGGAACAAGGACAAAGTCAATGGGGGTATTTAAACGGAAAAGTTTGACGTCCTTCGTGGTCTACTCTTGGGAAATCAAAACGACTTCCACTGGCTGTTAGGTGGCCAGATCAACCACCAACCCTGCAGCTGCAAAGCAGCTCGAGTCATAATATGCACAGAGCTGGACAGCGCTGTTTCGAGCTTTTAGCTCTCATCTGCAAGCCCTTAAGGTTTGTCCAGTTCGGCCAAGAGTCTTGTCCAGCTGGGGAATAACTTTGTTAGAGAAGCTGAGGGCTGCCAAAGACAGCTAAAAGCTCGAAACAGCCCTGTCCAGCTCTGTGCATCGTATGACTCGAGCTGCTTTGTAGCTGCAGTTTTGGTGGTTGATCTGGCCACCTAACTGCCAGTGGAAGTCGTTTTGATTTCCCAGGAGTCGACCACGAAGGACGTCAAACTTGTCGGTTATGATTTCCGTGGTCACACAGAGGGCAACCCTTGTTGTAGGGATAGCTTATGGCTGTCCTTACTACAAGGTTCCAGCAATTTTTCACTTGTGTTTTGAAGTACCACAAGTGAAAAATCGTTTATTCCCTAAAAAGCCTCTGCCACTGTGCAAGCCCTTTAAATTTGTCCAGTTCGGCCAAGAGTCTTGTCCAGCTGGGAAATAACTTTGATTAGAGAAGCTGAGGGCTGCCGATGAGAGCTAAAAGCTCGAAACAGCGCTATACAGCTCTGTGCATCGTATGACTCCGGGGTATTTAAAGTTAGGCCAATTGCGTAAGACTAGAATAAAATTAGACCAATCGCATAAGACTAAATTAACTCAAAACAATGCCAGTATTAGGCCACTGCATTGAGGCATTTTGCTGCACACTATTCGGTTTTGATTTTTTTTCACCACAACAATTCCAAGCTGGTAAAAAGAGCAGACTGTACGCAGTAGCGTAGTCCAGGGGGGGGGGGGCGGCGGAGGCTCGAGCCCCCCATTGGCTAGTGAAGTATGCAAAATTGCACGTTTTTGGTGCTTTTGAGGCCGATTTTTGGTGAAAAATTGAAAACACCCCCCCCCCATAAGAAATTGGGTGCCGAAGTTGTAAAGTACATGTCGTAATGCGGCCTGCAAAAACGTTTGAATATCCGATTTTGGCAGAGAAATCCGCCTCAATTTCGGTGAAGACCTTTTTTTTTTATTGTTTTGGAGATCACCTGCTTTTGGGCTGAAAAAACGTAAGAATTTCCGACTTTGGCCGAAAAATACGCCTCAATTTCGGTGAGGACCTTTTTTTTATTTTTTTGGAGATCACCTGCTTTTGGGCTGAAAAAACGTTTGAATTTCCGAGCTTTCCGAGAAATTCCATCTCAGTTTTCGGACAAACCGTGTGATTCTGATTCAAGAACAATGAAAATTCGGGTCAAGGTTGTTTGCACTTTTCTCACTCTTTCAAAAAAGCCCCCCCCTCCCTTTTCCAAATCCTGGCTACGCGCCTGAGTGTACGGTAGCCTAGCTAACAAACAACTGAGGTCAAGCGAAAGTAAGGCTAGTAAAGTAGCAAGCCATTGCTTGAAACTCAGTTGGAAATTTTTTTTCTAGGATCACATAATACTGTACGCAAGTACAACAAGCCTATTAGGTAATCCTATTTAGATCCAGGATGGCATCACTAACGATGCTAAGACTTTCAACGTCACGTTGCCAATAAAAGTTGTAATGTTAGAGGCCCCTATGTCGTGTTTGAAGTAGAATATCTCTAAAACGGCTGGATCAAAAAGGATTGAGTCAACGCCAATCTAGTCTAATACAATTGGCTGTATTTTAAGTACTTCCATTGATGTTTCGTTTAATCCTCGTTTAATTTAGTGTTTATAAAATGCGCTGCGCATATCAGTTTTCTGTCCAATGTTTGTTTTGTTTAAGAGAATGAAATAAAGAAATAAATAAACAATTTTTAAGGCTATTCTCACTGCTAAAATTACTTGAAATTTACATGCAAGAAAAAGCTTTAAATTGCAAAGCTTACTAGATACCAGAGGAGGAGTCGAGGACACAAGGCTCGATGCAGGCGTGCAGCCAGAAATTCGCAATGGGGGGGGGGGGGGGCTGTTTTGGGGGTTTGGGGGCGGAGCCCCCAGAGCTCCAAAATTTTGTGTTTTTTTGCAAAAAAACTTAATTTTAATGCTGCTTTAATAAAAAATAATGCTTTTAAAACGTGGCATAGAAATTGGCAGCGCAACATGATTCAACTGGTTGCATAAATGGGCTATGTGGGAAGTGGCTAATGATAACATTGCAGTTTTCTTGTTTACATGCTGGTAAATCATAAAATCCTATTATTCAATAAAACTCACACGGAGTAATCTGTTTCGACTTCATTTTATAAAGACAAATAATTGGGGGTGGGGGGGCGGCTAATGAAAAGATATTTAAAAGAGAAGTGATTGGTAATTAACTAACACTGAATAGCCCCCCCTCCTCCCCCCTTATTCCAGAGTTTATAATATATATTCGTTGATAAGATCTATGTTTGGCGTTTTTACACTAGCTATCAAATTTGATTGTTTATTTTTGGCATTTTTTAAAGTTTTCATTGATTTGTGACTTTAATTTTTGACAAATTAGCCCCCCCTGAACATATGTTTTAAAAGATGCTTAAAATCACTTTTTAGTCCATTCCAACGCAAAAAACAGTCTCAGAACAGCTAAAAACGTGGTATTTTCTTTTTTCTACATTTTGGTTGACAGGCCAATTGGAGGTGGTTATAGCCCCCCCCCCGGCTACGCTACTGGCTCGAGGCCAAGGCCAAGGACACAAAAATATCCGAGGCCAAGGACAGGAATGCTCGAGGCCAAGGCCAAGGACCAAGGACACAAATGCAAGTGTTTTCCTAAGAAAAAAGTCTTTAAAAATTTTTTTTCATCGATCTAAAAAAAAACGGTCTAGAAAAACATTTTTCAGCCGATTTACAAAATTTTAACCATTCAAAAATAATGCTGTCCTCGAGCCGAGGACAGGGTAATTTTTGAGGACTTGAGACTTCGAGGCCAAGGCCAAGGACTTGAAAATGTGTCCTTGAGGACGTCCTCGAGGCCAAAGACGTCCTCAAGGACTCCATCTCTGCTTGATACTGCCTTTTCCAGCGCAGTGTGTCTGTATCTCCGATAGATAATTACATAGCTGTATTAGGGGAAGTGAAAAGTTGGCATTTGCACTGCCCTTCACAAAAAGGGCCTTCACTAAGGGTACTGAATTGCTAAAACAGCAAAACTATTTTTGAAAAGCACTAAAAGCACTCAGGAAAACAACTTATAATTGCTTTACTGTCTTAAAAACATGCTACAAATTCAGATTGCTATGTAATAAATCTAACAAACTTTTAGTGCTTTTCAAGAATTGTTTCGCTGCTTTAGCAATTTTGGATCCTTTCTTGAACGTCCTTTTTGTGAAGGCAGTTCAAGTGCCAACATTGCCCTTCGTCTTATACAGCTATGTGATTATCTATCGGAGATGCTCTGAAAAAGGCAGTATCAAGTATAATTATGCAATTAAGGGTTTTTCTTGCATGTAAATTTCAAGTAATTTTGACAGTGAGAATAGCCTAAAAATTGTTTATTTCTTTCTTTATTTCATTCTCTTAAACAAAGCAAACATAAATTCACAAAGAACACTTCACAATTTTTTCAACTTAAGTATACTTTACCCAGTACACGCGCTTCGGGAATTCGCATCCGCAGGGAATCAAAGGTTCGCCTTCGCTAACTTGAGTCCGATTCTTTTACCGTTGCGCCGCCTGCAATTTCGTAACTTTTTCGAAATCGGGGCTCATCAACTGTGAAATCAAAGTGTTACGATAATTTTGAAATACTTGCCTCTAGTCGGCGATAACTAACAGTTTCTGACTTTTGAACGCGTACCGCAGCGGCAAAATTCTGGACTACGACTCACAAGCTTAAGAGTTTTATTCCATGCTAGTGCAGATGACCTACAGCCCGGTGGCTTATAAAAAATCGGAAAAATGTTGGAAAACTAAAGTTTTTTTCAATAAATTTTTTACGGCATTTTTTTTGGAAATCGTTTTGGAAGTTGTCTTTTCATTGAACGTCACAAAATTGCTATTTTTCTGATAAAAAAAAAAAAAAAAAATTCCACGAAGGCATGGGGACTTTGCCCTCGCTTCCCAGAACTCCTTTTTTTTCCAAAAACTTGAACTTGCAAATATCGAATACGGTACCTCAATTCAATTTTAAAACACAAATTTACTGTATTTGCGATACTTTTAGATAGTAATATCATAGTCGTTATGTGATATTTAAAAAGTACAATTTATAGAATATTTTAAACTGTTTTGTAAAAAGAAGTCGTTTAACCAAACATGAAGGTTTGTGTTTAGGAAACTGTTAAAAATTGGAATCTATATTCGGTGGATATTTGCACTTGGGCCTTAACAAGGAAAGTTATAAGGCCTTGAATTTTTTTTTTTTTTCGTTTTGAATTTAGTTTTTCTCATTTACGAGTTATGGCCTGGTTTAATTACCACAATACCGCAATGGAACGTAATCAAGATTGCTGCTAACGCGAAAACTTCAAAACGACATTCATTACTTTTAGAGATTACCATTTTCGAATTCTCATCAAAAACTTAACAAAATGCAATATCTTAAACACTTCTACGTTCAAAAATAATGAAAATTTGCCTGTCATAATTTGGAAAAATTGTGTCCTTAGTTCTCTGCCATGGCCATGGACAACGGCAAGGGAAGGAGGGGGCAGGGGAGCCATGGCTCCCTCGAATTTTCACACACTCTCCTTTAAACCTCTCAAATTTCAAAAATTCTTCCATTTTTAGTAGTTAAACTGGATCTATTCTTATTGCCTCCTTGAAAATTTTCCTGCCGACGCCCTTTCCCATGGCCTCGACTACTCCTGTGCTTTGCCTCAAGAGGTTCTGTCCTCAAAAGTTGGTCCTTGGCCTTGGTCTCAAACGTTTGGTCCTCGACTCCATCTCTGGTTGAATTACAATGCCAAAATATGGTCAAAATAATCCACCAGTTTCTTAACAATAACTTTCAGAAATAGAAAGATGATGCAATGGTTATTGTTGAGATGAATTGTTATCACAATAAGGTTATTGTTACCACAATGAGCGCAGTCAGGAGTAGAATTTATAATTATGATTTTAAAAAATAGGAAGAAAAGCTTGATGCCGTGTTGGAGAATGATTCATTGTAGATGCCTACATTATGAAATGTTTTGTACTTTATTGCGTTTCTTGCAGATGATGATTTTGCTAGTAAAATCCTGGACATATCCGGTAAAAACCATACGTATGGCAATCTTACTTGCACATTTACATGCAAAAATGTTCTCTTGCTTTTAAAGTTTCGATTTCGTGTGGTAGCGCCTCTAAAAATTTCCGTTATCAACGCCAACGTGGAAATTCCTGTAATGTGGCCTAGTTTACCAAATTTGGCTCGGCGGTCTTGTGCTTGATTGTCGTAATCTGAAGAAAAGTGCTTCATTGCTTATGAATACAGAGTGTACCAGATATATGGAATGGCCCGAGTTTGCGATTATGGTTTGGTTGTTGTGAATCGGAAAAGGGCAATGCATACAGTTTAAACAACACAAGTAAAGAAAAGCATTTTAGTTTTGCTTTAACATCTGTATTCCGAGTGACCAAAAGAGGTTGGTTAGTCAGTTAATGAATTCGTTTTGGTAACGAATGTAATAACGTAGATAGGGGATACATTTGAGTTCTGGCTAAAAAATGTAAAAGCTCGCTACTGCGACTAAGCATTTTGGGAATGACTGTTTCACCGCAAATGTTTAGGTAAAAAAAGAATAAACAGAAAATATAAAAAAATTTATCCTTGGCGTTTGCATTTACATTGTTTAGGGTGCAATGTTTATCGTTGAGATGATTAGGGTTTATAAGAAGTAAGAAGCCAATTGAGCCTGAGGTAACTTCCAAGTTCCAACCACCGTAGAAAAGAGGGTTGAGGTTTAACAATTTTTTTAATTAAAATTTCTCAATTTTAAAACTATTTTGTTGAGACATCTGTTTTGAAAACATAACTTCTTTCTTTCTTTTAGCGGCGCAAAACAAACTGCAAAAATAACAACGGGGAAGCTCACTTTGTTCCCTGTCGCGTAATTGAACGTAACACGGAATAAAATAAGAGTTTCGTAGCTGCTTAGTGACAAATCATTCGCAACTACTAATGAGACTTGTATTATTTTTAAGGCAATCTGAGGAACCGAAACGTTCTCTCAAAATTATCCAGCGGTGTCTCAAAATCTGCTTCAACAATAATGTAAACATAGACTAGTACGCTCTGGAACAATAGGAAAAAAATTTATTAACTAGCTAATTTACTAACAATAAACGTTCATTGAAACAGTTGTTGACCGCAGTTTCAGTTATAAATATATGTAAAAGCTTTGCCGTTTTTCAGAATTGTTTAGCGGTTTCTCAAGCCTAACCTTAAAAAAACACTAAATGAGACAATAAAAATACGCTTAACTGATGTTAGCATTGGCTGGACACCATCAAAAATACACCACCAGCCACTTAAAACGCTTCAGGTTTAATTGTAACGAGCCGCATTTTCATTTTGTAACTGTATGACTCAAATGAGAGAAGTATGGTGAAATGCCTCTTAAAACGTTTTGCCTGGTCATAGAACTTTGTTTTATCTGATGGTCCCAGCGATGAAGGAGGCATTACACAATCACTACTCCTTTAGATCTTTGAGAACTTTATTTGGTCAAAGATCGCTGGCTTTCTTCATGTTTTTAGATTTTGTGATGCTGAGTAATCGTTATGCAAAAAAAGCAGTATTGGCAAGGATTAAAAAGATTTTGAAATTAACCCTGAATCTATCCATAAGCTAATTTTAAATCCCTGTCAAATAAAAAGTGGCAAAGATCCTTTTCAAGTTTATACTTCATTTGATTCTACAGTAATTGCGCTGATTTAAACGTTTGATAAGTTTTCTTACATTGCGTCATGCCCTTTCCTATTTGAGCCATGGCACATCGGGAGGAAGACATGGCACCATGTCCTCCTCCCTCTCAAAACGCTATATGCCATTCTGTATTGTGTTTTTGTCTCGCCAAACAAAGCTAAACAGAAACTGTTCATAAAATAATTAAGCGCCAGTAAAAAGGTTTGCGGATTGCGCAAAGTAGTTTCAATATGCAATCTTTTGCGCATGTTTTACGAGACTTTTTAACATATTTTATACTTTGGCTTAATTGGTCACGTAAACGTTTGCGTGCTAAATGCATAATTATTGCTATATATTTGCCCCAAGCTACAAAAAACATTTTATACGGGCGCGTAAAAAAGGCTTTCAACTAGAAAAAATTTGCTAGGTCTTTACTCAAAAAAATTTGACAGATATGAAGGCTAACTTGACCAAATTTGAGATTTCGTGGACCTTCCATTGCTGAGATATAATGGATTAGATTTTTTCTTACCAAGAAAGGTTTTTATCCTTTAGAAATTTAATAAGGGTTGCCAATTAGAAACTACTGTAGATTATCAATAAATGTTTTGCGGCAGAGTTATTGTAAAACAAAGTAAAGGTTTAGAATCTTAAAATTAGCTCTTTTTTAATAAATGTAAACAAGCTTTCCAAAAGTTAATCTTTTGTCAGAATTCTGACAAAATGGTAACACTGAAGTAAAAGAAAAGTAGTTAGTTTTGAATTGCCGCATCTTGAAAACGACAAACGTAAAAATTTTAAATTTGGCAAAAAAACATTTTAGACTTATTTAAACATTTTTGTCAACTGCGAAAAACTTGACTTGACTGCTCTTTTAAGTGAATTAAAAACATAAAAATTTGAGCACACGCGCAAGAAATACGCATGTTAGCTAAAAGTTTGTTTCGTTGCTGCTGACAGCATGAGAATCGAACCAAAATGAGAACATAGCGCAATAATATTCTTTTTTATAGATTAGTCGTATTTTTTTAAAAATTAGTCTACACCAAAAATTGCTTTTTTGACCATTTCAGCCTTGACAAACCAGGAGACACAAGTCACACTTAGGACCAACTACTATTTGTCAGCAGAAAAAATGACTACAAATCGGATTCGAACCCATGCTCGCTACAACCATAGATATACAGTAGTTTCGAAGTCGCGGCAGTTCTACAACGCAGGACAGGCGTTAGATCATTCTTTTCTGCCATCGTAGCTTTGTGTTGAAATGAGCATGCTTGCATAGGCTACAGAGATATTAAACTGTTCACTGCCCATGGACGTAGACAGAGCTGGGCAAGATCATCACCTTTTGGTGATCTTGAAGATCAAGATTAGATCATCCAAAAAATGTGATCTTGAATATCTAAGATCAGATTACGCAGACACTGTGATCTTGAAGATCAAGATCACTTTACTTTTAGCACTCAAAGAAAAGTGGTGGCGATGATGGGGAAGGGGTAAGCTATAAACGTTAAATGCTGTATCAGTATTGACTATCAATGGGCAATGGCAGTGCTGATTTTGCTAATAATGTAAGACATTTGACACTTTCAAGCTCTTTGTGGCTATTTTACTAGTTTAATTAATCACGAAGACCCTTTTAGTTTACTTTTGCTAGTGTTACACTACAATAACGAAATTCATGAACAAAATCAAATTACGGAGCATAATGATCGGAACATCGAAGTATGTTTAATATAAAACACAAAGTTTCAAGTTATTTTGGCTTTGTGTTTTATATTAAAAATCAAATTAAAAATATCTAATCTTTATTAAACTCGCTTAAATACCCTTTATTAGTGTCGCAAGTTTGCGGAACCCATCTCCGCTTCAAAGCGCCATGCGCTACAATTTAACGTCGCAGCAGTGGCGGACCATTGGTAACTTGTGTTAGATTTGATTGACGCGGGAATCAAACCTGGTCTCCCGCTCAAGATTCTGAATTGAACCCAGACGCGTCAGCCACTTGGCCATTCTGTCGGTCAAAAAAAAATCGTTTTTCATGACATTGTATATTTTATGACATTGACATCGTAGATCATAGACAGTAAATTAAAACAATTTTTTTAGACTCCATTGCGCTCCTTCCATTAGACTCCACTCCAATTTCGACTCCAAATAGCTTCAAAATATCACATAACCTGGCCTTGGCGATGCTTACCCTACACGACTTTTAAAAATGAAAGTAATCTTGATCTTGAAGATCAAGATGATACAAGAACGGTGATCTTTAAGATCAGATCATTAAAATAATGTGATTCAAGATCAGATAACGCAGTTGATCTTCAAGATCACGATCTGATCTTGAAGATCAAGATCGTGCCCGTGTCTGGGCGTAGACAGGGATAGAGGTCCCGCCCCCCCCCCAACTGAAATGATGAAAATGGGACAAAAAAACTATTGTTTCTTTAGTTTCAATGTCTTTAAGGATCTTTGTTTATAACTAGTGCACGCGTACAGCAGTAGTTAACAATAATATTGATCGAGGAACCCGGGCCCCCTCAATTCCATTTTGGTCAACCAACTTAAATGTACAACTTTGGAAAATGAAGGGTTTTTATCCTAAAAGTTGCAACCTCAGGCCTTCAACTAACCCTTTTGTGAACGTAATGCAATAACCAGGGGAGAATTTACCATAAGGTACAGTACTAGCTACTAGAGGCCCCGTGCTCAGATGGTAAGACTTTTGTTTGGACATTACCTATACGCAGTACTTATATTGTAAATTTTTGCATGGGGGGACGTTTTTTCAGCGTTGACTGAACCTCAGAGAAGAACAGACACGATAGGCAGGATTTTTTGGAAGTTTGTTCCGTGAACGAACTTGACCCAAATTTTCATTGTTCCTGATTTGGATTGAGACCGTTTTTCGGTGAAAATTAGGTAATCCCCCCAAAAAAAAAAGGTCTTTACCGAAATCCGAAGGCTTTTTCTGCCCCAAATCGAAAATTTCAACGGTTTTTCCGGCCAAAAGCAGTCACTTTTTCTTCCCACACACAAGCGCTCAAATCAAAGGGGGGACGCCTAAATCTCGATGGGGGGACGCGTCCCCCCCGTCCCCCCTACAATTTAATTACTGCCTATACGTGGCAGGCAGATGTTGCGAAAAACCTCAAAGTTTCATGGACTCGTGCAATGTAAATCCCGCCCGGGCAATCAGATTGTTAGTAGGCGTAACCATCTATTGTATCATGTTTCAATAACAGTTTACCTTCACCTCGCCAGTTTTTACGCGACAAAATACTTTTGAAAAAAAATTAGCTAGGGGCAATGCTCATTGAACAAATTATTAAATTTCAATTGACGGGGCATGGGGCCCTTGGCGTACATGCACTCCTATTACTGATTATTTTCATGACAAAACAAAAATCTCTAAAGAAAATATTCAAGTTGATTATTATTTACTGCTAAAATATTACAGGAGGCGTTGTATATTATTTCTCCCTACCTGAGCTAAATCACTTGCAAAATTTAACAACAAAATGCAAAATGTTAAACGCGTTTTGGACTTAAATTGTAAGTAAAAGAAGAATTGAACAACTTAAGTATTTTAATTGGCTTTCAAATGTGAAAAAGTAGTTTTTTTAAATAGCTCTGAACACGCGAAATGTAATCCAATGGCAACGAAATAGCAATCCAATGGCAATAAAACCCCTTGGGTCAAGAAAGTTGAAATCAACGCCAATCTAATGTGCAATTTAATTTCCTTAACTATAGATGCCACTATTGATTTGGCCTTCAGCCTTCTTTTAGTACATGTTTGAGTTTTGTTTTGATGATGTTTCAAATTGAGCTATTTGCATGCGACTCTTTTCAGGTTTAACGTTTAAAATCTGGCAATGGAACTAAAAAAAAGTTGAGAAGCACATGTTCTACAGTGCTATTGATACCAACGCATTATTGCTGTTGCACAGTGCAACTAATATGATGGGTTTTGCAGTATTGCTTTATTGAAAAGTTGCAGAAATAAATTGAGTAAACGCCGGTAGTCGGCAGTAGAGATTTCAAAGCTTAAGGAAATACTGCTTTAAAAAATGGGAACTACTGGATGTAATAAAGAGGTGTCTCAAACCTTGTTTCACTAATCCTCTTATTCGCGAAAATAGATTTAATCTGCTTGACTACTTATCATAGGTAATCCGGCGTTTCAAAATTTTGTGACATCAAAAAAGGATTACTTTGCAAAGTTTCATGCAGAATATGCAGCGAGATGTTTGATCAATAAGCAAGGTAGTGTTCGCTAATCGATGTTCGATGATCGATGTTGGATAACGTTCGATGCTCATAAAGTAACTTTGTGGCTGCTAATATGATGCACAAAACATCACTAAGTTTTATCTAGGCTTAATTTATATGACGACCAAACAACGATGTCGCAATAAAATTATTGATCGAAACATATGAACTCTTAGGTAAAAACAATAATGATTCGGGGAAGCGTTGAAAATATTTTTGCTTTTTTTGGTAAAAAGGTCTGTGAAACCAAATAAACAATTTAGTGGGTGTGATCGCTGAAAAAAAATAAAAAAATTTCAATATACGTAATATTGCGATTTGGAGTAGCTAAGCAAATTTAAATCAATTGGCTAAGTTTGTAATTAACATGCGCTCAAATTTATTTTAAACGTTAGCGTCTAAAATATGTACTGTGCACTGCACAGGCAGCCTAACCTTTGTTTGGGTTTGAAGATGAAGCTCAAAGTAAAACAATATGTACAACATTCCATTAAATGTTATTGAATTTATTTTATCGTGCTTTGGCAATTGCCAATTCCTGCAAGAAAATGATATTGGAGTTTGAGTTTTGATTTGGAAAAAAATCATTATCTTTTGGTTGCGCATTAGTGAAATGTGAGATAGACCACCGCAAACAAGGGGGCACCAGGGGCTGGCTGGGCACATAATGGTGAACTCCTTTTGCTTGCAGTGATTTGCATCAACGACAACGGACATGAGTTCACATAACAGTGCGCTGGTTTAGTGTAGGATATGCCCGAAAGGTATTCTTGCAGTACTGCAGATAAGATTTCTAAGACAAAATCATTTATTAGTTTTTGTTTTTACTCTAGATTGTACTCGAGAGCAACCCGTTTGGAGCACTTTCAGAGTTTTTAATGGATCTTTAAGGATCCGTGAAATCAACTTGGAAACGCTGCTCGAATAATATAAAATTGATACTGAACAAAGAATAAATTATTACGGAATAAGAAAGTTTAAGTTGATAAAAATTTTAATATTCACCGACGTTAGTATTGCAATAGCCATAAAATTTCACATTAGCATTTCCCATAGAACGCTTACGTAACACTACCCTATGTCCCTAGCTGTTGCTGCTTCTATCCAAAGTGTAACTCGTCATCGCAACGAAAAGCATCCTCAGGAATATGCAGAACAATGAAGGAAAGCCGAGCGATTCAACGATGTTTACATCGAAGCAGGAAACAATAGTTTTCCTGCACATCGTTTAGTCCTTGCTTGCTACTCACAGTTCTTTAAGAGACTGTTTTACACTCCTATGAAGGAACAATATGAAGGGACTGTGAATTTAGACAATTTGGATGGGGAAGCGGTGAGATTTCTTATTGAGTATATGTACATTGGTAGCATCACTATCAATCAAGATAACGTTTTCAATCTCTTGGCAACTGCAAACTTTCTTCAAATGGACGAAGTTTGTCAATACTGTTTTGATTTTCTGAAAGTGATTATCTCGATTGAGAATTGATCAACCATACTTTCCACTCTTCATTTGTATGAAAACGATTCCGTATCGAAGCAGTTGCATCAGTTCATTTGGGCAAACTTCGACAACATCAAAAAATGTGATTCTTTCAAAGCACTGACTATTCAAGATTTAACGTCCATGCTTCAAGATCTTAGTCGAAACGTTGTAAAAGAACTACTAATCTGCGACGCAATAATAAGGTGGATACGTTATGATGAATCGAATAGAAAAAACGCCATTCAAGAACTCTTGTTGTTGGTCAATTTGCACAAACTGCCCTTGATTTCTTAGTGGATGTTGTGGCGACTGATCCGCTGGTAAAGGACGACAACGAGTGTCTTAAAACTGTGATGTCAGCAATTACTAAACAGTTCAAGGAAATGCGGCTGAGGAAAAAAGGATCAAAACTAATCGGTGTTGGTGGGTTTGCAAATTCTCGCAAAGTTATGGAAATTTATAACTTTTGTGGTAGTGCAAAATCAGTTTACCCCGACCTACCGAGTGCAGCATTCTATTCGAAATCGTTAGAATTAAATGGTTACATCTACAGTATCGGTGGAAGTTCAAAATCGAGAATCACTGAAGACACGGAAATTACAAACAGTGTGTATCGCATGAACGTCAATGATTCTGAAACGAAATGGGAGGAAGTTTGTCCAATGAATGTAGGGAGATTCATGATGGGAGCTGCTGTGTTCAAAGATTGTTTATTGGTTGCAGGAGGAGGAAATGACAAGAACAATTTAAGTCAGAAAGAAGAAGTTTTTATTCCTGCGTTGAACAAATGGCAACAAATTTCAAAGCTTAATCCTTAACTACTCGCGCCGTTTTTCTTAACGCAACTACTCGCGTGGTGTACTTTGTACACCAATGTTGATGTACAGCTTTTATTTTCCGAAACAAATGAGATTATGCTCAAAAACCACAAGAACATTCTTTATGATGATTCATCACTTGCAAGATGTGCACAAGTGTCACATTTCACATCAGTTTTTGCATGATCTATGCAGACAAAGTCATTGCACGAAGAACATCTCATAGTTGTCACACTGTTTTTAGCTCTTCCAAAGAGATGGCACCTTTTTCGAGATTTTGCAGGAGGTGGTTCATGGGTATCAACTTGTGATTGTGGCTTATATTTTGACAAGATGGATTGAATGTCAGATGGAAGATTTTGTAGCTGTGCTCTGTCCTGCAGATGAGGCTTTATCAAACTCACAGCAAGATTCTAGAGAAACTGCCGCCTGTTTTGTGCTTCATCTACCGACTTAAGAGTCTTGTTGAATAAGATTTGTCCATTCACGCCAGCAATGTTTACAAGATGGAAAAAGACACATAAAGGCCACCGGCTGGTTCTCCTTGACACAGAATAATTGCCGCAGATTTGGTCAACTGTATCCACCCCTTTTTTCGTAGAATTATAGAACTGGATGATTCTGGCTTTTTGGTTTCGGCATCAACTTTAGCATCACGGTGCATAGTGGAAAGCAAAACAACTGATTTGTTCTTTTTTGGTGTAAAGAAAACCAGAGTAGCATGCTTTTGAAATCCAAACATTGATGAAGAGATCGGCTTTTGTTTGTTTGGCAAAAATCCAGCCGGAATTTCTCTTTTGTTTTTCTTCAAAGTCCCAACCAGAGTTATTTTATCTTGCAGCAGTGACATTGCAAGTGTGTAACTAGTGCACCAATTATCCGTTGTTAGATTACGGCATGAACCTTTCAAGTGACTTATCAGTCTTTCAACTACGTCAGCAGGGCTGTTGGAGACTTCATGTGGACCAGTTGGTTGTTTACCGCAATAAACTTCCAAGTTTCCCGTGAAATATATCTTGGCATCACAAAGTGCAAAGATCTTTACACCGTACTTTGCCGGCTTCTTTGGAATGTATTAGATGAAGCTGCATCTCTCCCGGAAAGGTACTAATGTTTCATCGATCGTCAGGAACTCAGTAAGGCAGTAGGTGTTTTTGCAGTTTTGTACGAACTCATCAGGAATATACCGAATGGCAGCCAATTTATCTGTTTCTTTCCTTTGACTCCGCGTCATTCTATCATCAAACCGTATTGTCAACAACAGGAACAAAAAGCGGTTGTACGACATGCAAGCTCGAAAGACTTCTATTCCACTACCATCTGTGGCCCATAATTCAAGAAAACTCATATGCCCAGCCCTCTTTAGACCTGACAAAACCAATAGTCCAAGGAATGCCATGAGTTCAGTTTTTGTAGTAATTTTTGCATCTCTTTTCCTGTCGTAGTTTGACTGTACAGCTGTGATATGCATATTGGTGCATCCAACAATTTCCTCTATCATCTCATCTGTAATCAGTAATAGAAAAGCTTGAAGTTCATCTTCAATATGACTGGCATTGTTTCTTGGGCCAGGAAGAAATTTTACAAGCTTTCGTGAAGGAGTTTTTGCAAATTTACTAACACAAGGATTTTTGTACCACTTAGTTACTTTATCTTTGCAAAGATAATAGTTTTCATCGTCTTCATCTGAGCTTTCAGAATGATTAGACCTATCAGAATTCTGCAATTGGTCACCATCAATTTCGGAGTCCGTGCTGTGATCGCTTTTGTTCACAACTCTTTCTTCGTCATCATTTTCCTCACCTCCTATATCCTCATCAGATTCATCTTCTTGTTCCAACATTGCCCTAATTGCATCATCATCTAGATACCTAATCCCTCTAGCCATTGTGTATAAAGTATTTCTGCACACAAAAAAAGCATAAGCAAGTGTAGTGCTTTCTTGCCCTGTCTGAGCATGCCCTGTCTGAGCACTACAAAACTATATACTACACAACATATACTTTTTTCTCTGATCGCTCAGGCACCAGAGAGAACAACGAACAAGTTACGAACAAGTAAACAACTCAATACTGGCAAGGCAAGCCAGTGAACTCATGAATACCTGATTGTGACGTCACAATGCTCCTTTCGGAGAATTGCTACGTCAGCACAAAGCGGGTTGCATGATGGGGTACTGTATACCGAGTCGCCACACAAGCAAGAAAACAATAAAAAGAAAAAAAATCTTTTCAAAAAGCACAAAAAATTATAGTTACATAAGTACTCGCGCGGTGCATTTTGTACACCAAAACAGCACCCTCACTCATTTGTCTTAGCATACCGGTCGCCATGTGCTTTCTAAAACTACGCCAACGCGTCAAAGCATGCCTGTGGAGTTAATTAGAGGATAGATGGCGCTTGCTGCCTGCAGAATTTCAAAATAAAAGGGGGGAGCCGAATTAGTAAAAATGGTGTACAAAATACACCAGCTCGAGTAGTTAAGGGTTAATCATGAAAGAGCGTTCAACGAGCTGGTTTCATGCAATAGTTGTTTGTTTGCAGTTGGTGGAAATGATAAGGAACAACCACTATCTTCAATGGAGAGGTTGAGCGACCTCGATGGAGAATGGGAAGACGTTGAAGCAATGAATGAACCTTGCGTACGGTTTGCTGCTGTGAATTGTCAAGAAGAGCTCTATGCAATTGGAGGTGTGAGCAAAATCAGTGATGGAAAAGATATCGCATTGAAATCTGTTGAAAAATATAATACCGTTGAAAGGAAATGGAACTTTGTCACTGACATGAAGACTGAGAGAAATTATCATGCGGCTTGTGGGTTACGAGGCAAAATATATGTGGTTGGAGGATTGGATGCCAATGAAGATCCAGTGAAAGCCATAAAATGCTATGATCCAATAGATAATAAATGGGCTTTAGTTGGAGAAACTGAAGAAACATTTGATTCGCATTCACTTATTGCAATATCAGCTCAATGTTAATCTATGCTGATGCTAAATTCTTAGCTTCGGATAGAGGTTCTTGTAATTGAAATTTTTAACTTCTTCTTTAGCGTTTTTAGCAAAATATGAGGAACTGTACTAAAATTAACGCACTAAAATTATGGCGTAAAATACAATAAATTGTTTATTCTGAAATGAATTTTTTTTTTATGCAATTTGGAAAAAGACTTTTTTTCTTTCTATTTTTTCCAGAATTTATGCAGGTGCACACAAAATATGCGATATACGATTTAACCACCTATTTTTAAATTGTTTTCATTGTAATTTATTTTTGCAGTTTTGTTCTTAGCGATGGAGTTTGAAATACGCTCGAATCCCACTCACCGAACTCGATAAACCACCATATTATTAATTGTTGTAGTTAGCATTTGAGTCGCTCTAGTTAGTAATTCAATGACTTGATTTGATCATAGACTGTATTTTTTGGCTATTTTTTCATTTTGTGCAAGTCTGAACAATCAAGCATTAATATGTTTGCCTTGCGTTGAGACTTGAACTGCGCAATTGTTTATGTACTCCACTCATGATGCATAACAGTTGTTGCACAAAGAGCATTGAAAATCCAAAATTTTCTTATAAAGAAAGAGTTTTATTTCAAACTGCTCTGCTGTGCTTTTTTTGTCAAATATACCATCGCATAGTTTACTTACTGTAGTGGCTTTTAATTGCTTATGTACTTTAATTCAATATGTATATACTGCATCTTGTTTTTAAATCAAAGCAGTCAAACAATGTTCTGTAAGTATTCAAATTTTGTTTCTAGGAGCACAGTTTAATTGTTTCCAAGAGAAGATGTCTTTTATTTTTTAAACATTATCTTAATTTGTTTTGATTATTTTTTCTTTTCAAAGCTAGATGAAATGGTTTTAATTTTGTGAAATGATTGTACGTTGTGTTTATGCTGCATGCTCCAATTCTATTTGATGATAAAATAAAAGTTCAATTATATATCTAAAAAATTGATTTTTCAGTAGCGTCAGTTCTTAAAATTAATAAAAGTAGACCTTAGAAACCTGCCAGTTGGTTGAGCGATAACGCGTTCGTCTCTCGAGCGTGTGGTCTGAGATTTACAGTAAGTTTTGGGCCGGTTAATCGGACACAGTGTTGCCAATGGCTCGCCATGGCTGCGACATTTCTTTGAAAGAGTCTACGTGTTGCGACGCAATAACGCTGCTAAAGTATTTTGCTAAGGGGGGAACTTGAACTTAAGGCTAAAACTTGTCTTCTTCTCTCACAGACGGGGGTCTGGGGCCGCTGCCTCCACTCCCCAACCGTTGGAAAATTTTTATAATTTTTCGGAAAAATTGCCAGTTTGACGCAATTTAGACTGCATTTTAGACATTTGTAAAGCCATATAAAACTAAATAAACTAATTGCTAAGATTTGGAAAACCTTTGAAAGAAAGAAATTTCTGTCTCTTTAGTGTCCTTACTTTCTGTTCAAGTTGAAATTACGTTTAAAAGCATGCATAATATGGTTAAAATTTTAAAGTGACTTGATTAAAGGAGGCTTTAGCTCCAGTGGCGCAGCCAGGTCAAGCCATTAAGAACATTTGACTCCAAAATGCAAGCGTTTAACCGTGTTTTGGGCTCGACCTGTAAGCAAAGTGGGACTAAAGGGGCTGGGTGATTTCATTATGTTGTTACTTGCGAAATTCAGAATTTAGTTGTATTTCAAATGGCGCTAAAAACGTGCGAATTACGATCCTAATGCGCTAAAACGCTAGTTTTTGCCGAAAAATTACTAAAATTACCCATGTTCGGTCCTTACAGATTAAACGGCTGTTCAACCCTTTAAGACCACTTTGGTTTTGCCACTGCATTAGCCTAGTATCTTGCAACGTACAGTAAGTCCTGCAATCGATCGGAAGATTAAGTTAGGACTCTCTCTCTCTTCCGGTTTGTACAAATCAGAATAAAAACTTTTAATTGGGAATGAAAATCAATTAAGCTAAGAAACCAAGCTAATGCGCTAGCACTAACATCTAATAACTCCCATAAAGAACTGTGTAATGTTACCCTTAACTGTTGACTAAAGCCATGTTCAAAATCAAATAATATTGAATTTGACCACATTTATTGCTTTAATAGCATTGGTTTTAATGTTGAAATGAAAAATGGCTCAACAAAGTTTACATAAACAGTGCAAACACATTCATATTCAAAAGGATAATGAGTGTCGCAGAGAGGATAACGAAGAGCTGCATGCGGCTCTAAGAGCCGCAGTTGAGAATCACTGCACCAGAAATATGCACGCATAATAAACAAAAATACTGAAAGAAGGTATTACTAAGTTACAGCAACAGAATACTCAATGATATTACTTTATGAAACAAATTAAGCCAACTAAGTGGTCTGCGGTAAATTTGTAAGCTACCCCAGTGTCCCCAACGCAGCCCCGAAAGCTTCAACATTTGGAGCGTTTTGATTTAAATAAAGCAATCTAAAGCAAGCTTCAGCAAAAGCATTCCACAGCCATCAATTTGAAAGAAAAGCGTGTAAATTTTACTCAAAATGGAAAAATCAAAAATTTTTGCCAGACTAAAGCGTTTCTACAGCAAAAATACGTTGAAAATGTATCAAATCAAAGTTTGAGCAATTAAAGTACAAAGTTTGCGAGTAAAACAATTTTAAAACTTTTGCTTTTCTTCCCCTTTTGACATCGAAAGGTCAAAGACCTTTAAGATGACACCTCCTGAAACCAATTTAGCTGTACAATACTTAATATAACTTACAGTACAGTAGTTTCAAACCTAAAAACATGAAATTTTGTAGTCAACTAAGTGTTTTCTTTTATAGTATAAAAATGTTAAGATTAAACAATAACTAATAATGCGTGTAATGCTATTTAGACCTAATTTTTTGGCTGTTCCAAGCTGTTAGTAAACTTGATCTCTCAGAAGGAGGTTTGCTTAATTCTGGCACTCACAGTAGCTTACGACGATGTTATCCTCCTCTAATTCGTGATTTGATAAAGATGTGGTCGTTTATTAGGGGTAAATAACTTTCATAGCCGTTTCAGCAAAAGTAGCCAGAGTCAAAATTCAGTTTTGGTTCGTACAATGCTTGATGAAAATACTTTGATGGGCAATTTTCTATTTTGATCGCGTTATCATAGGGTTCGAAATTAACGCTCGCCCGTGGCAAGCTGAAATCGCCTCGGGCAAGTTATTTTTCGGCTTAACTTGCCCGACGGGCAAGCTAACAAAATACAACATATTAAACAACATTAAACTAGATCATTTAGAAAAGCAATTTAGGTCCGCTTTTGTTGCAATAAAAAAAAATTTAAGTAGAGAAAGATGTTGCTTGCTTTATTTTGCCGCTTTGCAACCATCATAACGAATAGTTTGTTTAATCGTACGCGCATAATATCGCAATTAACACTTCTTAATTGCACGTAAATTTCTTGATACTCAGATGCGCTTGGCAACTTTTTGGCACAAAGTGCTACGCTTTTTCTTCCGCAAAAAATTTTCCCTTGATTCTCGCGTTAACCGCTGTTTCAAATATCACAAGTACAACTATACCCTGCGCTGCATGAAGACAATGTCCAAATTTTTGCAATGTTTTTGTTTTGATTATTTATAACTTTTGCAAAAAATTTAAGCCTTCTAGCTGATGTAGTTTCCAAAACATTCGCGATTGAAAATTTATTACATTACATTACATGCATTTGGAAAAAGTTATTTATTACGTCACCTTATTTTTACAAATTTTTTTCCAAAGGTGAACAGCCTCAAAACTTATTGTGCCTATTTTTTGGGGGCAAGTCGAAATTTCCTCGGGCAAGTAGGCATTTGATATCACTTGCCCGACGGACAAGTTGTTAAAAAAGGTAATTTCGCCCCCTGCGTTATCAATTCTTGATTGCCAAAATATTTTGTAGGCTATGAACAAAGCGACACTGGTTAAAGCAGTAAAATGCATGGTACCTACAAACTGCAAATAGAAATTACGAGCGCGCAGTATTGATCAATTCTATTTTGTTAGACTAACAAATTTGAAATTTTTGTGCTACTAAAACAAACCTGTTACGTCTGTTGATTTCAACTAAACGTCTACTGTTCTGTTTAATTGTTTAATAGAAATGAACAGAGGTGGAGTCGAGGACACCAGGCTCAAGACCAAGGACACAAAAAAAATCCGAGGCCAAGGCCAAGGATAGCCTTTCCGAGGACAGACCCTTTCGAGGCCAAGGTCAGGAATGTTATAGGCCAAGCCCAAAGACCAAGGACACCGCTGCAAGCGTTCTCCAAAAAAAAAGGTCTTCAAAAAAAAGTTTTTCAGGCAATCTCCAATTCATAGGCGTACCCAGAATTTTTGATTTGGGGAGACCTAAACCACAAATCACATGCAATGACGTCATCAAAACTTTTCCTAAGATGAAGTTTTTGTGGGACAAAGATATCGTTGGTAGGAATTTCTGAAATCGTTGCCTGTTGGCACGAAACCAGGATTTTGCGAAGAGAAAGGGCTTAAACTAAGAGTTGAAAAGTGCAAATATCTAACTTTGAAAACGTGTTGAGAAACCTAGTGTAACTCAAAGGTATTACAGACGGGGGTCTGGGGGCGAAGCCCCGGCCGTTGGGCGATTTTTTGTAGGTTTTTGGGAAAAAAGCTATTTTGATGCCATGGAATCACATTTGCAAGTGTTCAGAGCTATTTGAAAATACTAGACTTTTGACATTTGAAAGCCAATTGAAAAAATGAAATTGTTTAATCCTCCTTTTACTTGCAATTTAAGTCCAAAACACGTTTAACATCTTGCATTTTGGAGTTAAATTTTGTAAGTGATTTGATCCAGGTAGGGGGAAATAAGGTGCACTGTCTCTTACAACATTTTAGCAGTAAACAGCAATCCACTTGAAGATTTTCCTTAGAGATTTTTGTTTTGTCATGAAAATAACCAGTTAAAGGAGTACATGTTCGGCCAGGGACCCAGGTCCCCTCAATTGATGTTCAATGATTTGTTCAATCAGCATTTTTCATTGCTAATTTTTTAAAGTATTTTGTGAGTTAAAAACCGGCGAGGTTGGATGTGAATTAATGAATTGTTATAGAAAAATGGTACAATAGTTGGTTACGCCTATTAATCATGTTATTGCCGGGCCAGATTTACATCGCGCTGGACCTCTGGCACTTTCGAGATTTTCGCAACATCTTTCTGCCAAATATAGGTGAGGACCAAAAAAAGGCTTACGATTTCAGTGAGAGGCCCCCAGCTGGTACTGCCCCATGGTAAATCCGGCCCTGATTAATGCATTACGTTCATAAAAAGACTAAATGTGGGCTTAAGATAGCAACTTTTGGGACAAAAACTCTTCCTTTTCTCTGGGTCATAGGTTTAAATTGGCTAGCAAAAATTGAATTGATGAGAGCCCGGAACACCTGGTCTTTAAAATTGTTGTCAATTACTGTTGTAAGCAAAATATGCTACAAAGAAACTGAAACTAAAGAAACAATAGACTTTGTTGTCACATTTTTGTCATTGGTTAAATTTCAATTGGGAGAGGGAAGGCCCCCTGCCCCCCCCCCCCACTGGCTACGCCGATACTCCAAGTGAATAAAAAAAAAAAAGGTGTTCACAAATTTTTCGCGAGATTTTTGGCGTTTTCTAACGAAATTTCAACGGTTCAAACGATAGTGCTTTTCTCGAGCCGAGGACAGGGAAATTTTCGAGGACTTGAGGCTTCGAGGCCAAGGACTTGAAGCTTCGAGGCCAAGGTCAAGGACTTCAGAATGTGTCTTCGAAGACGTCCTCGAGGCCAAGGACGTTTTCCAGGACTTCACCTCTGGAAATGAGTAGCATAAACACAGAATAATGGTTGGAATAAAAAATCGGTGCTAGAAAATAAATTTTGGATAAAATATTAGTTCTGGAAAATAAGTTTTAGGGAAAATATAATTTCGGCCAAGTGTAAATTCTGGCAGATGCAAATTCTGGGAAAAAAAGGTTTTGGGGGAAGTGTACTTTTAGGCAAGTGTTCATTCTGGCAAGCGTAATTTCTAAGAAATGCTACTTCTGGACAAAGGAAGTTCTGCAAAATCTTTTTTTGGCGAATCATTTTCTATGACGTGTTTTTCTGCTAGGTGTAAAGATACCCCTGAAAGCACAGTATAATTATTATCTCGAAGAAAAGATGTATTTTTCATTATTATTGCTACAAAAGCATCCAAAAAATTTAAACGTTATAATAATTTGTTTTGGTTATTTTTGCATTTAATTGCTAGATGAATTAATTGATGTTCTGAAATGATCGTATTGTTAGGCCGCAATTCCATTATATGATCAAACAGCAGTTCAATAAAATAGTTGAAGAATTAATTTGCTATGTTTGTCGGTTTTTAAGTTGATGAAAGTAGAAACCGGCCAGCTGGTGGAGCGGTAACGCGTTCGTCTCTAGATCGGTAGATTTGAGGTTCAAATCTCATGCTTGTCCAACCGGATACGGTGTTGCCAACGCCTCGTCAACGTGGCGCCTTTAATCGAAAGGAGCTGTGTTGCCAGGGTGCAATGACGCGGATGTGAGCCCCGCCAACTCGTTACACGCTTCGGCGTATTATAGCAAGTATAACAAAAAAAAAGAAAACAAAGATGGTTTGAAGATTTGGGGAATCTGCTGGATTTACGAAAACATAATCTGGTTTGATGCAGTTTAGGTCTTTGAGATCAATGTCAATCTGGCAATCTGAGGAATTGAAAACACGAGCCGCCAAAGCTTCTCTCTGTCACATTTAATGGTCAAAAATTAAATATTAAAAGGGAAACATAATTTATTTATTAATTTATTGAAATTTGATGTCAATGGTGGTAGATATTTAAAACTTAAAAGAGGAATAAGGGCAAAGTCAATGGGGGTATTCAAAGTTAGGCGAATTGCATAAGACTAGAAGTTAGACCAACCGCGTAAGACGAAATTGACTCCATCCTTCTTGACCCAGCCGTTCTAGAGATATTCTGCAGTACTTCAAACAAGGCGTAGATCGAGACCTCTTATGTTATAATTTTTATTGGGGTTTTTAACATTGATAGTTTTAGCGTCGTTAGCAACGCCATCCCAGTTCTAACCTATGGCAATGTTGCTATTATAGACTCCTACATCGAGTCGTTTCGTTGCACATTAGTCGGTTTGATCTTGTCAGCACAACAAATCCGAGCAGGAAAAAAAGTATCTATCAAAGATGCAGACACACTGGGCTGAAAGAGGCGGTCTCAAGAATAGTTATGCAATTAAGACTTTTTGTTGGAGGTAAGTTTTTCCTAATTTTATCAGTGAAAATAGTAGAAGAGTTGGTTGGTGGCACAATACTTGGAAATTGCCTTGATTAAAATGTTCACATCTTCGAAGCTTTTCGTCTGACACTTGTCAAGAAGAATCGTCAGAACGGAGAGCGAAGGAAAATGAGCGACTATTTATAGGAAAAGGCCGAGCCGTGATTGGCTGGAAAAGGACCAATGAGAAAGCATCATTAGTGTACAATCTTTAAGCTGTAGACGAATTTTTTTGTCGGCAGAGGGCGGGGTTAGAAGTTTTGATGAAAGTGGCTTCAAGAGCAGATAGATGAAAAGGTGAGCGGCCTTGGGCAAGAATAGAAAATCTGCTGTCATCATAATGTTGAGCACTGGTAGGATTTTGTAAAAGATAAACTCCAATGGCTGAATCAGAAGCAAGAGACTGGGTATTAGTCTGGGTGGAAGATTTGCATCGACGAGCAGGAAGTAAGCGTTTTTGGAAAAAAGAGCAAAAAGGAATAGGTTTGAGAACGTGTTGTTTGATTCTGTCCTGCAGCCTTTTGGAAGTACGGCCTACATACCGACTGTCAAACTGGCATGAGAATTGATAAATCACGTTGCTTCTCTGTAAAACAGGCTGTACATCCTTGTTGGTAGCGGAGAAAATCTCGTTGGTTGAGTAAACAACACGTGGTTCCACAGCGGAAAAGCACTATTTGACAGCAGATTTTACTTTTTCGCAGTGGAGTACTTTTTTCGCTTTACTTTTTACTCCACAGCGAAAAAGTAAAATCTGCTGTCAAATAGTGCTTTTCCGCTGTGGAACCACGTGTTGTTTACTCAACCAACGAGATTTTCTCCGCTACCAACAAGGATGTACAGCCTGTTTTACAGAGAAGCAACGTGATTTATCAATTCTCATGCCAGTTTGACAGTCGGTATGTAGGCCGTACTTCCAAAAGGCTGCAGGACAGAATCAAACAACACGTTCTCAAACCTATTCCTTTTTGCTCTTTTTTCCAAAAACGCTTACTTCCTGCTCGTCGATGCAAATCTTCCACCCAGACTAATACCCAGTCTCTTGCTTCTGATTCAGCCATTGGAGTTTATCTTTTACAAAATCCTACCAGTGCTCAACATTATGATGACAGCAGATTTTCTATTCTTGCCCAAGGCCGCTCACCTTTTCATCTATCTGCTCTTGAAGCCACTTTCATCAAAACTTCTAACCCCGCCCTCTGCCGACAAAAAAATTCGTCTACAGCTTAAAGATTGTACACTAATGATGCTTTCTCATTGGTCCTTTTCCAGCCAATCACGGCTCGGCCTTTTCCTATAAATAGTCGCTCATTTTCCTTCGCTCTCCGTTCTGACGATTCTTCTTGACAAGTGTCAGACGAAAAGCTTCGAAGATGTGAACATTTTAATCAGGTGAGAATAGTCTAAAAATTGTTTATTTAGTTCTTTATTTCATTCTCTGAAACAAAACAGCATAAATTCACAAAGAACACTCAACAATTTCTTCAACACAAGTATACACTACACAGTACAAGCGCTTTGGAAATTCGGATCCGCAGGGAATCAAAGGTTCACCTTAGCTAACTTGAGTCCGATTCTTTACCGTTGCACTGCCCGCAATTTTGAAACTTTTTCGTAATCGAGCTCATCATCTCTGAAAATGAAGTGTTAAGATAATTTTGAAATACTCGCCGCTAGTTGGCGCTAACTAACACTTTCTGACTTGTGAGCGATAGCAAGAGGGCAAAAATTTGGAGCGCGACTCACAAAGTTAAGAGTTTCATTCCCTGTTGGTTGTGATGACCTACGGCCCTGCGGCTTGTAAAAAAAATCGAAAAATGTTGGAAAACTAAAGTTTTTTTGACTTAAGTTTTTAGGCATTTTTTTTTTTACATCGCTTTAAAAATAATCTAAGCTCGATTGAACGTCAAAAAAATTGATATTCTTCTGAAAAAAAAAAAATTCAACGAAGGCATGGGGTCTTTGCCCTCGTCCCCCAAATCCCCGTTTTTTTCCCAAAGACTTGATCTTGCAAATACTGGATACGGTATCTCAATTCAACTTTAAAACACGAATTTATTGCATTTTGCATTACTTTTAGACAATAATATCATAGTCGCTATGTGATATGGAAAAAGTATAATTTACGGTAATATTTTAAACAATTCTGTAAAAAGAAGCAGAGCTGCAAGTAAGGGGGGCAGAGGGTAACACCTCCACAAACAAAAATACCCTTCAGACCCTAAAGCAACATTAGGAAAAAGATTGGTAAGTAGCCTATTGTAAGGCTGTTAATTAATGATTTGAATTGATGCAAAATATTGCGTTTCGCAAAACTTTTATAATCGGTACATTGATTGTGATGGCACCCGGTATGCATATTGCATAATCGCAATTCTTGCTTGATTTAGTTGACAAGCTACAACTGTTTAGCAAGTAAAATCTTTGAAAAATATTGCAAACTTTATTGTGATGTAATTCCAACTATTTTACGATCAAAAATTTGAAGTTAGATGCGGTTGCGGTAACACGCTGACATTCGCAATGAGCGCACGTGGTCGTTTTCACCTTGGCCAAAAAGTTGCTTAGGAACTGTTGTACACTGCGTTTTGTTGATTCTTATGTGGCAGTAATGGATAGGTTTGTCATGAGAAGTATTAGAGACCCTCACCACGGTCCGAATCCTGCTTCTTCTGAAACTACTAATACTCCTTCCACTTTCTTATCTGCAAATGTTTCTGGTGCCTCTGGTTATCTTACTCTTCTGGCTCCTTCGCGTCCAAACTTAAATTTATTCCCGAAAGACACAAAATAACTGCTGCTTTCGTCCCGGATGGTTTCAAACCCACACCCGCACCAACAAATCAATTGAACTCAGCTTCAGAGGTTGCTAAAAACTTTCTTATTTCTAAAACAAAACTGCCCAGCATATAAGCGTAGCCAGGGGGCCTGGCCCCCCTAATTGAAATGTCACCATTGACAAAAAAGCCGATTGTTTCTTCAGTTCAGAATTTCAGTTTCTTCTAGCATTTTTTGCTTACAACAGTATTTAATAACAATATTGACGGCCAGGCCCCCCTCATTTCAGTTTTTGCCAACCAATTTAAATGTATATATAATCCAGAGAAATTGAGAGTATTGTTCTAAAAGTTGCTATCTCAAGACCCCATTTAAATTTTTTATGAACGTAATGAAATAACTAGGGCCGGATTTACCGTATTATTGCACAGTACCAGGTACGAGCCCGCGTTCAGATAATGAGACTTTAGTTTGGTCTTCACTTATATTTGGCAGGAAGATGTTGCGAAAATCTTCAAAGTGCCAAGGGCCCCGTGCAATGTAAATCCGTCCTGGGCAATAACATGGTTAGTAAGCGTAACCATCCATTCTACCCTTTAAATAATAATCCACCTCGCCAGTTTTTACGCGACAAAAATAATACTTTTGAAAAAAAATTAGCTAGGGGAAATGCTCATAGAACAAATTGTTAAATTTAAATTAAGGGGGCTTGGGTCCTTTGGTCGTATATGCACTCCTGCAACTGATTATTTTTACGACAAAACAAAAATCCCTAAAGAAAATCTTCGAGTGGATTATTATTTACTGCTGAAATATTGCACGAGTCAATGTACCTTGCTTTCCCCTGCCTGGGCCAAATCTTTTACAAAATTAAACCTCAAAATGCAAGATTTTAAACCTGTATTGGGCTTAACTTGTTAGTTAAAGTAGGATTGAACAATTTATCTTTTTCAATCGGCTTTCGAATGTTAAAAGTCTAGTTCTTCCAAATGGCAATAAACATGTGCGAATTTGACCCATTGGCATTAAAATAGCTAGTTTTCCCAAACAATTGTAAAAAATCGCCTAGCAGCTGGGGGCTTTGCCCCCATCAAACCCCATAGCCTCCGACGGCTGCACCCCCAGACCCTCGTCTGTGATACGTTTGAGTTACACTAGTTTGCTCAGCACGTCTCCCATTTTACACATTCACACGTTTTCGACAGGTTTAAGCTCTCTCTCTTTAGCAAAATCCTGGTTATATGCCAAACACGCCGCGGCTTGTGATCTTCCAGTCTACAATCTCTTTGTGCCACAAAAAGTTCTTCTTTCAAAAAATTTTGATAACGTCATTGCATGTGGTTTGGGCCCCCGTAACCAAAAATCACGGCTACGCTTATGGCTCAGCACACTCGTATTGTAGAAAAAGGCAGCAATTTTTGGCCTCCCTAAAAGAAATTTTGTCCCCCCAAGAACAACGCTCTAGTTGCAGCTCTAAAAAGAAGTTGTTTAACCAATCAATAAGGTTTGTGTTTAGGAAACTGCTAAAAAATTTGAATCTATAATCGGTGGAAATTTGCACCTGGGCCCCAGCTGATGAAGGTAAGGCCTTAAATTTTTTTTCTCGTTTCGAATTTAGTAATTCTCATTTACAAGACACGGCATGGTTTCATTACCACGATATCGCTACGGAACGTAATTAAGATTGCTGCTACCGCGTAAAACTTCAAAATGACATTCATTATTGTTAAAGACTGCTACTGTATTTTTAAATTATCATCAAAAACTTAACGAAATGCTATATCTTAAACACTTTCGCGCTCAAAAATAATGGAAAATTAGCCGACCATAAGTCAGAAAAAGGCCATGGCCTCGACCATTCCTGTCCTTTGCCTCAAGAGGGTCTGACCTCAAAAAGTCAGTCCTTGGACTTCTCCTCAAATTTGTTTTGAGTCCTTGGTTTTGGCCTCAAACATTACAGTAGGTCCTCTCGACTCCACCTCTGCTTGCAATACAATATCAAAATGTGGTCAAAATATATACAGTCTGTTTTCTTATCAATGACTTCAAGAAACAAAAAGATGATGCAATGGTTATTGTTGAGATGAATTATTACCACAATAAAGTTATTGTTACCACAATGAGGTCAGTCAGAGGTAGAGTTTATAATTATGATTTTAAACGATAGGAAGAAAAGCTTGAAGCCGTGTTTGAGAATGACTGGTTGCACATGTCTACATTATAAAATGTTTTGTACTTTTTAGCATTTCTTGCCGATGACAATTTTGCAGGTAAAATGCCGGGCAAATCCGGTAAAAACCTTTCGTATGGCGATCCTAGAATAACATTTACATGCAAAAATAACCTCTTGCCTTTAAAGTTTCGATTTCGTTTGGTAACGCCTATCAAAAATAATCGGTATTCATCCGAGCGTGGAAATTCCTGTAATGCGGCCCAGGTATCACTTCGCTATATTCAGCACGGTTTTTTTGTGCCTGATTAGTCATTCGCAGCGAAATGCTTGATAGCTTTTGAATACATACAGTGCCAGACAAATCGCGGCCAAGTTTGCGACTTTGCTTTAGTTGTTGTGAACAAAAATAGCAGCAGCTACAGTTTCAACAAAACAAGTTAAGAGAAAGATTTTAGTTTTGCCTTTGCATCTATAATCCGAATAACGAAAAGTGGTGGGATAGTCAGTAAATGCGATCGTAAGGGTAACGAATATAATAATGTAGTTAAGGGATAAATTTGATTTATGGTTAAAAAATGTAAAAGCTTGCAGGCTGCAGCGACTTCACCGAAAATGTTTAGGTTAAAGAAAATAAAATGAAAAAAAAAATGTTCATTCTCAGTTTTTGCATTTACATTGTTAAGGGTTAGATTAGAATTTAAAAAGTAAGACGCCAATTGAGTCCGGGGTAACTCCCAACCAACGGAAAAAAAAAGCAGGGTTGGTATTCAATGATTTTTTTTAACCCAAATTCCTCAATTTTAAAACTGTTTTGTTCAGATTTGCGTTTTGAATACATGACTTCTTTCTTTACATTAAGCAGCGTAAAACAAATCGAATGAAAACAATTGGGAAGCTCAATTTGTTCCCTGCCGTGTTACTGAAAGTAAAACGGTATGAGATAAGAGTTTTGTAACTGCTTTGTGACAAATTATTTGCACCAAGTAATAAGGCAGAAAGAAACGTTAAAGTGATGTTCGCATTGGTTGGACACCATCAACAATACGTACCTCACCAGCTGCTCAAAACGCTTCTGCTTTAATTTTAACGAGCCGTATTTTTATTTTGCAATTGCATGACCCACATGAGAGAAACATGGTGCAATGCCCCCTAAAACGTTTTGTATGGTCTTAGAACTTTTTTAATGTAGTGGTCCCAACGAAGGAGGCATGGCACAAGCTATTCTCCCTTTGAAAAGAACTTTATTAGGTTTGATATTGCGGGCTTTCGTTGTAGTTTGAGATATCTGCAATGTAACTTGGAAAGCTAACTATTTGAAGAAAAAAAGAAAAATTGGCAAGGACTAAGAAAATTTCGAATTAGGCGATTGCCACAACCCCATTCACAATCTAATTGAAACCCTTCTAAATACTAATTGGCAATTAACAGCTCTTTTCAAGTTTATGCTTTGTTTGATTTTACGGTAATTGCGCTATTTTAACGTTTTTTTATATTTTCTTGCATTGTGTTACGCCTTTTCCTTTTTGGGGCCATTTCGCAAAAGGAGGAAGACGTGGCACAATGTCCCCTTTCTCTAAAAACGCTATTTGCTATATTGTAATAGTTTTTTGTCTCGTCAACAAAACTAAAAAAAAGAAATAATTGTTCGTAAATAATATAATTAAACGTCAGTACAAACGCTTGCACAAAATAGATTCAATGTGCAGTCTTTTGCGCATAGTTTTTGCGCGACTTGCTGGCGTATTTTGTTGGTCACGCAAACGTTTGGGTCTTAAATGCATAATTATTGCTATATGTTCAATCAAAAATGCGCAAATTTATTTACACGAACGCGTTAAAAGGCACTCAACTCAAATTTTTTTTGCTAGTTTTTCACTCAAAAAGTTTGACAGACATGAAGACTAACTTCAACAAATTTGAGCTTTTTACGACCTTCCGTTCCGTATGCATAATAGATTAAGTATCCTCTTAAATGGGCTTTTCCTCTTAAAAATTTTACTAGGGTTGCCAATTAGAAACAAAGTTTTTAAAACTTATTGATCTCTCTTTCATTATATACGTGCTGTAATACGCCGAAGCGTCTAACGAGTTGGCGGGACCCATCTGCACGTCACTGCGCCCGGGCAGCAAAGCTTCTTTCGAAGAAATGTCGCAGCGTGGCGAGCCGTTGGCAACTCTGTGTTTGATTTAACCGGTCCAAAATTGGAACTTCAGACCTCCCGTCCAGAGACGAACTCGTTACCACTTGACCAACTGGCCGGTTATGCTCCCAATTCTAAATAAATGTTTTGCGGCAGAAGTATTGTGAAACAAAGTAAAGATTTTGAACCTAAAAATTAGCAGCTTTTCAATAACTGTGATCAAGCTTTTCAACTGGGCAAAGCAGCAGCAATTGAAGTTGTGAAGTTAATTACCGACTTGAGGTTCAAGTACGCACAATTCTTTTATGCTGGTGTCTGATCTCGATAGCTAGATATTATGTCTATCAATTCTCGGTTCAGATCTGTTTGGCATCAAGTCAGAATAAAAATATATCCTATTTTACTAGGGCATGTTCAATTATACTCTATGAAACGATTGTCACTGATCCATTTCTTACTAAAACTATAACTTTATTGCTCCCCCTACAAAATTAGCTTCTATCGTCCATATTTGTTTTTGTTACCGGTTCGTTGTTTTAATTTACTGTTTTTTTGTCTTGATTTTTTTTTTTTTGTTATTACTATTTTTGACTAATACTTGAACACTTTGGGAGAGTCCTGTGGTGCTAAACTTAAGTGCAAAACCTGAAGAACTCGGTAATGATTTACTAAAACTTGAGATTACTTACACAATAATGCAAGCATTTAACTGCTTGCTGGTGAATTTCAGTATCGCATAGCAAGCAAACTAAAGCCGTTATCTTTTAAACTAAGTATCACCAGACACTGCCCAACTGATCTGAGATACACATCATCAACATAGCATAGACGCAAATTTAGTTCCACTCATGAAAAATCAGAATACCTTTGTTCTGACTGATATATCGGAGAGATAATAAGTTATGGTACTTTGTACCAGCTAATAATTTAGACACAATGTGGATGGTGTGAGTCACTATTGTTGTATGTTGTATATACTAATTTTGATGCATAAGCATCGATTACAGATAAGTATTGTCTTGATGCCATGACCAGCTGCTGCTTGAAAGGTTTCCGGACCCGGTGAAGTTTCATTTTTAGAATGGTTTTTCTTTCCTCACCATATATTCCGTTGAGCTAAAGATAGTTTTTTGGCCGGTCGCGCCACCGATTGACCACATACGTAACCGTGCCTGGCCTCGCACTGGTCACTGCCCCCACTCTATCCCCTTTATCAATTATTTGAACAACTACTGCAGCCGTTAGTTTTACTTACGTCGTGTGTGTATGCATGTGTATGTTGATGAGTGTGATTGATCAGGCCTACATTGTACATAAAACTGGTGTGAGAGGTATAGCAACCATGCGAATAAAAATCGCTTTTTTGTCTTAAATAGCCTCTGCACGTGTTAACGTCTGACGTTGTGTCGCTACTTCCTTTTCCTGACTCTACGTGCTATTATTGTGTTACCATGCATTTGCTGTTGTTGTGGTGGTCAAGAATAAAAAGAATAAATAAATGAAAAAAAAGTTTATCTTTTGTCAGAGCACTGACAAAATAGCAACAATGAAGTAAGTGAAAAATTGTTGATTTTGAAATCCTATATCTTGAAAATGACAAACCTAGAAACTTTAAGTTTGATAAGAAAGCATTTTAGGCTTATTCCAACATTTTGGTCAACCACAAAAGAAACTTGACTTGAACGCCTTTTAAGATACTTAATAAGTCATAAAAATTTATGCACACGCGTAAAAAACTATGCATGTTCTGTGGGTAAAAGTTTATTTGATTACACATGACAGAATGGGAATGGACTTAAATTGAGAAAATAGTGTAATATTGCCATTTTTTATAGATTAGTTGTAGTTAAAAAAAAAAAATTAGTCAACTTCAAAAAATTTTTTTTTCAACCATCCTCAGCCAAAAAACGTAAAGCCACAGTTTGGGTCAGCCTCTAGTTGTCAGAAAAAATGACTAAGGATGGAATTCGAACCCATGCCGCAACAACCAGAGACATACACTGGTTTCGAAGTCGCCGCAGTCCTACTGTACAACGCAGGACAGGCCTAGACCTCTCAGCCACTGTAGCTATGTGTTGAAACGAGCATGCTAACACAGGCTTCAAAAATGCTAAACTGTTCACCGCCAACAGGTAATTTTGAATAAAACTCAATCTGAATAATTTTAGGATGTACCTGAGAATGGTCGATGCATACCAGTAGCGGTTTTAGTGTAACGGTAGGCATAAAAAGTTTTTAATAATATTGAATGGCTTGGTAATTAAATAGTTGCAACGCGCTAGAATTAGTATTACATTAATGCAAATGAATTGATTACTGATGCACGGCAGTTTTAGTTAATTAGATTAAAAAGAATAAAACCTTATATTTAAAATAGTAAAGCTTTTAACCAAGTTTTTTTTTTTCTAAAGATGGACGTAACTTGATCCGAAACCTTTTAAACTTTTACCATTTTAAATAAGATTTTACTGCTTTTAATCAAGGTAATATCATTATTATTATTATTAATGTCATCATCATCATTATAATCCATTAAAATCTGTAAAAATGATATTGCTCTATAAGGTCAAAGACTCAAAGTAAGCAGTTATAGAAGGTCTGGAGGGGCATTTTGAAAGTTTTTCCAAAAGTGAGAAGAGGGGCCAAACACAGAGTTTTCTATGAAAGCATATTTATACACTAGATTCGATTTATCAAAGTGGATCGCAGCAAGCTTTCAGCAACACCAGCCTTCAATTTGTGGCAGGTTAATACTAAAAAAAAACGTAAACCTTGTTTATTTTGCAAAAACTATAAATAATTTTTCTCAGACCAAAAAACTACGTATTTTTGCTGCTGGAGGGCAGTTAAACTGTATCAAAAAAATATCAATTAAGTCAATTATTAAGCAATAAATATAAAAACACATTTAGTATCGTCCTCCATCCGTTTATCAATACTGAATAATCAACTCTAGATCATAAAAAATTAAATTTTTATTTAAAAATGAAATAAATAAATTAAATTATTCCTGAAGTGAAATAGGCAGAACTAATTTAATAGTTCACAGAGACATCACGTCTTACAATCCTGCTTCATTTGACAACACCTTAATGCTGTCTCCGCGTCGAAATGGGTAATCATTTCAACCCCTAGTGACGCAGGTGAGGCGAAGCTCCCTATCTCGGGAGCATTCCCGTGTTTCGAAGTCAACTGACTTCATCATCAGTGTGAAGAGGAGTCGACGCAATGCAAAGAATTTTGATCTCGAATTAGGCTAACTCAACCGGTAAATTTGAATAACCAAGCTATCGGTATAGGCTAACGTCTTCATCTCGTAACTTCAGCTGCTAAAAAGGCAGACCCAAACTACCCCAAAATTTTGTAAGTTCATAAAGTTGCTCCGTTTCGGGTGGTGAACAATTAATACAACCAAAATATGTGGTGCTGAATAAAAAAATTAGACAGCGGTGATTTTACATATAGCCTGTATTGCAACATTTTAGCTTTTTGGCTGATCATATTAATATAAAATATACCTATCACATCGCAAGCGATATTTGTAGACTTCGCGAAAGTATCTAACTTTACTGAACTAAAGAACTTCACAACTCGATTAAGCGTGTTTATGGTTGTTGATAGTCAGATCTAAAATGCACTGCTTTCGAATTTCATTATGTTCCCTTAACTTGATCATATTTGTGGTTAACAGCTTTCAAAATTTAAATGTCTCGAAAAGGAATCTATAAAATGTCAATCAAAATTTTACAACTCTTTTTAAGTCGCTTTTCAACTTTTAAGGAGTTTGTTGAATTTCTACGGAGCAGCGCAGCGCAATTGTTAAAACTGCGGTTACAAACAAAACCCTAGTCAAAACAAATATTTCTAATGTAGCTTTTTCTAATGGACCATTTAAATATTTTTGTAGGGGGCCCATTTAAATTGGTTGGCAAAAATTAAATTGAGGGGTCCCAGCCCCCCTAGACCAATATTATTGTTGGAGCACATTAGATTGGGGACCATTTAAATATTATTGTAGAAGACCCATTTAAATTGGTTGGCAAAAATTAAATTGAGGGGCCCGGGCCCCCTGAAATAATATTATTATAGGGGGCCCATTTAAACTGGGGACCATTTAGGTATTATTGTAGGGGGCCCATTTGAACTGGTTGGCAAAAATTAAATTGATTGGTTCCCCTGGATCAATATTATTGAACGGGGCCCATTTGAATTGGTTGGCAAAAATTAAATTGAGGGGGCCCGGGCCCCCTAGACCAATATTATTGTTGGAACACATTAGATTGGGGACCATTTAAATATTATTGTAAAAGATCCATTTAAATTGGTTGGCAAAAATTAAATTGAGGGGCCCGGGCCCCCTGAAATAATATTATTATAGGGGGCCCATTTAAACTGGGGACCATTTAGGTATTATTGTAGGGGGCCCATTTGAACTGGTTGGCAAAAATTAAATTGATTGGTTCCCCTGGATCAATATTATTGTACGGGGCCCATTTGAGTTGGTTGGCAAAAATTAAATTGAGGGGGCCCGGGCCCCCTAGATCAACATTACTGTAGGGGCCCATTTAAATAGTATTGTAGGGCCCCATTTGAATTGGTTGGCAAAAATTAAATTAAAGGGGCCCCCTGGATCAATATTATTGCAGGGGGCCCATTTGAGTTGGTTGACCAAAATTAAATTGAGGGGGCCTGGGCCCCCTGGATCAATATTACTGTTAATCACTGTTGTACGCTTGTACTGTTGTACGCAAAGATGTTAAAAGAAACTGAAACTGAAGACACAATAGTCTTTTTTGAGACATTTTTATCAGAGGTGGAGTCCTCGAGGACGTCCTTGGCCTCGAGGACACATTTTGAAGTCCTTGGCCTTGGCCTCGAGGCCTCAAGTCCTCGAAAATTGGCCTGTCCCCGGCTCGAGGACAGCACTATTTTTGGATTTTTAAAATTTTGTGAAGCGCTTGAAAATTTTTTTGGAAAACGTTTTTTTTTGTGGAGATCGCTTGAAAATTTTTTGTGAAGACCTTTTTTTTTTTTTTTGGAGATCGTTTGAAAAATTTTTGTGAAGACCTTTTTTTTTTTGGAGAGCACTTGCGCTTGTGTCCTTGGTCCTAGGCCTTGGCCTCGAGCATTCCTGTCCTTGGCCTCGAGAGTGTCTGTACTCGGAAAGGCTGTCCTTGGCCTTGGCCTCGGATTTTTTTTGTATCCTTGGCCTTGGCCTCGAGCCTTGTGTCCTCGACTCCACCTCTGATTTTTATCATTAGTAGCATTTCAATTGGGGGGGGGCCAGGCCCCCTGGGCCCCCCCCCTGGCTACGCCTATGATCTTAACCCTAACTCAGGTTGGAAAGTTTACCTAAACTGCGCTATATTTTTGCACCTACCTAAAACCCTCATCTGACATAAGTTTAGAGTCACTGTACAGTGCCAAACAAAGTGCAAAGAGCGTGCTGTTACAGACACATAAGATTTGCTTAAAGAATTTCGGCAAACTTCCTATCTCTGCGAATTGATCTCTAGAGAGAAAAAGAAAAGGTTTTCATTCCACGAGTTTCACAAATTTCGAATGCGATTATTAACTCCGAGTAGGTTATCGCGCTGCGCTGATAATTGCATCACGATACTGCCCACCTCTAGCTACCAGTAACCGGCAGTAAGCAATAGCAGATAGGCCTACTGATTTCATTGTTAGTCAATGGTAAGCTCGCTAATATGCTAGTACAGTAATAGCCAGTCAATAGTATAGCATAATCTAAATGGCTAATCTAAATCATTTTGCTAAACTGCTAGTTCCAGTACCACTGTCAGCTTGTAGGCTTTTCTAAAACAAGCTAGTATTTGCAATCCATATTGCTTCTCTAAACACAATCAAAATAAAAAACAACACATTTCTTAGCAAGAGTTGGAAGCAATTTTTCACTTACGTACTCGTTATTTATTTGGTGACATACTTTTCTATAACTTCTGCACTTTTGGTAACTTTTGCTTTTTTTTACCCGCGGTCACGTGAACATTTCAAAATGCTAATTTTTTTCATTTTTTGCAGTTTTTTTTTTATAATTTCAGCACAAAAGACTTTCATTACTGCAATTCTTCAACTAATAACTCACTCTTTGAAGCTGAAAACGTTTTCCAAGCTTAGTTTTATTATTACGAGTAGGCTTTCTTACGAAAATTAGGTTTGTCTGTAACACTGTACCTGATTTATTGGTTAAGTAAAATTTGTGCTTCCGAAAATGTTGAAATTAATGCTTCCGAAAATATTGTGAGTCGGCCACTCTAACAGCTTCATCCGAAATAAGCGGTCAAAATGCTTTCAAACCAAAAAAAGCTGCAACTTTGACAATTTTAGATACAGCATACGCCTACTTAAATACAAAAAGCGCTCTAAAATAAACGCTATAAATGCTTAATAGGCTGCCCAATAAAATGATGCATGGATAGCAACTGGGTTACCCTAATACAAGTTTCAAGTGGGCAACCCAGCGACAACCCAGTCAAAAATTCACCAAAAATGATAATAATATGGACTATGAGCACTTTTTTAAGAAAATTCACATCATACCCAAAAAATAAACGCATAATAACAAAACTAATGGATAAATATTTTATGTGAGCATGCTCAGTTGGGGCCTAATTAAATTATAGTGTTTAGCCCATCCGTAAGCCAATAGCCCAGTAGCCCAGATCAATACACAGGTGGAACCCAGATCGGTAGGCTATCTGGGAATGATTGAAAAGTTTGAATTTTGAAGAAACCCCTCCATTTTGGTGCTTCAACTTTTGTCAAATTTTAGCTTTCCTTCATATTTGCTTGGGTAGCTAAACAATTTAAAAGTTTGAATGTTGGCGTCCTCGTTTGAGGAGAACTCACCAATGTGGTACCTCAATTCATGTCAAATTTTATCTCTTTTTCATATTTACCTATTTTGAAAATTTCATCAGTCTAGCGTAAAAGGTTAAAGTTTAAATTTTGGCATCCTTGTTTGTGGTGAAACCCTTTATTTTGGTACCCCAAATTTTTTCAAACTTTGTCTTTTTTTCATATTTGTCTATCCTGGAAGTTTTATGTTTCTAGCGAGAGTTGTTAAAAGTTTGAATTTTGGTGGCCCCGTTTGAGGGAGACACCTCATTTTGGTATCCCCAAATTTTGTAGTATTTCATCTTTAACTTATATTTATCCATTCTCAAAATTTCAAGTCTTGCGCGAGTGGTTAAAAAGTTAGAATTTTGGCGGCCCCGTTTGAGGGGACCCTCCATTTTAATATCCTCAAATTTTGTCAAATTTTATCTTTTCTTTATATTTTCCAACCATGAAAATTTCATTTGTCTAGCGCATGTGGTTAAAAAGTTTGAATTTTGGCAGCCCCATTTAAAGGGAACACCCCATTTTGGTACCCCTAAATTTTTTCAAATTTTATTTTTCCTTTATATTTACTTACCTTAAAAATTTCATGTATCCAGCTTAAAAGGTTAAAAATTTAAATTTTGGAGGGCCCTGTTTGAGGGCAACTCTTCATTTTGAGTCCTCCAATTTTTTAAAGTTAGTTTATGTTTGATATCTACCCAATTACAAGAATTTGATCAATTTAGCACTAATGGTTTAAAAATTTAAATTTTGGTGGCCCCGTTTGAGTGGTCCATTTTAATACCCCCAAAGTTTGTCAACTTTTATCTCTTCTTCGTATTTGTCTACCTTGAAAACTTTGTGTGTCTAGCGTAAGTGGTTAATAAATTTGAGTTTTGGAGGCCTAGTTTTTGGAGACCCCCCCTTTTGGCACTCCAAGTTTTGTCAAATTTGATCTTTTCTTTACATTTGCTTACCTTAAAAGTTTCATGCGTCTAGCTTGAAAGATTATAAAGTTTGAATTTTGGAAGGCCTTTTGGGGGAACCCCCATCGTGGCACCCCCAACTTGTGTTAGGTTTAGTTTATTTTTAATATTTACCCATTCCGAAAATTTGATCCATTTAGCTGTATTTAACGGTTTAAAAATTCAAAATTTTGGAGAACCCGACTGAGGGAGATCCCCCAACTTAGCTCCCCAATTTCAATTGGGTACTGGTCCTCCCTGATATCTTCAATCGCTCATACGTTGAATACAGAGCGTTTAGCGGTTTAAAAGTAGATAGCCCGAGAAAAAAAAAGAAAAAAAAAGTAAGAAAAATGAAAAAAAAAAGAAAAAATAATAATCAGGTTGGGGTAAACGAACATAACCAAAAGAAAGGCGGTTGATAGTGTGTTTAAAAATCACAAATCATTTTCCATCAAAATTGACATTTATCGAGATAAAGCGATTCAAAATCGTCCACTTTCTGCCCATTATCGGCATGTAACATTTTGGTCACGTAATCGGGCGCCCCCAAACTCGGTTTGCATAAACCATTAATAGGCACCCACATTTGTACAAATTTCAGCTTCACAAGCCAAGTGGTTTTTGAGTTATAGGCGAATTAATAAATTTTCAAGCCAAAAGTCGCAATTTTTAATGTTTTTTGCGGGTCAATTCACGATCACGAAATCTACGATCCCCAAAATTGACACTCATGACGCTTTTATTAATTGTCATGTTGAGTCCAAATTTTAACGTTCTAGCTTTTACTGCTTGCTAGTTATGATCAAATCAATCCTCATCTGCCAAAATTCGCGACCAAAACAAAGGTACTACGCGCTCACGCGTAGTTCTAATTACTACTGTGGACTTAATATTCTAATATCTTAGGGCCGTTTCGATTTAAACCAATCAATGGTTGTAGCGGATAGAGTGTCAGCTAACGAAACGATAAACGTGAATTTTAATTTCCGTCTAGTCAAACCAAATACTATCTAAAGTAATATTCAAAGCTTCCCTGCTTGACGTTCAGTAATATAATGGGTCAGTGTCAGTAAAAAGGATCCAAGACGTAAAGGTCCCTTTGCTGTCTACTGGCCAAAACCAACTAGGTAAATAAAATAAAATGACAATTGCAATTAATTACAATTTGAATGTTTTTTTGCTTGTTTGATTGATCCATACGTATCTTCTACTTACAAGGAAGGGACGGTGATTCTTTTATTCTATTTTGATTCGACCTCACTCGCTGTAAAGTTGACCGTCCTTCAAATTTTCCGATTGATGTTTGATTTCTTAACACGTAAATTGACTGCTTGCTTGAAGCCACTAAGCAGAGACGGCCTTTGTAAGTCATTTTATCCAAGGACGCAACAAAACTTACCAGAGTGCGGATTAAACCCAGATCATGCGATCAAGATTGCTGTAAAAACTAAGCTTTTACTCTTTAGGCCACGCTGCCGACAAGATTAAATATTTTTTTTGATTTTTTCGCCCTGATTGGAAGGGATATTTGAATATCGTATTGCTCAAGCACTTTGCTTCTCAACACTTTCAATTCAACAACTTAATTTAAATAACTGGTGTAGTATTATGCTAGCGATAATGTACAAAGAATCACTTTATTGTTGTGCCAGGTTTCGTTTGTACAGTATTATTATCTTTATATTGGTGCACAATTTACGACCAATGCAATGCTGTTAATCATCTTAATGCAACGTTGTATGTTGCAATGCACTTTGAAAGGAAATGAAAGGGCTTTAGTCGATTAATTGAGATTAAGCTCTTCGTTAAAGTTTCCATTTTTTACTGTGCTTGGTAAAGTTGAACAACAACTTTTCAAGACTTCATTATTAGAGGTATTTAAATAAGTACAGTACGTATAGGTCTGTTAAGTCGTTATAATTCTGCAATCATTTACCGATCAAAGCGTAAAATAGTTAGAATTTTGTTGATGTTAAGAATCGATATTTTTATTTAACTTAGAAATCATTCATAATAAAGCTTATCAGTTTGGATTTCCATAGACATAGAAAGAGAGAGCAGTTCTATCTAGTGTAGTACAGGTACCATAAGTGACAAAATGCTGATTCTCGATTAATATTGTGCCTCTTCGCACGGCTGCAAATCTTTTCCCAGTTTTGTTTTGAATCAATGGGATCATGCTGCAGCGACTGTGTTCAACCAGAAGAAAATGACGATCCGCTCCTTCCCTCACCAACTCTTAATCCTGTTACTTCACAATCAAACCAGCAACGTGCTACATATGGATCCTTCAGTGCTGACAAGATTTCAACAACCCAAACTCAACATCACGAAACGAGCTCTAAAAGTCGTCATCCCACGACGCAACCAACTGAGGCTGCTACGCAAGGTGGAACAGCAGCAGGTGCAGAATTCATTGCAAATGATCTGTTTTAAGGAAAAACGGCTAAAGTAGGACATATTTTAGTTTCATCTGATCATTATAATAACGCACTATTATCTTTTTTTTTTCTATTTAAACTTTAACGAAGGTAGAGGCTATGTATTGTATGAACATAAACCAGTTTGCGACTTAAACGTGACTTAACTTTCAGCGATAAACAATAACCGGTTTCAATGATTCGCTGGAAACTCTCGGTCTTGCAGTAAAGAAAAAACTGTCATTTTAATGTTTATGGAATAGTTTAACAAAGCAGCTTTAAAATACTGTCAGTATTTAGCCCCCAATTTGCCCGTTTTGTGGGGGTCAAATAAAGGGGAGATAATTGCAATTGCCCTTTGGCTCTTTACAAAATGCCTTTCTCCAAAAAGGTCAATTGGATGAAAAACATCGTTTATATATTGGAGTAAAAACTAGTGAAAGTCAAATAGTGTTTTGAACACTTTTTACCGCTGAAAAGAACTGAGATTGCCTAGAGCTTTGGGGCTTAGCTCACTCGTGGTTATGTGCCTCCAAGTCACCAATTTTGCTCTTATCCATTAGTGTTTTGCCTGCAATTTGTCACATGGCTCTAAAATTTTTCAAGCATTGTAGGAAATGATACTGTAAGGAACGAGCAAACTACGGTCACTAAACTCTAAGTTTAGTATTAAGAAAAACATACTCAAATTTTTTTCGCAGAAGAGCTAAAATTTTGACTGCATTTCCCCTAAACTTTGAATTACGCTGTTTGCATGTTAAAAAATATATATCATACGTAAAAAACTTTTCGCAGTGACAAATTGCTACAAGTTGGTCTCGAAGAGAAACAAATAAAAAATGAAAATGGCGATACGTATTTTATTGAGGAGAGGTTTCGACTTGCCATTAAAGTCATTATTAATCTGCGATTACACAAGAAAGTTAGAACAAAAGTAAACCTTCTGTAAGCAATTTTCGTTTCCACAAAAATAAGGACACATTCTCTTTAATCTTTCTGCGCAATAACGTGTCTCTAATGAAACGTGTACCACTATTTTGGTTGTTTTATACTTTAGAGTGAAAATGTTCCTCATTTCCAAACTTTATGCTTAATTTTTAGTGAAAAGCACAGAGCCGGTACAACCGAAAACATTATTTTATTGCTAACGTTTCAAGATAGTACTCATCTCATTATCAAAGCTCATCTATGAGTAGGCAAAAAACCTGAACCAAAAAAAGTAATTTTGAAATTACGGCATAAAAGTTCATAATAATGCAGTGTTGAAAACAAACAATGCTGCCGTACAATTGTAGTTAGGGTATTAAATTGCAAAATTACTAACATACTAGGAATTGCATTACGAAATACTAAAATGAATGACGCCAGGACAACAAGCTAAAATTACAAAAATATATAAACGACAAGTAGAGCCAAGTAAGAATTCAAACTGCAATATAAACAAGTCTGAGGCTTACAAGGGAAAAAAGAAAAAAACAAAGGCCTAAATTATGCTTATCTCGTATACTATTAAAAATTAAGTATTGAATAAATAGAGTGTAGAGACAGTTTTGTCAATATTTAGTTGGGGCTTTTCTTCCAAGAGTAAAGTTTCTTTTATTAACAATTTACGCCAGTTACTTGCATGAGATAAGACAATGGGGTTATTAAAATCAATGTGATGGTCCGGGTTTTGCCAAACGTGTTTCGTGACATTAGTTGATTAGTATCATTGGAAGTAGAAATGGCAGGGTTGTGGTCACTAAGCCGAATAATCAGGTTTCTTTGCGTCTGTCCAGCATAAAATTCACCTCAACTACAGTTGATTTAATACACCAAGTTGCAGCGGCATAGCATGTGCTGTTTGTCTTTATGTGTAAATAAATCAGCCAATGTTAAAAGTTTCATCAATTAAAATGAATTTTGCATTAATACTGAGATTTTGAAAAAACAAGTTAATTTTTTTTCTAATTTTATTTGACATTAAATGCACGTAAAATAGCCTAATAAATAAAGTCTAGGTTTAGGAGTTTCAGCAGAACTAATGGTTTGGCATTTTTGGTTCAAAAATTGGCAATGTGATGATTAATAACGTGAGTTGGAAAACCATTCTTCTGCAACAAAGTGGATATTTTTTGGAACTCTTGGTGTATGAAAGCATAGCTGTTGCAATTTTTGCAGGCACGATCCAGACGAGTAAATAGCAGAAATTTTTTGTATTTAAGAGGAACATCTTTCATTTTACACTCGCTGCATTACGCAGAAACGTGCAACGAGTTTGCAGAACCCACCTTCGTGTCATTGCACCCGGGCAACATAGCCCCTTTCGAAAAAACGTCGCAGCAGGGAGAGCCGTAGGCAATACTATTTCCGATTTGACCGGCGCGAGATTTGAACCTCAGACCTACCGCTCCAGAGATGAACGCGTTACTGCTCGACCAACTGGCCGGTTTAAGAGAAACGTAACTTTGCCAATTGATGTATAAGGCTGTGAATGTGAGTTTCCTAAAGAGTTTGGTTTGTACACCTTCCCTAGTTTTCGTGACGTAGACATCCAACTCATGCGAGTATCTCACGCAAGATATCCAAAAATGCTAATTGATTTTCCGCTTCCGGTTCTATGGTACATCGAACTTTATTTTGAATCGAATTAATGCATTGAATGTGTCTTCAAAATTTTCAGAATTATCGAAAGCCAAAAATAAATCATCTTCGTACCAACAAATTTTGAAAAGAGCAGTGGTCTTTTTTAATAATTTCTTCAAAAGCCAAATCATACCTATGTCAGCAATGATTGGGGCCAAAAAAGATCCCATGGCCACCCTATCAACTTGTTTGTAAATTTACCGTTAAACTGGTGTGTTCCATTTCTGCAAGTCCAGTCAAGAAGTTCCTTAAAACGCTTCCTATGCATTTCAAAGATTTTGGTCGATTGATCGATGAATAACTTGTCTAATATTAAATTAAGAGTTAAGTCAAGTGGGATGTTTGTAAATAAACTTTTCACATCAAAACTTACTAAAACTTTGTGTAGGAGATTTTGAATTTTTGACACTTGGTTCACGAATTCAAACGATTTTTGTAAAACTGTAGCATGTTTCAGGGCCAGCGCCACGGGGGGCATTCCGGATCCGTGCCCCTTAAATGAGTGCTTGTGCTTCCCCAAACGAGAATTGTGCCTCCCCAAGGGAGGATTGTGCCCCAATGAAATTAACAGGCTCGGTGCTACTAGAGTGTAATTCGAGGCCTGAGACACCCAAAATACTGGTTATCACCCAAGAACTCATAAGGAAGAACAGTTTTGTCATAGATTTTGCAAAAGAGATTGATTGTTTTTCTGTTTTTTTCCCCGTGAAATTTGGATAAGAACCTTTTGGTCTTCATCTCAGCTTCTGCGGAAATTTGCAGATTTTTGGAAAAAGAATACCAGAATTGGTAGAAAATTGCGTAGTTTTTGAGATGGAGATCTTTTTTTTTTTGGTCTTAGCCCTAGATTTCTTCTATGGGCACCACATTTTTTTGGTCCACACTTTGTAATTCAAGATTTTAGGTTCTCGTACCCTCAAAAATTTGTTTATGCCCCCCAAGTCGCGCCATCCTGGCGCCGGGCCTGGCGTGATTACTAAGGAGCTTGAGAATGATACTTAACCAGGATGCTGTTTAGTAAGTGAAAAATTCAGTTTCAGACAAAACAGGCATTAATGGGCAATTGTCCTTTTGGAGTTTGGGCAATCCAAAAAGACAAGCGTTAGATGTTGCTCGAGATCGAATTCCTTAATAAATAGTATTACCAAAATTTTTATTCTTCTTTAGTCGATACAAAAAAAATTTTGGAATTGTTTTAGATTGGAGACATTGTTATCCTTGGTTACTTGCATAAAAGCAATTTATCAGAAAGAATTTTCACTATTTTGGCTATGCAGTCTAATTTATTTAAAATGAGACTTATATCTTGGCTTTTGACTGGCTTACATATAATTGTGAATTGGTCGTTTTTAGGCTTTTTAGAGATAGCTGTTCTTTTGTTAAATTTTGCACTCCAGTTGTTAAAGTGAAAATAACTTGACGTGAATTTGATGCACAAACTAATTAATATGCGTTTAAATTCAGTTTTTTATAGCTGTTTAAATAAAGGATCGAATTTTTTGATATATGTATTCAAACTCGGTTTGCACGTTTAGAAGGTCAAGGTATGAAACTGGAATACAATAATTTAAACCTTTCCTTATCGCGCCCATTTCTGTAATCGTGAGTATACGCTTGGACAAGTTGTGTATAGTTAAGTTATCCAGAGCCATTTTAGAGATGTCCAATCCTAATCTAAGTAGTTTTTGTATGTGTCCGTATCTAAAAATTGCATGTTCTTTACGTTCAGTTTCAAGGAAACGCTTAGCATATAGCATAGAAACTTGTCCTAAACTTGATGCTTGACAATTAATAATAACGTAATTTCTCAGTCAAACACGGTGAAATATCTTGGTGTGATTTTAGACGATAATCTTACGTCGCAGCCTCACATTGACAAGTTATGTGAAAAACTTTCAAAATCTTGTGGCATGGGTTTCAAACTACGCCATTACGTACTGCTTTCTACTTTGAAACTAATTTACTATGGCATGTTTAATTCTATCCTTCAATATTCGTTGCTAAATTGGAGAAGAGTATCTCGATGCCATTTGCAGAAAATTAAAACTTTACAAAATCGTTTCTTACGTGCCAATCTACAGTATTTCCGTGAAAGACGTTGTCCTCTAAATGTCATGTATAGCGAGTTTGGAGTATTAAAATTAGAAGACGTGCTAGCAATGGAATACGCCAAATTTTTACACCGATTCAGTCACAACATGTTACCCGATTATTTTAAAAATTATTTGGATGATTTGGGATCAGTTCATCAACACAATACCAGACAAAAAGCAAAAAAAAAAACTTTTTTCACACTTATGATAGAACTGAGTGGGGCAAAAAAAGATTGCAACGTGCAGCGCTAGATAGAGGTTTGGGAAAAATTACCCTTAGAACTAAAAAATTGTTCGTATTTTAAGTTGAAAAACATGTATAAACAATCTATCCTAAACGGTTACAATTGCACTTTAAATTAAGTCTTTGAGCAGAAATTACACAAGTCGTTAGCATTGTTTTGGTCTTCTTATTGAGCTGAATTAGAGATAAATTTATAAATTTGCTGTCAGCAGGAGTCCACCGCAAAAATTAAATAAGCTAATTTTTCCCATTATTTTATTATTTGCATTGTTAATTAGTAAAATTTTTCATGTAGGGTTTGAATTCTAAACCCTTTTTTTTTTCTTTTCCCTTTAACTATTACTGGTAAAAATTACAGATTTAGTAGAATTTGTTTGCCCAGTATAAAGAAAACTGATTTGTGTTTAAGTATTATTGTTACTAATATCATTATATATTTTCCTTCAGACGCTGATCGTTGTATAACCTAATACTTTTCTGTTTCTATGGTTTGCAGCCGTGCGATTTTTTGCCTAAATTTTGAGTTATATTTTGGTGACGCTGTTGGATTCACGTAGGCATTATCTATTGGTATTGATTGTAATAATTTTCATTCGCCACAACTAGTACCTAAGTGTTGTTGTTATAAATCACATTGTTTTCAGCTAACTGCTATCATTAACACTTTTTTTTTCTACGCCTTGCTATCGCCGGTGTTTCCTGCCACTTATCGCATTACCTGTATATCTCACAAAGGTTTAGTACACTTGGTGACCATCTTGATCTTTCGCTGTTCCTACCTGAGCGTATTAATGCGTTTTTGGTGAATAAATACCGATAGGGCCTACTGATACTAGTTGCTGGGTCAAATGACGACCCTGCCATTGTAGCCTACCGATTGCTTTTAGATGATCCTGCATCTCACCTGCTACAGGTTTCTTCCTGCAATAAAAGAATGGTTTCAGTTGTATTGGTTTTGTGCTTTTTACTGATAATTCTTCACCAATCACGTCATTTTACTCCGAAGTTATTGTTAATTGCAGAACACCAGCCACAAGATTCCATACCAAGTTTTCAAAGCAAAGAAGGTCAGCAACATATTGAACAGTCCATAATTCCTGGGGTGATAGCAAACAAAATCAGTGACAATGCGCAAGTTGGCGGAGAGAAGGCACAGTTTTTTAATAGTAAGTGTTGGTATTCTAAATGTACAGTTATAATACATTATTTTCTTGCACTTGATGCTGTGCTTATTACTTAATCCTATACGGTATCTTTATATCCACTCAGGCCCAGCGCCACGGGGGGGCATTCCGGGGCCGTGCTCCCCCAAACAAAAACTGTGCCCCCCCCCAAGCGAGGACTGTGCCCCGAAGAAATTAACTGGCTCGGGGTTATTGAAGTGCAAATCGAGGCGTAAGACTCCCAAATTGGTGTTTTACGCCCGTATTTTTGTAATTTTTGTGGACTCACACCAGATTTCATAAAACTTTTGGGACGAAGACCTCTTTTTTTTTTGGTCTTCACTTAAGAATTCGTGAAAAATTGCAAGAATTTTGAGACGATAACTAGCATTAGGGGAAATTTTGAACTGAAGACTTCTTTTTCTTTTCTTTTTTTTTGATCATCACCTTGTTCGTTTGATCCACACTGGAATAAATTTCTCGTGCCCCTGTGCCCCTCTCAAATTTACATAGATGAACTTTTCGTGCCCCCCAAAATTTATTTCCGCACCCCCCCCCCCCCCCCCCCATTCGTCACGCTATCCTGGCGCCGGGCCTGTATCCACTAGAACAGGTCAATAGAAATGGTGTAAAATTGTACATATACCATTTCCACTAAGGAGATTTTTCAATTAGAATTTCGGACTGAATTTTGATGGTACTTGAATCAGTGTTTTTTTTTCCAATCAACTACCCTTAAATTCCAGTTTTCTGACAATTGCCCCTAACTACTTTAGAGTGGAATCGAACCACGTTTTGTAAACTGTGAGATTCCAATTTCCTAACGACTTAATCCCGTTTGTTTCAGCTAGAATCAATTCATGTTGATAAACAAACAGTGGTGTAAAAAGTACTTGAAAGTTGTACTCAAGTAAAAGTTTCGTTACTGACAAAAAAACTACTTGAAGTAAAGTACAAAGTACTGACCAAAAAAAGTATTTGAGTAAAAGTAAAAAAGTAGTCATTTTAAAACTACTCAAGTAGAAGTATTTCTGAAAGTATTCACGCAAAATAAGCATACTATTCAATTGACCGATGAAAACTGGTCGACTACCTTCACATCACTACCACAAGCGTATAATTTTCTAACCCCTCACTATCTTAAGAAGTAATGAAATATTAATTGTGCAAGTTTTTTGTTACTATATTCAAGGAATCAGTTTATAAAATATTTGCTCAAATACTCATTCACTGCCATTGTTAAATTTATATGCTAAAAAGTAAAAACACCGCGGAAGTGCCTTATTATAGTGTCGGCAGCGTGGTCAAGAGGGTAAAGACGTCGTTTTTACGACGACCCTGGTCGCGTGAACATGGGTTCAACCCGCACCCTGGTCTCGTTGTTGCGTCCTTGGATAAGACGCTTTACGATGATTATCTCTGCTTAGTGGCTTTGAACAAGCAGCAAATTTATGTGGAAAGAAGTCAAAGGTCAACCGGAAAACCAGGGAATTGTTAATTCCTAAGCGGGTGCGGATTCGACCAAAGGATAGCGCCACCGTCGCTTTCTCGTGAAAGGAGGATAAAGATGCATCAATCAATCGAGCCTGCTGCATCCACAGGGTGCGCCAAAAGTCACGCACCAAAGGCAATTCAATAGTGTGCGATAAACTTTTTTGGATTAAAGAAGAAAAAATTATCGTGAATTTTTTTTAATTGATTTTATTTCACGACATGTGAAGGCAGATAGAAACCGGTAGAAACATAACTGAAACTGTGAGTGAAACACAGTCATTTATTGATTGATAGTGATACCAGTGTTCTGTCACAGCATTTGTAGGTTAGACTGCAACTTAATTTAATTCCAATTCAATTTACTTGCTGCACTTCTGAAAACCTGCTGCCTGCCTAGACAAAGTTTATCATGCAATTCCTGAATTCCACCATGTTTGTTTTCAGTTTTACTGATTTATTCACCGTGTTGCTTTGACCAGGAAACCGCCGAGTGATATTAGGGTCATTGAGGCAAGCTGCCACCTCTCTACCACACAAAGGTGTAAGCACTGAGCAGCACATTATCACCTTCAATGCAGAATGTCAAGCAGGAAAATGTGAATACAGTTTGCAGTAGACTACCTATTTTTAAGTCTTTGGCTTGACTGGACCAGATTTGAACCCAAATTTTCAGCCTGATATACAGATGCTCTAACCACTAGGCAATACAATCTTGTCGGCATATTTATCAGTTCAACCCCAGGCTCTCAAACTGCAAGACACTGTTCTCAAGAACAGAGAAACTAAACATTTCATCAGTTTATTACTCAATGATGAAGTTTTACTGCTACAGCGCTACTCAGCAGAGGTGGAGTCCTTGAGGACGTCTTTGGTCTCGAGGACATATTTTGAAGTCCTTGGCCTCGAAGCCTCAAGTCCTCGAAAAATGCCTGTCCTCGGCTCGAGGACAGCAGTATTTTTTGAATTGTTAAAATTTTGTAGTTTGTCAGAAACAAAATTTGAAGACCTTTGCTTTTGGAGATCGCCTAAATTTGGACTGTAAAATCGACTCAATCTGCGTGAAAACCGATCAAAATCTTGGATAAGATTGTTTGATGTAGTTTCCAGCCTCTGAATTAGCCTACCCCCAGTGCAAATTTTTGCTATGTGCCTGCCAGGATCTCATATCTCCACTTATCAATAAATTTCTGCAATTGTCTAATCCTCCATTCCTACAAAACAGCAAAACGGGAATGGATCTTTTACCCTAACTACGAACAGCCCGATTGTAAATGCACCCTAATCTACTAACTCTACTCATGACTTCAGGAAAACTGACGATTCGTTTGCATTTTATTGGTGTTAAAATGGTAAGGTTAACCTATAATGTTGCAAGCTAACTATTCGGTAGAGCTTTGGTTCCTAGTCCTGATTAAGAAGTCGATGTTTACCACTACTCGATTAGAAAAAATGCAATCGTTTTCATAAGCACATGAACGCAGTCAAGCGTGGAATTTAAAAGAATAGCCTGACTGCGCGTTTACGAATGATTGACTGCAGATGCCCACAGTCAAAGTGCAGTCAACACTGCGTCTCAAATTTTAAAACTACTTTGTACTTTTATCAAATAATAAGTACTTAAGTAGCGTTACTTCAGACTAAAAGTACTTAAGTAAAAGTAAAAGTAGTTAAAAAAAAATTACTCAAAAAAGTACTCGTTACCGAAAAAAACTACTCAAGTAATCTACTCAAGTAAAAGTATTTCGTTACTTTACACCACTGTAAACAAACCACCACTAACTTTATTGTTTATTTTTCCAGATAATTGGGAGAACTGCTTCAATGGTAAGTAAATCTTATAACAACCAATTAGACCAGCATGGCCTCATCCTTTTGTGATTTATCAATGGATGCAAAATGGTTAATTTGTTTCGTGTTTTGACCAAATTTGTAACATGATTAAATTGACTTAAGCTCTTTACTTTACTTAAAAGTTCTTGTTTTGCAACTCAGACTTGGCAACCGCGCTAGTATCTTGGATCTGGACCATGGTCTTTTCGCTGCTTCTCAACAGAAAATCATTGCACTTCCCATTCTGTATTAGCACTGCTGCTTTTTCCTCTTACTAACAAAAAGCGGTCGCGCCGCTGCTGTTTTAACCTGTTGCAGTAGCTCATAGCGTAAAGGCGCCGTTGTTTTGAAATCAATTACGCTGCAGCTACTTTAAATTATTGCATCAATTAAACTTATTACTGTCAAAAAAAAAAAAAATGCAAACTCCATTTCACTTTCAGTCAGTAGTCCGTTGGAATTCAGAATGGTAAAGTTGTATTTTGGATTGATTTTGTCATTTCTTACCCTGATAGGCAATTACTGAGCAGGTGTTTTTATCAAAAAAAATACGAAAACAAGAGATAATTTCATGCACTGAAAACCTTGCATTGAAAAAAATCTAGGTCGCATCGGCTGATTTTCGCAATAATTGAAATTGTCCCTAACCATAGTTTGATTTATCCAAGTTTATATAATGTTTTTTTTATGAAATCCATGGTTTAATAATAATCGATCAGCTGTTGATCACGAGTCAGAATTTTTTTCTGGAACGTGATGAGTCTGGACATATCGACTTTCTTTGGTCTACTTTTTTATGCAATTCTGTTGTTTTAGGTCAAAAAATATAATAATGGTACCAAAAATATGACAAAATCAATAATGCCAATCGCAAAAATAAATAAAAGGACGCTATTCTGAACCAGTTTCTTTTTACAATCATGGCATAAATTATAAGTGACTTGCAATAGATATCCTCAGAACAAAAAAAAGAGTGTACAAATCGTAAGGTGCAATAAATAATAAACTACTCTACGATACGGCATTCCTAAATTTTTAATGTTGTAAAACAGAGTTTCCCAACCTTTTCATGTCGCGGACTTTATTTGCAACAGCCTAAATCTTCGCGGACTTAAAGTACACAGCAATTATGCAAGCACTAATTTAATAATTTTAGCGAAATTTATTTATTGCCCATATTTTCAAATTTCAATGGGAACTTTGCGTTCCCATTAAATTTGCTTCATGTTTTTGCTCTTATTGACTTTGCTTAATGTTTTCCCATTCTTTGAACTTGCGCAACAAGTTAGTCGAAATTGGGGTTTATGGTAGTCAAAGCGCATCAGGGCCCACATGACAGAACAAGTCAGCGAGCTCGTAAAGGCCACTTTCGCTCGCTTAAAGGCGCCGAGTTGTAAGTCGGTCCGGGCTTTTCGGGTCGGGTTCGGGCCGGGTTCGGGCCTAAAGTAGACGAAAATTTCGCGCTTATTGCGGGCCTGAGACGTACTTTTTGTCTTAGGTGCACAAAAATATAATCAAATTTACTTGTCAAGATTGCTAAATTTTTCAGACCTAACTTAACTTTCGGGTTTTTTCCGGCATGATTTGTCCTTCAAATTAATTTTCGGGTTCAGGCTGGGATTGGGCCTGAATTAGTCGGCCCGTTTACAACTCTGAAAAGGCGGTAACGAGCAAAAACCTTCGTAGACAAAATGCTCTTTCCCAACCATCTCGCCTAACACTCGTTGAAAATGCTCGCTCGAATTTCTTAGCGAGATCTTGCGTTAGCGCAAAATAAATATGTTATCGTGACGTCAGATGCATTTCTACTTCCAAAATAATACGTTCAAGCGTAATCTGTCTGTATGACGGTATGTACTGCAATTGTTATGGAAAAAGATACCATGGGCCATGCGCCAGTATTCTAAGCTTGCAAAATCTTCCATTGGTGTTAATTAGGTAATGAACGACAGAGTTTAATTTTTTTTGGATCAATGTTAAAAAAAGAACAACTTTTGCCATACCACATTTGTGTAAATGACTTAAAGCGCTATCGAGGTTGTTGGTCGGTACACGTTTAGGTTAACAGCAGCGATAGGTTTCAATTTTTTTAAAAAGTCAACAAGTCGAAGTACACTGTTTTTTTTTAGAACCAATAACTCTAGAGTTGAGACTGGCTGTTTTTAATTTTTTGCTGATTTTCAGCCTCATTTGTTTTTGATTTAAAAAAAAAAAATTTTAAAACATCAATGTCAATTTTAGCAACCATATTTGCAACGGTGTTTAATATCCTATTCTCTTCGCCTGAGTAAAGACTGTTTTCTGCTTTGCAGCATTGCAAAATTTTTTTGGCTGTCGTTCAACTTGAAAAAACAAGCTTTTTTTTGAACGACTGCAAAAAAGAAATCTCAAACAGCGCTCTATAGTCTTAGAAAAGTCACAATTTTGCTTGCAAACAAATGAAAATCACCAAAATTTTACCATTTTTATTCAGTACAAATTTTAGTTTCTTTTTGATTTGAATTTTTTTTTCGTTTGCTTTTGGTTTATTTTGCTGCCGAGGCTAGCATTGTTTTTAATTTCTTGTAAAATTTTGCGATAAAACGAGTTTCATATTCTTAGAAAGTTGTGTTTATAAAAAGAGTGTATTTTATTTTTGCCTACCGGCGCTACTCAACATTTTTTGTCAGTCGATACAGCAAACGCTTTCTTATAAACACATTTTTCTAAGAACTTAATGCAATTCGCTTTCTTCTTAGCAGTCTAATAGGAAATGTGGAGACCATCGTTAAGAAATTTTCAACAAAAATTCGCTTTAGTTAAAGTTTTCAATATTTTGCCATTAAATTTCTGAACCACAAAAATGTCTCATACGTTCAAAAAGTACTTCAAAGTCTTTAATAAGTTGGCAAGGAAAATGTGGCATTTTTTTACTCCAGTTTTATCTCGTAATCGATCCAAGCAATTTAGCGAGCAAAAATGACGTTACACAGCCCGCAGAGCTTCGATTGCACGTACAAAAATAACCTCCTGCCTTTAGCGAGTATTTCGTGCCTTAGCGCCCCTTAGTGCCTTAGAAGACGTGCTAGCAATGGAATACGCCAAATTTTTACACCGATTCAGTCACAACATGTTACCCGATTATTTTAAAAATTATTTGGATGATTTGGGATCAGTTCATCAACACAATACCAGACAAAAAGCAAAAAAAAAAACTTTTTTCACACTTATGATAGAACTGAGTGGGGCAAAAAAAGATTGCAACGTGCAGCGCTAGATAGAGGTTTGGGAAAAATTACCCTTAGAACTAAAAAATTGTTCGTATTTTAAGTTGAAAAACATGTATAAACAATCTATCCTAAACGGTTACAATTGCACTTTAAATTAAGTCTTTGAGCAGAAATTACACAAGTCGTCAGCATTGTTTTGGTCTTCTTATTGAGCTGAATTAGAGATAAATTTATAAATTTGCTGTCAGCAGGAGTCCACCGCAAAAATTAAATAAGCTAATTTTTCCCATTATTTTATTATTTGCATTGTTAATTAGTAAAATTTTTCATGTAGGGTTTGAATTCTAAACCCTTTTTTTTTTCTTTTCCCTTGAACTATTACTGGTAAAAATTACAGATTTAGTAGAATTTGTTTGCCCAGTATAAAGAAAACTGATTTGTGTTTAAGTATTATTGTTACTAATATCATTATATATTTTCCTTCAGACGCTGATCGTTGTATAACCTAATACTTTTCTGTTTTTATGGTTTGCAGCCGTGCGATTTTTTGCCTAAATTTTGAGTTATATTTTGGTGACGCTGTTGGATTCACGTAGGCATTATCTATTGGTATTGATTGTAATAATTTTCATTCGCCACAACTAGTACCTAAGTGTTGTTGTTATAAATCACATTGTTTTCAGCTAACTGCTATCATTAACACTTTTTTTTTCTACGCCTTGCTATCGCCGGTGTTTGCTGCCACTTATCGCATTACCTGTATATCTCACAAAGGTTTAGTACACTTGGTGACCATCTTGATCTTTCGCTGTTCCTACCTGAGCGTATTAATGCGTTTTTGGTGAATAAATACTGATAGGGCCTACTGATACTAGTTGCTGGGTCAAATGACGACCCTGCCATTGTAGCCTACCGATTGCTTTTAGATGATCCTGCATCTCACCTGCTACAGGTTTCTTCCTGCAATAAAAGAATGGTTTCAGTTGTATTGGTTTTGTGCTTTTTACTGATAATTCTTCACCAATCACGTCATTTTACTCCGAAGTTATTGTTAATTGCAGAACACCAGCCACAAGATTCCATACCAAGTTTTCAAAGCAAAGAAGGTCAGCAACATATTGAACAGTCCATGATTCCTGGGGTGATAGCAAACAAAATCAGTGACAATGCGCAAGTTGGCGGAGAGAAGGCACAGTTTTTTAATAGTAAGTGTTGGTATTCTAAATGTACAATTATAATACATTATTTTCTTGCACTTGATGCTGTGCTTATTACTTAATCCTATACGGTATCTTTATATCCACTCAGGCCCGGCGCCACGGGGAGCATTCCGGGGCCGTGCTCCCCCAAACAAAAACTGTGCCCCCCCCCAAGCGAGGACTGTGCCCCGAAGAAATTAACTGGCTCGGGGTTATTGAAGTGCAAATCGAGGCGTAAGACTCCCAAATTGGTGTTTTACGCCCGTATTTTTGTAATTTTTGTGGACTCACACCAGATTTCATAAAACTTTTGGGACGAAGACCTCTTTTTTTTTTGGTCTTCACTTAAGAATTCGTGAAAAATTGCAAGAATTTTGAGACGATAACCAGCATTAGGGGAAATTTTGAACTGAAGACTTCTTTTTCTTTTCTTTTTTTTTGATCATCACCTTGTTCGTTTGATCCACACTGGAATAAATTTCTCGTGCCCCTGTGCCCCTCTCAAATTTACATAGATGAACTTTTCGTGCCCCCCAAAATTTATTTCCGCCCCCCCCCCCCCCCCATCAGTCACGCTATCCTGGCGCCGGGCCTGTATCCACTAGAACAGGTCAATAGAAATGGTGTAAAATTGTACATATACCATTTCCACTAAGGAGATTTTTCAATTAGAATTTCGGACTGAATTTTGATGGTACTTGAATCAGTGTTTTTTTTTCCAATCAACTACCCTTAAATTCCAGTTTTCTGACAATTGCCCCTAACTACTTTAGAGTGGAATCGAACCACGTTTTGTAAACTGTGAGATTCCAATTTCCTAACGACTTAATCCCGTTTGTTTCAGCTAGAATCAATTCATGTTGATAAACAAACAGTGGTGTAAAAAGTACTCGAAAGTTGTACTCAAGTAAAAGTTTCGTTACTGACAAAAAAACTACTTGAAGTAAAGTACAAAGTACTGACCAAAAAAAGTATTTGAGTAAAAGTAAAAAAGTAGTCATTTTAAAACTACTCAAGTAGAAGTATTTCTGAAAGTATTCACGCAAAATAAGCATACTATTCAATTGACCAATGAAAACTGGTCGACTACCTTCACATCACTACCACAAGCGTATAATTTTCTAACCCCTCACTATCTTAAGAAGTAATGAAATATTAATTGTGCAAGTTTTTTGTTACTATATTCAAGGAATCAGTTTATAAAATATTTGCTCAAATATTTTTTATCGTGCACTTTGGTGTACAGATCAATGCATAGAGGCACTGTCCTCTTGGCTACGCTATTGATTACAAGTTTAGTTTTGATTTCGATTTCTAAGCAAAATTAGTTTAATGGGGGAGTAATTATTATTCTAGCGTTTATATAAGCACAGCGTAAATTTGAAATATCAAACGCTGTATTGTATGTAGATCCTGATAAGAGCTGAACGACACGGGCGCGTAGCCAGAAATTCGCAATGGGGTCTGGAGGCGGAGCCTCCAGCGCTTAAAAATTTTGCCTTTTTTTGCAAAAATAACAATTTTAGGACTATTTTGATAAAAAAAAAGAATGCTTTTAAAACGTGGCATAGAAATTGGCAGTGCAAACATGACTAAACTTATTGAAAAGATGGGCCACATAGGTGGTGGCTAATGGTAAAATTTTACTTCTCGTATTTAGATGCTGGTAAATCATAAAATCGTATAGTTCAGTGAAACTCACACCGAATAATCTATTTCGTCTAGATTTTATGTAGAAATAAAATTGGGGGAGACTAACGGAAAGGGTTTTGAGAGAAGTGATTGGTAATTAACTGATACTGAATAGCCCCTGTACCCCTCCATTCCTGAGTTTACAGTATCTTTGTTTATAAAGCCAACGTTCAGCATTTTCATATTAGCGATCAAATTTGATTGCTTATTTTTGGCCATTTTTCAAACTTTTAGGTAATTTGTGAGTTTTATTTTTGACAAATTAGCATCCCTGTCTGAATATATATTTCAAATAATGCTTTGAATCATTTCGAGTCTGCTCCAGTGCAAAAGACTGTCTGAGAAGTGCTAAAAACGTGGTGTTTTCCTTATTTTGATTTTTGGTCGACAGGCCGATAGAACTATAGGAGGGCGGCTATAGCCTCCACTTCTTCTGGCTACGCTACTGCAATGACAAATGGTGAAACGTTTAATATTGATTATTTAATCAAACGATTTAATGCTTTAAACCGATCAGTGGTCGAATGGATAGAGCGTCTACCATTGAAGCCGTAAACTCGGGTTTGATTCGCTGTCGGGTTTAACCAAAGACCATAAAAATTGGTATTTACAGCTCCCCTGCTTAACGTTCAGCAAATAAAGGGACAGTGTGAAGCCTCCGCCGTGTGTGCTAGACAGGTGGTAAGATGGCAGCTTGACTCGAAGACCGAGAGGATCATTTGCTGTCTCCTGGCCAAGGCAACTTGGTAAATAAAATGAAATTACAATTAATCCTAGGGTGTTCCTTACGCTTGTTTTTAAAAAAATGCTGTATGATAATTCACGTAAAATGGCAATCCTGTTCCTTCTGCCCCCGTTCTCTGCACCAAGGCAACAATTGTAAAAAAGCTCCACAAAGTGTTTTTTCTTAGTTTAGATAAATCTAATTAGAATTATTTTTAAATTTAAGGATAAAAAATACTTGACAACTTAATTTCCAGGGGAGTCAAGTGCCCCCCCCCCCACCCTACTACTGAATAAGATTCAAACCATAATACTTTAAAATGCAGTATTATGGTTTGAATCAGCTCCTCTATTACTTTCGCCGTTAGGTGTCTGCAACAAGGGTGGTTATAAAAATTCTAAAGCCTGACTTATTTTTAATCCGAAGTTACTTAGAAAATTTTCATCAGGCTTTGAAACGAGCTACTAAATTGAGAAGAGAGAAAACAAGCGGTAACTTTTTTCTATTTTATCAATTTTCTTCTTTCAAATGCTTAAACTTTCTATTGAGTTACTTAATTTACATTTTCTGAAAACGCACGAAATTTCGATATTGCAAGGCTTTTAAAACAGCTATTTTTTTATGGAATCATAAAAATTGCCTCCCGCTGGGGACTTCGCCTTCAGACCAGCAGCACTGTGGTCTCTGGTTTTCGCGAATTTTACCCTCAAGCACTGCAGCTTGGAATATCAAAATCAATCGCAATAAAATGCTGAACATTATGCCTATAAATAACTTAGAAAAATAAACAAACTTTTCTTTCACCGGAAATAATTGTCCAAATATCTCAACAACAAATGGAATGCTTTTTATACTCGAGAAATTGCAGAAGAACGAGAGCCCCATTACGGAAATGCTTTGCCTCGGGCTCCAAAATTAATGTTGATGTTAGGTCTACCAGCCTCCTTTTCTGTAATTTTTCAGATTTACCAATTACAAACGAAGATTTAGAAAGCCACTATACACTGCCTGACTCCCACATATTTTGTGACAAAATTTTGCCCAAAAAAGAATTTGATTTTGGTTACTTAACTGAATCTGTTAAAGTAAATTTTAATTCAAGTTGTTTTTCAATTGCAAGGCTTACACAATGAAAACAATAAATTTTGTAAACTTTTAACAAATTTAGTGCTTTTGTGTTTTTTGCAGTTTATGCAAAAATTTAACATCATTGTTTTTCATTTGGCAGCCGAGCAGTGATTTGTTGTGTCTTTTCCAATTTTAGTCGTTTTCTCTTGGGCTAACCGTTACAATTTAATCATTTATTCAATCATTAATTCAAAATGTCATTGATATAAATAGACCGTTACTATAGCATAGGCTACAGCGCAGAAAAATAAACAGCTACAGTGTTAACGCTTGCTTTGTTGAAAAAGCAGTTTCAAGTCAATTAAAAATGTCCGGAGAAGCATCGAACCCAAAACCAGCAAACACCAGCACAATTCTGCAACTACATGATCAAGTGTACATAGAACGTGCAGAAAATGTCCATCTCAGTGCGGGTGACGTCACACAAGGTCAGAAAGCTTCAACATCCGCGAAACTAAAGAAAAAAATGAATGAAGTGGAAGAAAAAGTAGCTGAGGTATGGCACACTCAAGAAAAACTATTTCATATTTGAATTTACTTCGCATGTTATTAAAGGGTGTAAAGCATCCAGCTAGGGTTATTTGCAAAAATAAAGAAACAAGTAAAACATATCATCACCACATTTTAGCTTTCTACCGTTCTGAGATATTTTAAAAGTTTTAAAGATTACACCAGATGTGTTGCCAATTAATATCTACGAATCGATTAGATGATATCCTAACTAAGTTGTGACAATATTTCTGCTACAACACTAATGATGGAGAAGCCTTGCATTCATATGCTCTTAAAGTAGTTGCAAATATTACTGCCTTCAAACATTGTATCATAGCACAGCACACGTCAAAAATTAAGAATTTAAAACCCCACAGTACAGTCTGCTTTACCCGTAATCGGGATCATCAGGGGAGTCTGCTAAAAGTAACAAACAGTTTAAAATTTAAAATTAGGAGCTAAAAATTAGTTCGCTGTTTCGATATAGGGGGCCTTAACCGGATCCTGGGCGGCCCAAAAACAACCAATTAGCATAGAAAGTAAAAACTTGGCTCTCCTCAATTCGAACAGTCTAAACCAACAGGGAGCAGAACCCAAGACTCGTCACCAGAACTGAGATAACAAAAACTTAATTAATCTTGGAGGAGTAACTGCATAAAAGACTAACACTGTGGATACAAAACTATGTAAATTTAACCCTTTCATTCCCCAATTTTCTTTCCCTCGTACAAAAAATCTAAAACGTACACTTTGGGTTCCTTTACTCTACGTATGTAAAATCTGAAAATTATTATTTATTGGTTACTATGGCAACGGCATAACGTTGCCGCATGGCAACATTGGAAAAATAAGCAGTCTTCAAAGCAAGCAACCTCATACAAAATAATCAAAAGTAATTTTCAATTTACCCTTGTTTATTGCGAATTTTGTGTACCCTGCCCATTGATGATTAAACGAAAAATTGTATGTTAAGGTCTAGGCCCCCTAGTTTTCCAATTAGGACGCCTAGCCTTCATGTTTTATGCAAAATTTTCATCAAATTGACTTTTTTGTTTTGGTTGAAAAAGCAAACGTATTCATATCAAGATTTGAATTATAATCCCGGTCAAGGTCATTTTCAGTAAGTTACAGTAATGCTGCTTTCTCCTCATTACCATCCTCAAAGTTGGACTTGCTCCCATTGGGAAGCAACATGTCATTAATTGCTGCAAAAAGTACCAAACTTTTCAGCCATCTCAAATATTAGTAACGCAATGTAGAAAACAACGTAGCTTTTAACAAAAAGTCTCAAACAGTCAAGGCTAAAATTAGCCCACCAAATTTCAACAGAGCACTTACTATCACTCATCTATCTTACTATTGTTACTGTGCGGCAACAAGATATCGCAAAAACTTCTAAAAATCGAATTAGGCAGAATCGAAACATTTCTTACTGGATATATGCTGTTATATTACTCAGCAACATGTTCGTAAAGGAAAATGAGAAATATAATCTGTAGACACCTTTGAAACTACTTCTAGAGTATCTCCAATTTCAGCACATCTTAAGCGGCTTTTACCGAACGTCCGTATTTACGCATATGCGCAAAAAAATACGCATATGCTTATAAAAAATACGCATAAGCGTATAAAATTCTAACTCTCGTTGGTTTATTTTATATCGTCTTTTACCGAACATGCGTATTTCAGCATGCGTATATACGTATGTGTTTTTTTACGCTTAGCAAAGAATAAAATACGGACACGGTGAGCGTATTTTTCAGGCATTTATAAAGAAATTTTTTTGCAGAATGTCGTCACAAAGTTGCTTAGTGTAGTGGTTATACTACTTTTCTTTGGATATTTTAATGTGAGTTTGTTTCTCACCATAATCAAAACTTTTATTTTTGCACAAACGTAATAGAAACTTTTTGCAATCATTTTTGGAATCTTTTGTTGGAACATTTTTGCAAAGTTTCTGAAACTAGCGCTAAAGTACTTGATTAATCAATGTTTTTCTTTAATATATGTTTAGTTTCCCATCAAATCCTATCTTTCGTTCTCGCTGTAATATGTCAAAGTTTGTAACGATTTGGTGGGCCCATCTATTTGGCAATGAAAGGTTATTAGCAGCCTACAACTAGCCTACCGTAATTTTGCGAGCAAATGAAACTGAATCCCAAGGAAGTAACTCAGTTTATGTTTTGTTTTGATTTTTGAGATAAAGTAGCTGCTCTCACAATAAATCGCCAACTACGCATTTCCAATTTTTAGTTGTTCAGCGAACCACAAACATGTCAACCACAATGCATAACAAAATGCTATCATTGCATTTGTAAATAGCCTTTGTTGTTGCAAACATTTAAAATATGTATTAAACCAAAAATTGAAAAGGAAACACCATTTAACAGGAGTTAAGGTTAAATGAAGTTAATTTAACAGGAGTTAAGGCAGCAAACTCATTATTCTTTAAAATGTAATTAATTTTTTCATGCTGATACATTACCGATATTCATTATTCCAACTGGAAGTTTGTTGTGGCTCAAATATTGTTTCATTGTATGATTCAGTCTTGTAATTATGGTACATTACAAAAACAAGATACTGCATATCAGCGGTTTTCAAACTTTTTCAAGGCGTTATCCGAATCAGGATAACAATTATTATGCCTCATTACCCGCAATAGTTTTGGTTATAAAAAACTGCACAACGTTGTGTTTGTGTCAATATTGTTTTCATTGCATTAGCTTTGTCAAGTACATTTTTTACTGAAAAAAAAAACAACAACAACAAACAAGCTATACGAAGGTTCAACACCAGCAAAAAGTTGCTCTTAAGTTCCTCTCTAAGCTCCAAATTGAATTTTGTAGCTGCTTTTCTCGGCGTTCAAAGTAAGTTATTTCTTGGTCTTGCAATTAATGAGCGTTGAGCTTAAACGGTTTCATAGGTTTTTGTTGGTGAGCACTCTGTTGCAAAGAACTTGTAAATTGAGGAGGGCCCTCCTCTTTGCTAAACCATCTGGCAAATCCAAAATGAAAGAAAGCTTTATTGTATTGCAATTGCGCTTCTTGCCCTATGCCATTGCAAATTTTTGCTAAGCATGAAAAACAAAGAGTACTGACCAGAGCCAACATAAAACTAACCGGATTGCGACATCACAAGCAAAACAAAAAAATCTATTATTCGTTGATTTTGCTTCCATTCGCGATAAAAGTTTCTTGCAATAATCGTTCATCTTATTTTGCAATGTACATAATAATTTTGATATTGGTTTTGCATTACCCAAAAAACGCAAATTACCTTTGGAGAGTAATTGTGATTCACCCCCAGTTTGAGAACCACTACTGTCTACTGTAAAGCACGCAGCTAAAAATTTATTATCCAATGCTACAATTGGCGATAAAAAAAACTCTTGATAGTATTTGCCGCCAACGGGAATGCAAGCTGATACCTGATTACTTAAACATGAAAAAGCATTCATATCAAAGTTTGACTGGGGTTTTTTCCTTTAGTGTTTTAATGCTAAATCTTAAACTTTTTCCTATGCTAAATTTTAACTTTTTGCTTATTCGATTAGGACATGGCTTGCTGGGTTGTGATTTTTTCTGTACAATATATTAATGTAAAATTTTGTATTTTTAGATGGCAGTTTCTTCAAATGACTCAAAACCTGCAACTTTAACATCAGCATATGTCTATTCGAAAGACGCTCTGAAAATTCTAAGAGGTAAATATTATTGACTTAGTAACTTTATGATAACCTTGTAGATGCAGCTATGAGAAATAACATTTTGCTATATTTCCTAAGCAACATCTTCTGCAATGTACTGTATGCATTTCATTCACAGAAAGGTACATGTTAAACAACACGTCTTTAGCATTTGTGTTTGCACTGTATTAGATTGCCATTAATGCAAGTCCTGTAATACAATTTCCATTATAAACCAGTTCTAGTCAAATTTGTTGCTTTAATGAAGCTAAAAGAAATAATCGTGTACTTACGTACAGTAATTTTTTTTTGTCTACAGTACAATAAAGCTGGTAGGGTGACATTTCTACATCACCAAACTGTTACCATGACATCGAAGGATTGCAGTAAATCAGCTCAGTATTCGTATTCTTACTTTATTGTGCTGGAATTGATATACTCTTAAATACCAAACAAAAATGACATAGACAGTTGTCTTTCCGTTAGTTTTTGCTACGAACCTTTATGACTAAACTAAAATAATGTTTAATACAGTGTATCACTTCCATAAAACGAAAATAGTAACCTGGTTTAATCAAAAAACTTGAGTCCCAACTGCGCAATTTCTATGCGTTTGGTTTGTGCATCGCAAAAATACCGGCCAATTTACAAATAGATCAAAAGTGCAAGTTTACGTACAGAATTAATAATAGATCAGAATTAATAATAGATCAAAAGTGCAAGTTTACGTACAACAAATTTTTTTTTGTTTTTGCTTCAAATTTGTGAAGCATATCTTTGATTTCAAACCTTGTTAGTAAATTAAAGCTACCAAAAGTCAAATCAGGTTAGTGTACAGTAAAAAACATTACCACAAGTTTTAATCGGATAAAAACCCAATAGTAAGGTTCACCCATAAATAAAATCAGCAGGGGTATCACAAGGGAATGTCATCTATTTGAATAAAACATTTATCGATTATATAATTTCTTTGAGTTTTATAAACGTTATGATTCCATTTATTAGTAAACTAGACTGTTTTGTTTAACTAAATTTAATTTTTTTACTGGTTTAGCACAACTCTGGTGATGCTTGCTTCAAATCTATTGTATTCGTTTTCAGCACAATTGAAGAACTTGAATGCATATATTCTAATAAAATACCCTTAACTCAGTTAATCAAAGTGTAAAACTTAGTCTCATCATATTTGAACTTTTTTCTTTTTCCTTTAAATATTAATATTGGATTTCAGATTTATATTTTTTCCACATGTCAGAGAGCGTGCCACTTAAAACTTGTTATCAGAATTTTTATTCTAATACAGCAATTTGTTACACACTGTAAATAAATGATTTAAGTGCTGGTTTACGCTTATTGTTTTTAAGCTTCTTAAAGTAAAGATAAATTTTAGATATTTTTTGAGAACTTGAGAATTAATTACTTCATAATTTTTCAAAACAGCTAACAGTAGATTTTGAAAAGGTGGCTTTCGTAAAAATTTTGAAAAGACATTATCAAATTTGCTCAGACCTTGCTCACTTTGCGATATACAGTAATTAAATTTGATCGATTAACCGTTCTAGTGAGCTTTATAGTTATCTTGATTTCTATCGCAACAATTATTTAGGTCAAAAGTTTATCTTTAGGCATTTTTATTCACTCTTTATTTTCTCATTGCATTTATCTATGGCCTACTTACTGTAGAAGTACAAAATTGTAAAAACTAACTAGATGGGAGCTTGCTGAGAAGCAATCTCAGTGAACGACCGACGCGTGTTGAACAATGAGATTCTCAAAAAAAAAAATTTCGCTTTTCGTCAAGAAATTTATTAGAAATATCTTCTGGGAAAAGAGGGTTTGGAATATCAAACATTTTTAATAAATATATTTAATAGACAAAATAGTGCCTAATCGTAATAACAAAGATCATTCCATACAAGTCTAAGCCGTTGAACTCTGTCAAAATATTTGTCTCTTAAACAACTGCTGATATCAAAAAAACCTATGCCCTAGCTTGAGCCTTTCAAAATCTGAATGTTTGGATGGTCCATTTGGGGGGTGGTACCCCAAAACAATGTCAAATAATTTGTCTGTTAAATATTTGCTGATTACAGAAAAATGGCACCTAAATTAGGTTAAGCCGTTCAAAAAATTAGTTTGTGGGGAAGTACCCCGGGGGGAAGGGGTTGTACCTCCAAACTCTGTTAAGATATTTGTGTGTTAAATATCTACTGATATCAAAAAAGCTGGCACCCAAGTTTAAATCGTTTAACAAACTGATTTTTGGGGGTCAATTTGAGGGGGTCTCCGGGGGGGTATTCACAAGTTATGTCACAATATTTGTCTGTTAAATATCTACTGATATCAAACAACCCTGGCACCCTAGGATAAACCGTTCAAAAGATTGATTTTGGGGGGTTCCCTCGGGGATGGTACCTCCAAACTATGTCAAAACATCAGCTTGTCAAATATCCACTGATATTAAAAAGAACTGCCGCCCTAGGTTCATTATCATCAGCAGCCTATTTGCTCCACTGCAGGAGAAAGGCCTTCCCCAATTTTACTCCATTTTTACGATCAAGGCTCTCTTGAGTCCAATTGGAGTTAAATTTCTATAGTTCATCATGCCACCTAGAGTTTGTTTTCCTGGTTTTTGTTTTGGTCACCTGGTGTCCACTCGATTAATCTTTTACTCCATTTATTATCATTTGTTCGCATAATATGTCCAGTTCCATTTCAACATTTTAATTGTTTTGACAATATCTTGTAATTTGGTTTGTTCTCGAATCTGTTTAGCTGTTTGTTTTTTTTTGTGTTTCCAGGTGATTACTAACATTTTCTTTTCGTGGGATCTTTGTGTTGTTCTTAGCTTCATAGTTTGTTTCTTAGTTAGATTCCACGTTTCAGAACCACGTGTCATGACAGGTAGGATTCATTGGTTGTACACTTTAGGTTTCAAGGATGTAGATGGCTTGCTGGTTAAAATCGAATTCGCTCTACCAAACGCCTGCCACTCTAGTGCTATTTGTCGCTGAATTTCACTTTCTTTGTCTAGTGTGATTGTTATGGTTTGACCAAAATAAAAAAGATTGTTCACTGGTTCAAGTTTGGCTGCGTCCAATGTAATGTTCTTTTAGTTGGAATATGGGTTAAACAGAACTTTGGTTTTTAGTTGATTCATCTTTAGTCCAATGGCTTTGCTCTCCGCATTAAGTTCGTTAATAACTTTTTGCAACTGATCAGTTGAATTTGTCAACAGTAGAAATCATCGGAAAACCTTAAGTACGAGAGGTATTCACGCTCAAATTTAATGCCATATTTCTTTTCCTTTCCTGTCCAGTTTTTTGAAATTTCTTCTAAGCAAGCAGAAAAGAGTTTGGGCGATATGATGCCCTGAGTTAAGACGTTCAAAAAATTGATTTTGGGGAGCTTTGAGGGGGTGGCACCCCCAAACTATGAAAAAATATTTGTCTGTTAAATAAATGTCTGTTAAATATTTGTCTGTTAAATAGGTTAAGCTTTGTCAAAATATTTGTCTGCTAAATAGCTACTGATTTTAAACAACACTGGCACCCTAGGTTAAGCTGTTCAAAAAATCAATATTTGACGGTCCATTTGGGAGGGTCCTGGGGGTGGCACCTTCAAACTATGACAAAATATTTGTCGGTTAAATATCTGCTGGTATCAAAAACAAAGTTGGCCCCAAAAGTCAAGTCGTTAAAAAATTGATTTTTGGGGAGCCCATTTGGGGGGTTCGCCGGGGGGGGGGTAACCCCAAACTATGTCAAAATATTTGTATGTCAAATATCCACTGATATCAAAAAGAACTGCCGCCCTAGGTTGAGCTATTCAAAAATTGATTTTTTGGTCCATTTGGGGGGTCCCCGGAGGGGTCTGTTAAGTACCTGCTGATATCAACAAAAAACAAAAAAAAACTAGAGCCCTAGCTAGAACTGCTCAAAAAAGTGATATTTTGGGGACTCATTTTGGGGAGATTTCTAGGAAAGTTGCTTCAAAAAGTTTCGGAAAAAAAATTTTGTTTGCAGTTCAACAACTTTACACAAAAGTTAGATTTTGATACTTTGTGGTTTAAGAGAAGAAGAGCGTACAAGATTTAGGAAGAAAAAAAAGAAAAAAAAACTCATCGCGGCCAAAAGTGGGTTGGTTGGGATAAAAGGGTATTTCAAGACATATAACCGTGTAAAATATTTTTTTTGTACTTGAGCCGTTTTTGATTGAGACCGCTTTTTACGCCAAAATTTTGGGGCAGTTTTCGAGTCCTAAAACCAAAGTCATCAAACCAATTACCTCAAAATTTGGTACAAACACGCAAATCAATAATCTCAAACTGCTGTCAAAATTTCATGTAGCTAGACCAAACCGTCTCAAGTTATAAGCAAAAATCTAAAGTTTCGCACTCATTAGTTTGAAAATGGCCGAGTAAACACAAAAAAACTCAAGACGCGAGCGTTGGTCGTTCCAATAAGTTACAAGGCGTACAATTTTTATTTCCATTGTTTTACAAAAATTTTTTGATCATCGTGAAGAAGCAACAAGATCCTACATTGAAAACAAACAATTCAAAAAAGCCTTCGAAAATCTTCAGACTTTGTTCGCACAAGAAGAAGAAATTAACAAACTTTTATCAATGATGCTGAAGATTAGATATCAGATTGCAACGAATGACAGCGTTGATGCCATTGTCACTTGCGTCGAAATGGTATCAATGTTCGAACAAATCAACTTGCAAAATCAACCAACGACGGTTATGAATGAGCTACATGACGAAATCAAACTGCTTGTGGAACGTTTCGTTAAAATCAACGTTGACTCCTCCTTGTTGCTCCAAAGCTGCAGATTTGATCTGATCGTCGGTTTTTTAAACGGACAAACACAATTGTTAAAACTGAGAGATATAGGATGCGACATGGCGAAGATTGCGATGGAATTGAACAAACAAAACAAACGTAGTGACTTTAAACAACAGTATCCTGTGATGGACAAAATTTTGAAGGAAATGCAGCGAATTGGCGATGTAGATTTGGACGTTAAATGTGAAAAAATTGCGTGGTTTTTAAAGTATTATGGGTTTTGTTGTATTGAAGCAGCTGATTATGACAAATCAATCGAAATTCATAAACAAGCGATTTCATTAATGGAAAGCACATTCGGTGACAATGCGAATCATCACCGAGTGCTGGGGGTTTGTTATAACAATTTAGGTTCCGCGTATAAAAATTCGAACAAATTAGTTGAAGCAAAACAATCTTACAAAACTGCTGCTAAAGTTAAAAAACAAGTAAAAAACTGGGATGATGAAAACGAAAAACTGGAAAGTATTTCATTCACATCCCGCTTGTTAGAGGATGTAGAAGCAAAACTTAAAAGGTGAACTAGTTCAAGACTTTCTCAGTGTTGAAGTCTAAAATCATATACTCAATAGTAACTCATAATCTGGAACTACGTAAAAGTTTAAATGTAAATAATAATAAACGTATTAATTTCAAAGCAAATAGTAATGAATTTAAGAAGATTTTTTACTGGCAATTGTAATACAGCTTAATGAACGTGGCATTATTAAATGCGATCTTTGCTATCAGGTTAAATGAATTTGGCAGAGACTGCAGCTGCTGCGGAAGGCAAGATAATTCAAAACGAATCTATACTTGATCCCTATCCTCAATTTTGAATCTATCCCAATCCCAAAATCGAACTCCAATTTTACCTTTAACCACAATCTCAGCCCATTTCAATGCCTGATCCAAACCGTAGCGTTAATTTGAAAATAAAAACGACTAAATGCGCAAACGAGCACCATTTTTTGCTTTTGCTCGCTTATCCTGTTTATGAGGTTACGTAACTTAACATTAAACACTTCCATTAATTTTGCTACACATGCAGGTCAAGTAAATAAACCTACCACATTTTTAAACACCTCTACCTCAGTTCAGTTGAATTGATGTGTGGGCCATGATTCATTTTGCTAATTATCATTATTTGTTATTTTGTTCAATTTTAAAGCGCAATCCAGCATGGCTTGAATTATGTTAAAGAATAGCAAATACGTTCAATTTTTACCGTAGCCATATCAGTCTGATTTATTGTATCTTTACAGAACCATGATACAGCGTAACATGCTTGACATAATCTTTGATCAAATAAAATATATTTTTTTTGCTTCAAAACATAATGCAATTTACCGCCTTTTTGTTGCTGTTGATATTTTTATTTTCAATTTTGTTGTTTTATTTGTAGTTGTTGTTCCATGAACAATTGTGACTTGCATACTATCGCTTCTTCATACTTTTTACTATTCACTTATTCTCGAATTAATTACAAGATTATGTGACAATCACGATTATATTGCCATACACGCTGCATGGGCTAATTTTCCATTCGTTGTTTTCAAATCGCTATGATTACAAGCATTTTTGCAGTTTGAAAAGGTGCAAGGCGTTCTCAAAAAGCCATGCTTAATAAAAAAATGTTTTGTATAAAAAAACCAAAACGATTTGTTCGCTAAAAAGTAATATCGACTTGTGTTTATTGATTAAAAGTTTTTTAAACGTTGTTGCTTTTTTGATCTGTAGCTTGTTTTAATCTGCTTGTTTCACCTTATGTACGTAATGCAAAGTATTTTACGCACATCTGCGCAAATTGTGTTAGCGTTCCATAACCAATGGGTTGCTTTGGTGTATGCAGTCATTTTCATTGATATGATGTGTAAATTGTTCGTAATAAGATCGAATATAAGCTGAAGAATATAATATCATAAACTAAGCAAAATCTAAAAATTCATCAAATGGTTTAATTTGCTGTACAGTGATGCTCTGATACGTTTATGCCAATTTTTTACATAGATGAACTTTTCGTGCCCCCCAAAATTTATTTCCGCACCCCTCCCCCCATCAGTCACGCTATCCTGGCGCCGGGCCTGTATCCACTAGAACAGGTCAATAGAAATGGTGTAAAATTGTACATATACCATTTCCACTAAGGAGATTTTTCAATTAGAATTTCGGACTGAATTTTGATGGTACTTGAATCAGTGTTTTTTTTTCCAATCAACTACCCTTAAATTCCAGTTTTCTGACAATTGCCCCTAACTACTTTAGAGTGGAATCGAACCACGTTTTGTAAACTGTGAGATTCCAATTTCCTAACGACTTAATCCCGTTTGTTTCAGCTAGAATCAATTCATGTTGATAAACAAACAGTGGTGTAAAAAGTACTCGAAAGTTGTACTCAAGTAAAAGTTTCGTTACTGACAAAAAAACTACTTGAAGTAAAGTACAAAGTACTGACCAAAAAAAGTATTTGAGTAAAAGTAAAAAAGTAGTCATTTTAAAACTACTCAAGTAGAAGTATTTCTGAAAGTATTCACGCAAAATAAGCATACTATTACATCACTACCTTCACATCACTACCACAAGCGTATAATTTTCTAACCCCTCACTATCTTGAGAAGTAATGAAATATTAATTGTGCAAGTTTTTTGTTACTATATTCAAGGAATCAGTTTATAAAATATTTGCTCAAATACTCATTCACTGCCATTGTTAAATTTATATGCTAAAAAGTAAAAACACCGCGGAAGTGCCTTATTAGAGTGTCGGCAGCGTGGTCAAGAGGGTGAAGACGTCGTTTTTACGACGACCCTGGTCGCGTGAACATGGGTTCAACCCGCACCCTGGTCTCGTTGTTGCGTCCTTGGATAAGACGCTTTACGATGATTATCTCTGCTTAGTGGCTTTGAACAAGCAGCAAATTTATGTGGAAAGAAGTCAAAGGTCAACCGGAAAACCAGGGAATTGTTAATTCCTAAGCGGGTGCGGATTCGACCAAAGGATAGCGCCACCGTCGCTTTCTCGTGAAAGGAGGATAAAGATGCATCAATCAATCGAGCCTGCTGCATCCACAGGGTGCGCCAAAAGTCACGCACCAAAGGCAATTCAATAGTGTGCGATAAACTTTTTTGGATTAAAGAAGAAAAAATTATCGTGAATTTTTTTTAATTGATTTTATTTCACGACATGTGAAGGCAGATAGAAACCGGTAGAAACATAACTGAAACTGTGAGTGAAACACAGTCATTTATTGATTGATAGTGATACCAGTGTTCTGTCACAGCATTTGTAGGTTAGACTGCAACTTAATTTAATTCCAATTCAATTTACTTGCTGCACTTCTGAAAACCTGCTGCCTGCCTAGACAAAGTTTATCATGCAATTCCTGAATTCCACCATGTTTGTTTTCAGTTTTACTGATTTATTCACCGTGTTGCTTTGACCAGGAAACCGCCGAGTGATATTAGGGTCATTGAGGCAAGCTGCCACCTCTCTACCACACAAAGGTGTAAGCACTGAGCAGCACATTATCACCTTCAATGCAGAATGTCAAGCAGGAAAATGTGAATACAGTTTGCAGTAGACTACCTATTTTTAAGTCTTTGGCTTGACTGGACCAGATTTGAACCCAAATTTTCAGCCTGATATACAGATGCTCTAACCACTAGGCAATACAATCTTGTCGGCATATTTATCAGTTCAACCCCAGGCTCTCAAACTGCAAGACACTGTTCTCAAGAACAGAGAAACTAAACATTTCATCAGTTTATTACTCAATGATGAAGTTTTACTGCTACAGCGCTACTCAGCAGAGGTGGAGTCCTTGAGGACGTCTTTGGTCTCGAGGACATATTTTGAAGTCCTTGGCCTCGAAGCCTCAAGTCCTCGAAAAATGCCTGTCCTCGGCTCGAGGACAGCAGTATTTTTTGAATTGTTAAAATTTTGTAGTTTGTCAGAAACAAAATTTGAAGACCTTTGCTTTTGGAGATCGCCTAAATTTGGACTGTAAAATCGACTCAATCTGCGTGAAAACCGATCAAAATCTTGGATAAGATTGTTTGATGTAGTTTCCAGCCTCTGAATTAGCCTACCCCCAGTGCAAATTTTTGCTATGTGCCTGCCAGGATCTCATATCTCCACTTATCAATAAATTTCTGCAATTGTCTAATCCTCCATTCCTACAAAACAGCAAAACGGGAATGGATCTTTTACCCTAACTACGAACAGCCCGATTGTAAATGCACCCTAATCTACTAACTCTACTCATGACTTCAGGAAAACTGACGATTCGTTTGCATTTTATTGGTGTTAAAATGGTAAGGTTAACCTATAATGTTGCAAGCTAACTATTCGGTAGAGCTTTGGTTCCTAGTCCTGATTAAGAAGTCGATGTTTACCACTACTCGATTAGAAAAAATGCAATCGTTTTCATAAGCACATGAACGCAGTCAAGCGTGGAATTTAAAAGAATAGCCTGACTGCGCGTTTACGAATGATTGACTGCAGATGCCCACAGTCAAAGTGCAGTCAACACTGCGTCTCAAATTTTAAAACTACTTTGTACTTTTATCAAATAATAAGTACTTAAGTAGCGTTACTTCAGACTAAAAGTACTTAAGTAAAAGTAAAAGTAGCTAAAAAAAAATTACTCAAAAAAGTACTCGTTACCGAAAAAAACTACTCAAGTAATCTACTCAAGTAAAAGTATTTCGTTACTTTACACCACTGTAAACAAACCACCACTAACTTTATTGTTTATTTTTCCAGATAATTGCGAGAACTGCTTCAATGGTAAGTAAATCTCATAACAACCAATTAGACCAGCATGGCCTCATCCTTTTGTGATTTATCAATGATTGCAAAATGGTTAATTTGTTTCGTGTTTTGACCAAATTTGTAACATGATTAAATTGACTTAAGCTCTTTACTTTACTTAAAAGTTCTTGTTTTGCAACTCAGACTTGGCAACCGCGCTAGTATCTTGGATCTGGACCATGGTCTTTTCGCTGCTTGTCAACAGAAAATCATTGCACTTCCCATTCTGTATTAGCACTGCTGCTTTTTCCTCTTACTAACAAAAAGCGCTCGCGCTGCTGCTGTTTTAACCTGGTGCAGTAGCTCATAGCGTAAAGGCGCCGTTGTTTTGAAATCAATTACGCTGCAGCTACTTTAAATTATTGCATCAATTAAACTTATTACTGTCAAAAAAAAAAAAAATGCAAACTCCATTTCACTTTCAGTCAGTAGTCCGTTGGAATTCAGAATGGTAAAGTTGTATTTTGGATTGATTTTGTCATTTCTTACCCTGATAGGCAATTACTGAGCAGGTGTTTTTATCAAAAAAAATACGAAAACAAGAGATAATTTCATGCACTGAAAACCTTGCATTGAAAAAAATCTAGGTCGCATCGGCTAATTTTCGCAATAATTGAAATTGTCCCTAACCATAGTTTGATTTATCCAAGTTTATATAATGTTTTTTTTATGAAATCCATGGTTTAATAATAATCGATCAGCTGTTGATCACGAGTCAGAATTTTTTTCTGGAACGTGATGAGTCTGGACATATCGACTTTCTTTGGTCTACTTTTTTATGCAATTCTGTTGTTTTAGGTCAAAAAATATAATAATGGTACCAAAAATATGACAAAATCAATAATGCCAATCGCAAAAATAAATAAAAGGACGCTATTCTGAACCAGTTTCTTTTTACAATCATGGCATAAATTATAAGTGACTTGCAATAGATATCCTCAGAACAAAAAAAGAGTGTACAAATCGTAAGGTGCAATAAATAATAAACTACTCTACGATACGGCATTCCTAAATTTTTAATGTTGTAAAACAGAGTTTCCCAACCTTTTCATGTCGCGGACTTTATTTGCAACAGCCTAAATCTTCGCGGACTTAAAGTGCACAGCAATTATGCAAGCACTAATTTAATAATTTTAGCGAAATTTATTTATTGCCCATATTTTCAAATTTCAATGGGAACTTTGCGTTCCCATTAAATTTGCTTCATGTTTTTGCTCTTATTGACTTTGCTTAATGTTTTCCCATTCTTTGAACTTGCGCAACAAGTTAGTCGAAATTGGGGTTTATGGTAGTCAAAGCGCATCAGGGCCCACATGACAGAACAAGTCAGCGAGCTCGTAAAGGCCACTTTCGCTCGCTTAAAGGCGCAGAGTTGTAAGTCGGTCCGGGCTTTTCGGGTCGGGTTCGGGCCGGGTTCGGGCCTAAAGTAGACGAAAATTTCGCGCTTATTGCGGGCCTGAGACGTACTTTTTGTCTTAGGTGCACAAAAATATAATCAAATTTACTTGTCAAGATTGCTAAATTTTTCAGACCTAACTTAACTTTCGGGTTTTTTCCGGCATGATTTGTCCTTCAAATTAATTTTCGGGTTCAGGCCGGGATTGGGCCTGAATTAGTCGGCCCGTTTACAACTCTGAAAAGGCGGTAACGAGCAAAAACCTTCGTAGACAAAATGCTCTTTCCCAACCATCTCGCCTAACACTCGTTGAAAATGCTCGCTCGAATTTCTTAGCGAGATCTTGCGTTAGCGCATAATAAATATGTTATCGTGACGTCAGATGCATTTCTACTTCCAAAATAATACGTTCAAGCGTAATCTGTCTGTATGACGGTAATGTACTGCAATTGTTATGGAAAAAGATACCATGGGCCATGCGCCAGTATTCTAAGCTTGCAAAATCTTCCATTGGTGTTAATTAGGTAATGAACGACAGAGTTTAATTTTTTTTGGATCAATGTTAAAAAAAGAACAACTTTTGCCATACCACATTTGTGTAAATGACTTAAAGCGCTATCGAGGTTGTTGGTCGGTACACGTTTAGGTTAACAGCAGCGATAGGTTTCAATTTTTTTAAAAAGTCAACAAGTCGAAGTACACTGTTTTTTTTTAGAACCAATAACTCTATAGAATTGAGACTGGCTGTTTTTAATTTTTTGCTGATTTTCAGCCTCATTTGTTTTTGATTTAAAAAAAAAATTTTTAAAACATCAATGTCAATTTTAGCGACCATATTTGCAACGGTGTTTAATATCCTATTCTCTTCGCCTGAGTAAAGACTGTTTTCTGCTTTGCAGCATTGCAAAATTTTTTTGGCTGTCGTTCAACTTGAAAAAACAAGCTTTTTTTTGAACGACTGCAAAAAAGAAATCTCAAACAGCGCTCTATAGTCTTAGAAAAGTCACAATTTTGCTTGCAAACAAATGAAAATCACCAAAATTTTACCATTTTTATTCAGTACAAATTTTAGTTTCTTTTTGATTTGAATTTTTTTTTCGTTTGCTTTTGGTTTATTTTGCTGCCGAGGCTAGCATTGTTTTTAATTTCTTGTAAAATTTTGCGATAAAACGAGTTTCATATTCTTAGAAAGTTGTGTTTATAAAAAGAGTGTATTTTATTTTTGCCTACCGGCGCTACTCAACATTTTTTGTCAGTCGATACAGCAAACGCTTTCTTATAAACACATTTTTCTAAGAACTTAATGCAATTCGCTTTCTTCTTAGCAGTCTAATAGGAAATGTGGAGACCATCGTTAAGAAATTTTCAACAAAAATTCGCTTTAGTTAAAGTTTTCAATATTTTGCCATTAAATTTCTGAACCACAAAAATGTCTCATACGTTCAAAAAGTACTTCAAAGTCTTTAATAAGTTGGCAAGGAAAATGTGGCATTTTTTTACTCCAGTTTTATCTCGTAATCGATCCAAGCAATTTAGCGAGCAAAAATGACGTTACACAGCCCGCAGAGCTTCGATTGCACGTACAAAAATAACCTCCTGCCTTTAGCGAGTATTTCGTGCCTTAGCGCCCCTTAGTGCCTTAGAAGACGTGCTAGCAATGGAATACGCCAAATTTTTACACCGATTCAGCCACAACATGTTACCCGATTATTTTAAAAATTATTTGGATGATTTGGGATCAGTTCATCAACACAATACCAGACAAAAAGCAAAAAAAAAATTTTTTTTCACACTTGTGATAGAACTGAGTGGGGCAAAAAAAGATTGCAACGTGCAGCGCTAGATAGAGGTTTGGGAAAAATTACCCTTAGAACTAAAAAATTGTTCGTATTTTAAGTTGAAAAACATGTATAAACAATCTATCCTAAACGGTTACAATTGCACTTTAAATTAAGTCTTTGAGCAGAAATTACACAAGTCGTCAGCATTGTTTTGGTCTTCTTATTGAGCTGAATTAGAGATAAATTTATAAATTTGCTGTCAGCAGGAGTCCACCGCAAAAATTAAATAAGCTAATTTTTCCCATTATTTTATTATTTGCATTGTTAATTAGTAAAATTTTTCATGTAGGGTTTGAATTCTAAACCCTTTTTTTTTTCTTTTCCCTTTAACTATTACTGGTAAAAATTACAGATTTAGTAGAATTTGTTTGCCCAGTATAAAGAAAACTGATTTGTGTTTAAGTATTATTGTTACTAATATCATTATATATTTTCCTTCAGACGCTGATCGTTGTATAACCTAATACTTTTCTGTTTTTATGGTTTGCAGCCGTGCGATTTTTTGCCTAAATTTTGAGTTATATTTTGGTGACGCTGTTGGATTCACGTAGGCATTATCTATTGGTATTGATTGTAATAATTTTCATTCGCCACAACTAGTACCTAAGTGTTGTTGTTATAAATCACATTGTTTTCAGCTAACTGCTATCATTAACACTTTTTTTTTCTACGCCTTGCTATCGCCGGTGTTTGCTGCCACTTATCGCATTACCTGTATATCTCACAAAGGTTTAGTACACTTGGTGACCATCTTGATCTTTCGCTGTTCCTACCTGAGCGTATTAATGCGTTTTTGGTGAATAAATACTGATAGGGCCTACTGATACTAGTTGCTGGGTCAAATGACGACCCTGCCATTGTAGCCTACCGATTGCTTTTAGATGATCCTGCATCTCACCTGCTACAGGTTTCTTCCTGCAATAAAAGAATGGTTTCAGTTGTATTGGTTTTGTGCTTTTTACTGATAATTCTTCACCAATCACGTCATTTTACTCCGAAGTTATTGTTAATTGCAGAACACCAGCCACAAGATTCCATACCAAGTTTTCAAAGCAAAGAAGGTCAGCAACATATTGAACAGTCCATGATTCCTGGGGTGATAGCAAACAAAATCAGTGACAATGCGCAAGTTGGCGGAGAGAAGGCACAGTTTTTTAATAGTAAGTGTTGGTATTCTAAATGTACAATTATAATACATTATTTTCTTGCACTTGATGCTGTGCTTATTACTTAATCCTATACGGTATCTTTATATCCACTCAGGCCCGGCGCCACGGGGAGCATTCCGGGGCCGTGCTCCCCCAAACAAAAACTGTGCCCCCCCCCAAGCGAGGACTGTGCCCCGAAGAAATTAACTGGCTCGGGGTTATTGAAGTGCAAATCGAGGCGTAAGACTCCCAAATTGGTGTTTTACGCCCGTATTTTTGTAATTTTTGTGGACTCACACCAGATTTCATAAAACTTTTGGGACGAAGACCTCTTTTTTTTTTGGTCTTCACTTAAGAATTCGTGAAAAATTGCAAGAATTTTGAGACGATAACCAGCATTAGGGGAAATTTTGAACTGAAGACTTCTTTTTCTTTTCTTTTTTTTTGATCATCACCTTGTTCGTTTGATCCACACTGGAATAAATTTCTCGTGCCCCTGTGCCCCTCTCAAATTTACATAGATGAACTTTTCGTGCCCCCCAAAATTTATTTCCGCCCCCCCCCCCCCCATCAGTCACGCTATCCTGGCGCCGGGCCTGTATCCACTAGAACAGGTCAATAGAAATGGTGTAAAATTGTACATATACCATTTCCACTAAGGAGATTTTTCAATTAGAATTTCGGACTGAATTTTGATGGTACTTGAATCAGTGTTTTTTTTTCCAATCAACTACCCTTAAATTCCAGTTTTCTGACAATTGCCCCTAACTACTTTAGAGTGGAATCGAACCACGTTTTGTAAACTGTGAGATTCCAATTTCCTAACGACTTAATCCCGTTTGTTTCAGCTAGAATCAATTCATGTTGATAAACAAACAGTGGTGTAAAAAGTACTCGAAAGTTGTACTCAAGTAAAAGTTTCGTTACTGACAAAAAAACTACTTGAAGTAAAGTACAAAGTACTGACCAAAAAAAGCATTTGAGTAAAAGTAAAAAAGTAGTCATTTTAAAACTACTCAAGTAGAAGTATTTCTGAAAGTATTCACGCAAAATAAGCATACTATTCAATTGACCAATGAAAACTGGTCGACTACCTTCACATCACTACCACAAGCGTATAATTTTCTAACCCCTCACTATCTTAAGAAGTAATGAAATATTAATTGTGCAAGTTTTTTGTTACTATATTCAAGGAATCAGTTTATAAAATATTTGCTCAAATATTTTTTATCGTGCACTTTGGTGTACAGATCAATGCATAGAGGCACTGTCCTCTTGGCTACGCTATTGATTACAAGTTTAGTTTTGATTTCGATTTCTAAGCAAAATTAGTTTAATGGGGGAGTAATTATTATTCTAGCGTTTATATAAGCACAGCGTAAATTTGAAATATCAAACGCTGTATTGTATGTAGATCCTGATAAGAGCTGAACGACACGGGCGCGTAGCCAGAAATTCGCAATGGGGTCTGGAGGCGGAGCCTCCAGCGCTTAAAAATTTTGCCTTTTTTTGCAAAAATAACAATTTTAGGACTATTTTGATAAAAAAAAAGAATGCTTTTAAAACGTGGCATAGAAATTGGCAGTGCAAACATGACTAAACTTATTGAAAAGATGGGCCACATAGGTGGTGGCTAATGGTAAAATTTTACTTCTCGTATTTAGATGCTGGTAAATCATAAAATCGTATAGTTCAGTGAAACTCACACCGAATAATCTATTTCGTCTAGATTTTATGTAGAAATAAAATTGGGGGAGACTAACGGAAAGGGTTTTGAGAGAAGTGATTGGTAATTAACTGATACTGAATAGCCCCTGTACCCCTCCATTCCTGAGTTTACAGTATCTTTGTTTATAAAGCCAACGTTCAGCATTTTCATATTAGCGATCAAATTTGATTGCTTATTTTTGGCCATTTTTCAAACTTTTAGGTAATTTGTGAGTTTTATTTTTGACAAATTAGCATCCCTGTCTGAATATATATTTCAAATAATGCTTTGAATCATTTCGAGTCTGCTCCAGTGCAAAAGACTGTCTGAGAAGTGCTAAAAACGTGGTGTTTTCCTTATTTTGATTTTTGGTCGACAGGCCGATAGAACTATAGGAGGGCGGCTATAGCCTCCACTTCTTCTGGCTACGCTACTGCAATGACAAATGGTGAAACGTTTAATATTGATTATTTAATCAAACGATTTAATGCTTTAAACCGATCAGTGGTCGAATGGATAGAGCGTCTATACTATTGAAGCCGTAAACTCGGGTTTGATTCGCTGTCGGGTTTAACCAAAGACCATAAAAATTGGTATTTACAGCTCCCCTGCTTAACGTTCAGCAAATAAAGGGACAGTGTGAAGCCTCCGCCGTGTGTGCTAGACAGGTGGTAAGATGGCAGCTTGACTCGAAGACCGAGAGGATCATTTGCTGTCTCCTGGCCAAGGCAACTTGGTAAATAAAATGAAATTACAATTAATCCTAGGGTGTTCCTTACGCTTGTTTTTAAAAAAATGCTGTATGATAATTCACGTAAAATGGCAATCCTGTTCCTTCTGCCCCCGTTCTCTGCACCAAGGCAACAATTGTAAAAAAGCTCCACAAAGTGTTTTTTCTTAGTTTAGATAAATCTAATTAGAATTATTTTTAAATTTAAGGATAAAAAATACTTGACAACTTAATTTCCAGGGGAGTCAAGTGCCCCCCCCCCCACCCTACTACTGAATAAGATTCAAACCATAATACTTTAAAATGCAGTATTATGGTTTGAATCAGCTCCTCTATTACTTTCGCCGTTAGGTGTCTGCAACAAGGGTGGTTATAAAAATTCTAAAGCCTGACTTATTTTTAATCCGAAGTTACTTAGAAAATTTTCATCAGGCTTTGAAACGAGCTACTAAATTGAGAAGAGAGAAAACAAGCGGTAACTTTTTTCTATTTTATCAATTTTCTTCTTTCAAATGCTTAAACTTTCTATTGAGTTACTTAATTTACATTTTCTGAAAACGCACGAAATTTCGATATTGCAAGGCTTTTAAAACAGCTATTTTTTTATGGAATCATAAAAATTGCCTCCCGCTGGGGACTTCGCCTTCAGACCAGCAGCACTGTGGTCTCTGGTTTTCGCGAATTTTACCCTCAAGCACTGCAGCTTGGAATATCAAAATCAATCGCAATAAAATGCTGAACATTATGCCTATAAATAACTTAGAAAAATAAACAAACTTTTCTTTCACCGGAAATAATTGTCCAAATATCTCAACAACAAATGGAATGCTTTTTATACTCGAGAAATTGCAGAAGAACGAGAGCCCCATTACGGAAATGCTTTGCCTCGGGCTCCAAAATTAATGTTGATGTTAGGTCTACCAGCCTCCTTTTCTGTAATTTTTCAGATTTACCAATTACAAACGAAGATTTAGAAAGCCACTATACACTGCCTGACTCCCACATATTTTGTGACAAAATTTTGCCCAAAAAAGAATTTGATTTTGGTTACTTAACTGAATCTGTTAAAGTAAATTTTAATTCAAGTTGTTTTTCAATTGCAAGACTTACACAATGAAAACAATAAATTTTGTAAACTTTTAACAAATTTAGTGCTTTTGTGTTTTTTGCAGTTTATGCAAAAATTTAACATCATTGTTTTTCATTTGGCAGCCGAGCAGTGATTTGTTGTGTCTTTTCCAATTTTAGTCGTTTTCTCTTGGGCTAACCGTTACAATTTAATCATTTATTCAATCATTAATTCAAAATGTCATTGATATAAATAGACCGTTACTATAGCATAGGCTACAGCGCAGAAAAATAAACAGCTACAGTGTTAACGCTTGCTTTGTTGAAAAAGCAGTTTCAAGTCAATTAAAAATGTCCGGAGAAGCATCGAACCCAAAACCAGCAAACACCAGCACAATTCTGCAACTACATGATCAAGTGTACATAGAACGTGCAGAAAATGTCCATCTCAGTGCGGGTGACGTCACACAAGGTCAGAAAGCTTCAACATTCGCGAAACTAAAGAAAAAAATGAATGAAGTGGAAGAAAAAGTAGCTGAGGTATGGCACACTCAAGAAAAACTATTTCATATTTGAATTTACTTCGCATGTTATTAAAGGGTGTAAAGCATCCAGCTAGGGTTATTTGCAAAAATAAAGAAACAAGTAAAACATATCATCACCACATTTTAGCTTTCTACCGTTCTGAGATATTTTAAAAGTTTTAAAGATTACACCAGATGTGTTGCCAATTAATATCTACGAATCGATTAGATGATATCCTAACTAAGTTGTGACAATATTTCTGCTACAACACTAATGATGGAGAAGCCTTGCATTCATATGCTCTTAAAGTAGTTGCAAATATTACTGCCTTCAAACATTGTATCATAGCACAGCACACGTCAAAAATTAAGAATTTAAAACCCCACAGTACAGTCTGCTTTACCCGTAATCGGGATCATCAGGGGAGTCTGCTAAAAGTAACAAACAGTTTAAAATTTAAAATTAGGAGCTAAAAATTAGTTCGCTGTTTCGATATAGGGGGCCTTAACCGGATCCTGGGCGGCCCAAAAACAACCAATTAGCATAGAAAGTAAAAACTTGGCTCTCCTCAATTCGAACAGTCTAAACCAACAGGGAGCAGAACCCAAGACTCGTCACCAGAACTGAGATAACAAAAACTTAATTAATCTTGGAGGAGTAACTGCATAAAAGACTAACACTGTGGATACAAAACTATGTAAATTTAACCCTTTCATTCCCCAATTTTCTTTCCCTCGTACAAAAAATCTAAAACGTACACTTTGGGTTCCTTTACTCTACGTATGTAAAATCTGAAAATTATTATTTATTGGTTACTATGGCAACGGCATAACGTTGCCGCATGGCAACATTGGAAAAATAAGCAGTCTTCAAAGCAAGCAACCTCATACAAAATAATCAAAAGTAATTTTCAATTTACCCTTGTTTATTGCGAATTTTGTGTACCCTGCCCATTGATGATTAAACGAAAAATTGTATGTTAAGGTCTAGGCCCCCTAGTTTTCCAATTAGGACGCCTAGCCTTCATGTTTTATGCAAAATTTTCATCAAATTGACTTTTTTGTTTTGGTTGAAAAAGCAAACGTATTCATATCAAGATTTGAATTATAATCCCGGTCAAGGTCATTTTCAGTAAGTTACAGTAATGCTGCTTTCTCCTCATTACCATCCTCAAAGTTGGACTTGCTCCCATTGGGAAGCAACATGTCATTAATTGCTGCAAAAAGTACCAAACTTTTCAGCCATCTCAAATATTAGTAACGCAATGTAGAAAACAACGTAGCTTTTAACAAAAAGTCTCAAACAGTCAAGGCTAAAATTAGCCCACCAAATTTCAACAGAGCACTTACTATCACTCATCTATCTTACTATTGTTACTGTGCGGCAACAAGATATCGCAAAAACTTCTAAAAATCGAATTAGGCAGAATCGAAACATTTCTTACTGGATATATGCTGTTATATTACTCAGCAACATGTTCGTAAAGGAAAATGAGAAATATAATCTGTAGACACCTTTGAAACTACTTCTAGAGTATCTCCAATTTCAGCACATCTTAAGCGGCTTTTACCGAACGTCCGTATTTACGCATATGCGCAAAAAAATACGCATATGCTTATAAAAAATACGCATAAGCGTATAAAATTCTAACTCTCGTTGGTTTATTTTATATCGTCTTTTACCGAACATGCGTATTTCAGCATGCGTATATACGTATGTGTTTTTTTTACGCTTAGCAAAGAATAAAATACGGACACGGTGAGCGTATTTTTCAGGCAGTTATAAAGAAATTTTTTTGCAGAATGTCGTCACAAAGTTGCTTAGTGTAGTGGTTATACTACTTTTCTTTGGATATTTTAATGTGAGTTTGTTTCTCACCATAATCAAAACTTTTATTTTTGCACAAACGTAATAGAAACTTTTTGCAATCATTTTTGGAATCTTTTGTTGGAACATTTTTGCAAAGTTTCTGAAACTAGCGCTAAAGTACTTGATTAATCAATGTTTTTCTTTAATATATGTTTAGTTTCCTATCAAATCCTATCTTTCGTTCTCGCTGTAATATGTCAAAGTTTGTAACGATTTGGTGGGCCCATCTATTTGGCAATGAAAGGTTATTAGTAGCCTACAACTAGCCTACCGTAATTTTGCGAGCAAATGAAACTGAATCCCAAGGAAGTAACTCAGTTTATGTTTTGTTTTGATTTTTGAGATAAAGTAGCTGCTCTCACAATAAATCGCCAACTACGCATTTCCAATTTTTAGTTGTTCAGCGAACCACAAACATATCAACCACAATGCATAACAAAATGCTATCATTGCATTTGTAAATAGCCTTTGTTGTTGCAAACATTTAAAATATGTATTAAACCAAAAATTGAAAAGGAAACACCATTTAACAGGAGTTAAGGTTAAATGAAGTTAATTTAACAGGAGTTAAGGCAGCAAACTCATTATTCTTTAAAATGTAATTAATTTTTTCATGCTGATACATTACCGATATTCATTATTCCAACTGGAAGTTTGTTGTGGCTCAAATATTGTTTCATTGTATGATTCAGTCTTGTAATTATGGTACATTGCAAAAACAAGATACTGCATATCAGCGGTTTTTAAACTTTTTCAAGGCGTTATCCGAATCAGGATAACAATTATTATGCCTCATTACCCGCAATAGTTTTGGTTATAAAAAACTGCACAACGTTGTGTTTGTGTCAATATTGTTTTCATTGCATTAGCTTTGTCAAGTACATTTTTTACTGAAAAAAAAAACAACAACAACAAACAAGCTATACGAAGGTTCAACACCAGCAAAAAGTTGCTCTTAAGTTCCTCTCTAAGCTCCAAATTGAATTTTGTAGCTGCTTTTCTCGGCGTTCAAAGTAAGTTATTTCTTGGTCTTGCAATTAATGAGCGTTGAGCTTAAACGGTTTCATAGGTTTTTGTTGGTGAGCACTCTGCTGCAAAGAACATGTAAATTGAGGAGGGCCCTCCTCTTTGCTAAACCATCTGGCAAATCCAAAATGAAAGAAAGCTTTATTGTATTGCAATTGCGCTTCTTGCCCTATGCCATTGCAAATTTTTGCTAAGCATGAAAAACAAAGAGTACTGACCAGAGCCAACATAAAACTAACCGGATTGCGACATCACAAGCAAAACAAAAAAATCTATTATTCGTTGATTTTGCTTCCATTCGCGATAAAAGTTTCTTGCAATAATCGTTCATCTTATTTTGCAATGTACATAATAATTTTGATATTGGTTTTGCATTACCCAAAAAACGCAAATTACCTTTGGAGAGTAATTGTGATTCACCCCCAGTTTGAGAACCACTACTGTCTACTGTAAAGCACGCAGCTAAAAATTTATTATCCAATGCTACAATTGGCGATAAAAAAAACTCTTGATAGTATTTGCCGCCAACGGGAATGCAAGCTGATACCTGATTACTTAAACATGAAAAAGCATTCATATCAAAGTTTGACTGGGGTTTTTTCCTTCAGTGTTTTAATGCTAAATCTTAAACTTTTTCCAATGCTAAATTTTAACTTTTTGCTTATTCGATTAGGACATGGCTTGCTGGGTTGTGATTTTTTCTGTACAATATATTAATGTAAAATTTTGTATTTTTAGATGGCAGTTTCTTCAAATGACTCAAAACCTGCAACTTTAACATCAGCATATGTCTATTCGAAAGACGCTCTGAAAATTCTAAGAGGTAAATATTATTGACTTAGTAACTTTATGATAACCTTGTAGATGCAGCTATGAGAAATAACATTTTGCTATATTTCCTAAGCAACATCTTCTGCAATGTACTGTATGCATTTCATTCACAGAAAGGTACATGTTAAACAACACGTCTTTAGCATTTGTGTTTGCACTGTATTAGATTGCCATTAATGCAAGTCCTGTAATACAATTTCCATTATAAACCAGTTCTAGTCAAATTTGTTGCTTTAATGAAGCTAAAAGAAATAATCGTGTACTTACGTACAGTAATTTTTTTTTTGTCTACAGTACAATAAAGCTGGTAGGGTGACATTTCTACATCACCAAACTGTTACCATGACATCGAAGGATTGCAGTAAATCAGCTCAGTATTCGTATTCTTACTTTATTGTGCTGGAATTGATATACTCTTAAATACCAAACAAAAATGACATAGACAGTTGTCTTTCCGTTAGTTTTTGCTACGAACCTTTATGACTAAACTAAAATAATGTTTAATACAGTGTATCACTTTCATAAAACGAAAATAGTAACCTGGTTTAATCAAAAAACTTGAGTCCCAACTGCGCAATTTCTATGCGTTTGGTTTGTGCATCGCAAAAATACCGGCCAATTTACAAATAGATCAAAAGTGCAAGTTTACGTACAGAATTAATAATAGATCAGAATTAATAATAGATCAAAAGTGCAAGTTTACGTACAACAAATTTTTTTTTGTTTTTGCTTCAAATTTGTGAAGCATATCTTTGATTTCAAACCTTGTTAGTAAATTAAAGCTACCAAAAGTCAAATCAGGTTAGTGTACAGTAAAAAACATTACCACAAGTTTTAATCTTATAAAAACCCAATAGTAAGGTTCACCCATAAATAAAATCAGCAGGGGTATCACAACGGAATATCATCTATTTGAATATGATATTTATATAATATAATATAATATAATATCATAAATAAAACATTTATCGATTATATAATTTCTTTGAGTTTTATAAACGTTATGATTCCATTTATTAGTAAACTAGACTGTTTTGTTTAATTAAATTTAATTTTTTTACTGGTTTAGCACAACTCTGGTGATGCTTGTTTCAACTCTACTTTATTCATATTCAGTGTAACTGAAGAACTTGAATGCTAATATTCTAATAAAATACCCTTAACTCAGTTAATCAAAGTGTAAAACTTAGTCTCATCATATTTGAACTTTTTTCCTTTTCCTTTAAATATTAATATTGGATTTTAGATTTATATTTTTTCCACTTGTCAGAGAGCGTGCCACTTAAAACTTGTTTTCAGAATTTTCATTCTAATACAGCAATTTGTTACACACTGTAAATAAATGATTTAAGTGCTGGTTTACGCTTATTGTTTTTAAGCTTCTTAAAGTAAAGATAAATTTTAGATATTTTTTGAGAACTTGAGAATTAACCACTTCATACTTTTTCGATACAGCTAACAGTAGATTTTGAAAAGGTGGCTTTCGTAAAAATTTTGAAAAGACATTATCAAATTTGCTCAGACCTTGCTCACTTTGCGATATACAGTAATTAAATTTGATCGATTAACCGTTCTAGTGAGCTTTATAGTTATCTTGATTTCTATCGCAACAATTATTTAGGTCAAAAGTTTATCTTTAGGCATTTTTATTCACTCTTTATTTTCTCATTGCATTTATCTATGGCCTACTTGCTGTAGAAGTACAAAATTGCAGAAACTAACTAGATGGGAGCTTGCTGGGAAGCAATCTCAGTGAACGACCGACGCGTGTTGAACAATGAGATTCTCAAAAAAAAAAATTTCGCTTTTCGTCAAGAAATTTATTAGAAATATATTATGGGAAAAGAGGGTTTGGAATATCAAACATTTTTAATAAACATATTTAATAGACAAAATAGTGCCTGATCGTAATAACAAAGAACATTCCATACAAGTCTAAGCCGTTGAACTCTGTCAAAATATTTGTCTCTTAAACAACTGCTGATATCAAAAAACTTACGCCCTAGCTTGAGCCTTTCAAAATCTGAATGTTTGGATGGTCCATTTGGGGGGTGGTACCCCAAAACAATGTTAAAATATTTGTCTGTTAAATATTTGCTGATTACAGAAAAATGGCACCTTAGGTTAAGCCGTTCAAAAAACTAGTTTGTGGGGAAGTCCCCGGGGGGGGAAAGGATTGTACCCCCAAACTCTGTTAAGATATTTGTGTGTTAAATATCTACTGATATCAAAAAAGCTGGCACCCAAGGTCAAATCGTTTTACAAATTGATTTTTGGGGGTCAATTTGAGGGGGTCTGCAGGGGGTATTCACAAGTTATGTCAAAATATTTGTCTGTTAAATATCTACTAATATCAAACAACACTGGCACCCTAGGATAAGCCGCTCAAAAGATTGATTTTGGGGAGTTCCCTCGGGGATGGTACCTCCAAACTATGTCAAAACATCAGCTTGTCAAATATCCATTGATATCAAAAAGAACTGCCGCCCTAGGTTAAGCCATTCAAAAATTGATTTTTTGGGTTCATTTGGGGGGTCCCGGGGAGTGGCATCCCCAAATTATGTCAAAATATTTGTCTGTTAAGTGCTGATATCAAATAAAAACTAGTGCCCTAGCTAGAACTGCTCAAAAAAGTGATATTTTGGGGACTCATTTTGGGGGAATTTCCAGGAAAGTTGCTTCAAAAAGTTTCGGAAAAAAAATTGCGTTTGCAGCTCAACAACTTTACACAAAAGTTAGATTTTGATACTTTGTGGTTTAGGAGAAGAAGAGCGAACAAGATTTAGGAAGAAAAAAAAAAAGAAAAAAAAAACTTATCGCGGCCAGAAGTGGGTTGCTTGGGATAAAAGAGTATTTTAAGACATAAAGCCGTGTAAAATATTTTTTTCTGTACTTAAGCCGTTTTTGATTGAGACCGCTTTTTACGCCAAAATTTTGGGGCAGTTTTCGGGCCCTAAAACCAAAGTCACACAACCAATTACCTCAAAATTTGGTACAAACACGAAATCAATAATCTCAAACTGCTGTCAAAATTTCATATAGCTAGACCAAACCATTCTCAAGTTATAAGCAAAAGTCTAAAGTTTCGTCCTCATTAGTTTGGAAATGGCCGAGTAAAAACAAAAAAACTCAAGACGCGAGCGTCGGTCGTTCCAATAAGTTACAGCGCGTACAATTTTTATTTCCATCGTTTTACAACAATTGTTTAATCATTCTGTAGAAGCAACAAGAATCTACATTGAAAACAAACAATTCAAAAAAGCCTCCGAAAATCTTCAGACTTTGTTAGCGCAAGAAGAAGAAACTAACAAACTTTTATCAATGATGCTGAAGATTTGGTATCAGATTGAAACAAATGACAGCGTTGATGCCATCGTCACTTGCGTCGAAATGGTATTAATGTTCGAACAAATCAACTTGCAAAATCAACCAACGACGGTTATGAATGAACTACATGACGAAATCGAACTGCTTGTGGAACGTTTCGTTGAAATCAACGTTGACTCCTCCTTGTAGCTCCAAAGCTGCAGATTTGATCTGATCGTCGGTTTTTTTAACGGAAAAACAAGATTGGAGAAGTTAAGAAGAATAGGAGGCGAAATGCAGCACATTGCGATGGAATTGAACAAACAAAACAAACGTAATGACTTTAAACAACAGTATCCTGTGATGGACAAAATTTTGAAGGAAATGCAGCAAATTAGCGATGTAGATTTGAAAGTTAAATGTAAAGAAATTGCGTGGTTTTTAGCATATTATGGGTTTTGTTGTAATAAGGTAGCTGATTATGACAAATCAATCGAAATTCATAAACAAGCGATTTCATTAATGGAAAGCACATTCGGTGATAATGCGAATCATTACCAAGTGCTAGGGCATTGTTATAACAATTTAGGAGCCGCGTATAAAAATTCAAACAAATTAGTTGAAGCAAAACAATCTTACGAAACTGCTGTTAAAGTTTACGAAGAAGTAAAAGAGTGTGATGATGAAAACATAAAAATGGAAAATATTTTATTCACATCCCGCTTGTTAGAGGGTGTAGAAGCAAAACTTAAAAAGTGAACTAGTTCAAGACTTTCTCAGTGTTGAAGTCTAAAATCATATACTCAATGGTAACTCCTAATCTGGAACTACGTAAAAGTTTATATGTAAATAATAATAAACGTATTAATTTCAAAGCATATAGTTATGAATTTGAGAAGATTTTTTACTGGCAATTATAATACAGCTTAATGAACGTGGCATTACTAAATGCGATCTTTGCTATCAGGTTAAATGAATTTGGCAGAGACTGCAGCTGCTGCGGAAGGCAAGATAACTCAAAACGAATCTATATTTGATCCCTATCCTCAATTTTGAATCTATCCCAATCCCAAACTCGAACTCCAATTTCACCCTTAACCACAATCTCAGCCCATTTCAATGCCTGATCCAAACCGTAGCGTTACTTTGAAAATAAAAACGACTAAATGCGCAAACGAGCACCATTTTTTGCTTTTGCTCGCTTATCCTGTTTATGAGGTTACGTACAGTAACTTAACATTAAACACTTCCATTAATTTTGTTACACATGCAGGTCAAGTAAATAAACCTACCGCATTTTAAACACCTCTACCTCAGTTCAGTTGAATTGATGTGTGGGCCATGCTTCATTTTGCTAATTATCATTATTTGTTATTTTGTTCAATTTTAATGCGCAATCCAGCATGGCTTGAATTATGTTAAAGAATAGCAAATACGTTCAATTTTTACCGTAGCCATATCAGTCTGATTTAATGTATCATTACAGAACCATGATACAGCGTAATATGCTTGACATAATCTTTGATCAAGTAAAATATATTTTTTTTGCTTCAAAACATAATGCAATTTACCGCCTTTTTGTTGCTGTTGATATTTTTATTTTCAATTTTGTTGTTTTATTTGTAGTTGTTGTTCCATGAACAATTGTGACTTGCATACTATCGCTTCTTCATACTTTTTACTATTCACTTATTCTCGAATTAATTACAAGATTATGTGACAATCACGATTATATTGCCATACACGCTGCATGGGCTAATTTTCCATTCGTTGTTTTCAAATCGCTATGATTACAAGCATTTTTGCAGTTTGAAAAGGTGCAAGGCGTTCTCAAAAAGCCATGCTTAATAAAAAAATGTTTTGTATAAAAAAACCAAAACGATTTGTTCGCTAAAAAGTAATATCGACTAGTGCTTATTGATTAAAAGTTTTTTAAACGTTGTTGCTTTTTTGATCTGTAGCTTGTTCTAATCTGATTGTTTCACCTTATGTACGTAATGCAAAGTATTTTACGCACATCTGCGCAAATTGTGTTAGCGTTCCATAACCAATGGGTTGCTTTGGTGTATGCAGTCATTTTCATTGATATGATGTGTGAATTGTTCATAACAAGATCGAATGAAAGCTGAAAAATATAATATTATAAACGAAACAAAATCTAAAAATTGATCAAATGGTTTAATTTTCTGTACCGTGATGCACTGATACGTTTATGCTCCAACCCAGGCATTTGTTGTTATCAATGTTCACAAGTTCACCATTTAGCAAAACTCAGCGTATTTTAAAATTTTAGAATAAATGAACGAATGACAATTTTTTGATAACAATATATTTTTTGTGCGCTTTTTGATTGCTAATGTAGAAGTTTTAAATTCCCCAAGAGTATAAACACAGGATAAATTTCATAGAGTAGGTTCACTCCATTGCGACTTGTGCCCGCATTTTTTGAGAGCCTAGCAAAACTCTGGAGTCAACTGATGTCATAATAGTGACATCGTGAGCGGATTCGAGTTTTACCAAATGATATCAATTGTTTTGAAATTTTATGAATTTTGTAACCACTTTACAAAGTTAAGTCCTTCCGTTTTTTCTTTGACCCTAAATGTTGAAGTGCTGCATTTTTCACAACTGTCATGCTACTGACGTGACTTGATGCAGCTCTGTGGGCTTGATGACTGCATTGAAACATCAGGGTTGCCAATAAAATTATAATTATAGGGAAGCCTTTAAATCTTGTTTAAAGCAGAAATGGAAACCCCTCGGGTCGACCGGCACCGGTCGGGTCGAGATTCTTCGACCGGCCGGTGAAGCTGGTTGAAACACCGGTCAAGTTCTCCTTTCTTGGAACTAAAAGACATCTAAGCACCAACCGAAATATACAGACATGTTTTATTGTAAGTAAAATTTTGTATAAAAAAACAGTATTAACAAACCACATGTTTTGAAAACACTAGTTTGTTGAATGGTTTCAAGCTGTGGCTAATATGCTGTGATCATTACGACATGCACATCCAGAGGCGTATTTAGGGGGAGAGCATTCTGCCATGGTCCCCCCCTTTTGGCCACGGCACAAAGCAAAAAAGTGCAAAATATACGTTAAAATCGCGTAATCAGATTATAATAAAGCATGCATGTGGAAGAGGCTTACGCTACCTGGCATTTTAGCATCACTTTAATCAGCTTGAGAGTCAAAGTGGTGCAGATTTCAGTTTTAGTGCATGCTAAAATCTTGCCGCTTTGGAAAGCGTTTTTCAATCTAAGTTTACGACAATCTACAATGGGCAAACAAAACATAAATTTTAGTTTTGTATGTCTAACTAGCCATGGCTTGTTCCCAAGTAGCAGCATTTCTACAAACTGGTGAGGCACATTATATTTTGAATATTTTCTGGCCAATGTCATAACAGTTTAGTGTTTGCTGCTCGGCAAATAGTAAATAATCTGTCACCAAAAGCTCAAAATGTTTAACTTCATTTCGTGGTCTTACGCATAAAATCATTAGAACGAAGTCTAATAATTTAGCATGTGCCCTCCATCTTTTTGTGCTTATTTTATATGCATTTTGCGCTGCTCAAAACAGGTCTTTCAAACCGAACTTTAACCTAAAAAGGTCTTAAAATTGAGTTATTTCTGCAAAAGCTGCAAAATTTTATTTGTGCATTTTTTTTCTGAGATTCCCGGTCAAAGTCACGAAATTTAACACCTAACCCCTGGCCTCCCCTCTTTTGAAATATTTCATTAGATGCATTGAACATCGAACATAAAAAGCTTCTGTAAAAAAATGGTCGACCGGGCAGGTCAGAAACCAATTAATTGACGGGCCAGTCAACTTTATTAAAATTTACCGGTCGAGCGCCGAAGATTTTGAAATTTACCGGTCGGGTCGAGAAAATCCTGACCGGTATGTAAAATATCTCTGGAACAGCTTGATCAAGTGTAATGAAGTTAATGCCAATCTAATTTAATACAATTATCCAAACCTTAGGAACTCTATTCAGTTTGATTTTAGAACTTCTTTGAGTAAGACTCGTGTTTTTAACATAGTTCGCGATATAGTGAGTTCGTGTCATATATTCACGTGATTTGATTTCATAAAACGATTCAAAACCGTAGGTTGTTGATTTGACAGCTAGGTCAAAAAATAATATTGTTTTGGTTTGTGCTTGCATCGAAAGCTATAGATGCTGCAGAAAGCTCAGTAAAAAGCGACTACAAGCCATTAAGTGGTTGTCAAGCGGATGTACTGTTAACTGCTACACCGATAGATTTGGTTTCGATTCCCAGTCCGGTCCAACCACTTGGTAGGTTATCTAGCTCTATGGATACTGAATTCTTGTTTCTACAAGTTACTTTTGAAAACTTTGCTTCAAGATTCAAACAAATTTTCCAGATCAAGTAATTTTATTGATAAGAAAAATTCAAACATGTTGAATCGATTCCTGCATTGAGCTCAGAAGTTAAACTTTGCACTGTTTAATGGTTGGAGTTATTCAAAATTAACTTTGACCAAATTGATTGAAAATTTCCAGCAAAGGGAACTGAAACTTCGCCATTGCGAGTTTGAATCTGAATCTTCACCGATTTGTCATCCGCAAGTTGTTTTTTTGTTGTTTTTAACGACAAGAACATAAACTGCGAAAGAACGCAATAACAATTTTTCAACACAGGATTTTCCACGCACTTGTGAAAGTTTCAACGGCAGGGAATCGAATCTTCGCCCATGCTAGCGTGGGTTCGATTCTTGATCGCGGCACCATCTGACAGTTAATTTTGTTCTAAAAAATCTATTTATTATCTAGCGACACCTTGTTGATAAGCTTAATCCTACATGTAAGACTTTAGATAAAATTCTGATGAAATTTTAGGTACTTATAACATAAAGGTAGGTTTTTTCAAGGTTTAGAAAGAGAAATAGCGATAGAAAATTGATCAAGTCCATGCCTTTTGAACATGGTGACGTAATTATTTTGTGAACAGCAATTCATTTTGCTTGAACTGGTTATATTTTATGAATCATTTTAAAACGATAATTGCTGTCAGTGCTTGCTGAAAATGCTTGCACCGAATTTGTCCAATTACCTGTTCCAGATATCACTGATGACAAGAAATTTAAATGTGATTACGTATATTCAAAGCAACATGTTTCAAAGTTTTTAATCAATTGTCTAATATCAAATCTTTCATGGGTTAAATGGGTCTTCTATTGAATTTTATTAGTATTTTGGAGCAATCTAAAGGTTCTATTTTTGGATTGCGTTAATTACTAATTTATTGTAACCAGGTTTGTTTATCTCTACAAGGTTTTTTACTCTAATATCCAAACCTTGTAAGAACAACTTGTGGGGTTCTAATTACAGATTTAGAATATATAACGTTACTGAAGTTGTAACTATAAAATGATTTTGAAATCTCGAATAACATCAAATAACATCGTAAACAGTTCGTATTATAATAATATGCCATCTGGCAACAAACCAATTTAAAATCAGACACCCATCGGCATTTGCTGCACCAAACTCAAAACGTGAACTTGCCAGAGCCAGTGTTTCAGTGGAGTTTATGAACAAAATAATATGGGTAAAACGTAATAGAACAATTATAGGAAGTTTCCACTGATCAAAAGTTTTTCAGATTAATTTTTGAACCATTAAAACAATTCAGAATAATACCAAAAAACAAACAAATTTTACACAACAGTAATAAATTGTATTAAAAGAGGTAGTTGAGTTCATAAAAAAAATCGTACTGCTGTAAGAACTGATTCAAACCAAAGCAGTGTTGAAGGAGATGAAACATTCAACTTGGATCTTAGTCTGAAGCATCTGAAACATATTTTCAACAAACTTCATGCTTCTGTACAACCAGACATTTCTGAGAAATACTATTTTGAAATTGAGGATGTCTCACTTGCTGTGTTGTTGCCAAGTGTAATGTTTTTTTTGCAATTTATTATATATAAAGTAAATTTTATAAAACATTTTGAAACAGCATGTGAGTGCAAGGTTCCAACAATGGGTTACTAGGTCAGTGTAGCAAAATTAATTCCGTACTTAGCAAAGTTAACTGAGAGCCCAAGGCATGAAAAATTTAGTTGTGACTGGCAGAACTGCTGGAAAGATCTTTCAAACTTTGAAATTAAATATCTCAAAAACGATAGATCGAAGAAGGTTGAAATTTGGCGAAAATAGATATTAGAAATTTCTATATTTCGTACGCATTTGTTTGTCTTATTCCTATCTTCGTAAGTTTTAAAGATTGGTCCAATTTTGGCATCGTATTTCTGATATCAATAGAGCAATAAAAACCAAAATTTACCCAAATTTATTAAAGCTTTATGATGGCTGTTTTATCAATGATTATGTCATATATTTCACAGTATCATATTTTACCAATGTTCTCTTTTTTCACAATAACAAGTAAATTTTTAAATTGAAATTGGCCGTTTGTAAGTTTTCTTTAATTTGTTTCTACATAAAATTGGAGAATAAAGCGACATGAATTCATTTTTGATTAGTTAAAGTTGTTTTGTTGTTGATCATGATTATCGTAATAAAATTTAAACCTACCCCTAATAACTCTAATCTTAATCCTATTCCCAAACCCTAACTTTAACACTGAAAAGTCGCTGTTTTGACAGTCGCTATTCGGGTTGTACAGCAATGCCAATAAAAACATTTGCCGTGAAACTTTGTTGACTTTTCAAAAATATATTGCTCCAGATTTTTTTGTTTTTTTTTAAGCTTTGCTCGCAATTTCAATTTTTTTTTTTCATTTATGCCCCACACCCTTGTGCGTGATTAGGCTTAAATAAATTTAAATACTTGCACAAATGGTGGCATGAATTTCATTCATTAAATGCCTTTACAAATTTGAAACTTTTGCAAAAGATCGCAGCTGTTATGAGCCGTTGCAACTCTTTGTTTGATGTAGCTGGCTCTATGCTATTTAACATCCAAAATCTTTAGCAAGTGACTTATTTGCGCTCCAGATGTGTATGATCCAAATAATTTATTCCCATTCCTGCAACTGAACTTCCAGCTCTCAATTTTTTTTATTCTTGACGTTTGTTTTAGTTTTAGTCCCTTACATAGAAGAACGTCTGACTGCTTTAGGCTGGTGTGCAGCTGTAATTTAGTAAAACGGCGCATTTGGATAATGTTTTAACATATCATCGCTCATGGTCTTTTTTAATTTTTACTATATACAGTATTACTTTGGTTTTCAATTTACACGCTATATATTTGTTATAATTTTTGTCTTGCAGCTGAAGCAATCAATGTTTTTAGTTTTGAGTGCAATTCCGTGCCAATAGCATAATGGCAAGTCAATCCGAATGTCCGATTTGCCTTGAAACTTTTCGCAAACCAATAAGAATGCTCGCATGCAGTCACAACTTCTGCGGTGAGTGCATTGAAAAAGTCTGCAATTCGGCTGACATCAATAGGTCTTCTTTTTCTTCTTTCTTCATTGCCCGCTTTTCCGTGAGGGTTGCGGGGGCAGTAGCTCAAGATTGAGCCGCTCCACCTCACGGTCTTCCATCACCTCCATCATTTCGCTTGAGCGAAGTCCCAAGCGATTCCATCCAAGATCCTCAATGTAATCGGTCCATCTAGTTCTAGGTCGTCCGACTGGTCTTCTTCCATTTGCTTTGGCATGTAAAGCTTGTTTGGGGAGTCTTTCCTGAGGCATTCTGCTTACATGGCCAAACCATCTAAGCTGAGATCTTTCAATTCGGAGAAATAACGGCTCAATGTTAAGGGATTTTCGAATTTCAGAGCTACGCACCTTGTTAAACAGTGTAACTCCTTCGATTCTTCGTAAAAACCTTATTTCGGACGCTTGCACTTGTGATCTCATTCTTTCGGTCGTTACCCAAGAATCATGACCATAAGTGAGAATGGGGACAAAAACTGCTTTGAAAATTGAGAGTTTTGCCTTTTTCGACAATTCTCGTTTCATGACAACCGAGTAGTGCAAAGCTCGCATTACTGCACTAGCATTGCCTATTCGGGTATCGAGTTCTTCGTCTTGCCTTCCGTCACTCGTAAATGCAACCCCAAGATACTTGAACTTCTCTACCTGCTTCAGTGTCGCTCCATTCACTTGTAATGCACACTGATCAGGGTTTCTTGAAAGATGAAGTAGGCTACCTCAGTTTTGGCCGTGCTTATTTTCATTCCGGCGGTGTTGCATGCATCTGCAAAGCTATTTAATGCGCGCTGGAGACCAGATTCTGTGGAAGAAAGCAGAACCAAATCATCTGCGAATAGCAGACGACTAATTTTGCAATTTCTAATCGTGGCACACTTATCAGCTTGGCTGTATTTGTCGATCCAATTCATGTAAACAATAAAAAGGAGAGGTGACAAAACGCACCCTTGTCGGAGTCCAACGCCCACATCAACAGGTAACCTAGCAAAATACTTTTTTTGTTACATTGAACCTGATAATAAAAAAAATTGATAAAAATAATTGATTGTGAAGATGAAACAGTTAAAAAATTACTCATCAATAAAGAAAAGTTATTTTTCTAACCTTTGGCACCCGGGTAACTATTTGTTTACCGTATACTTTTTATTAGGCCTACGCTGCGCTTTACGAATGCCGGTTGTTGGTGCAAATACATTCATCATTACAGTTTTCATTTAATGATTGTCAACCTAAAACTATAGATTTTCGTGTTTCGACCAGTAACTTAGGCCATCTTCACGGCTAGCATTTAGAAGCGTAAGTTATTCATCTATACAATTTATTATTGTAACATACAGTGCGATTGAGCTTTCGCGACGCGTCCCAGCAAACATGCAAGATCGGGCCAATGTTGGCCATCAGTTGGCAGGGTTGGCAAAACGTCGGCAAATTTGCCAACGCTTTGCCAATGTTGCCAATGTTTTGCCAACATCTTTGCAAACGCCGTAATTATTGTAGTAGTAAGTTTCCTCGAATTTTTTCACGATTGTGTAATGATTCTGGGCCATTTTCTTTTACTTATAGCTTTCCAATTTGCCAAAAATACTTTTTTTTTATTACGATTCAGCCAACGTTGGTAGAATATTGGCTCAACATCGGTTGCCAACATCGGCATTATGCATTTCAGCCAATACAGGGCCAACGTTGGATGCCAGCCCCAGGCCAACATTGGTGGATAAAATTTTTCTTAACTACCGACAATTTTTTGTAATTAATTTAAGTTGTTCATTCCAAAAGTGCTGAACAGGGATCAGAATTAGCTGAATTATAAACAAGGCCTAGACGTTTTTATGTCGAAAATCCATGTTTATTTTTGTGATTTTTCAGGAGCAAGCACTTGAAAAAACTTTGTTATGGTGAGGCCAAACCTTACTTAAAACTTATGTCTTACTTTTTTGCAAAGTAATCTGCAACACCAATCAGTAATTTTTATATATTTTAGTCTATTTTCTTTGTAAAACAAAAGATGTTTGAGCTAAACCCTTCACAAATTTCAAAAACGAAAAAACAAAATTACTGAAGCGGAACAGCATCACAAAATCTAGTTTTCAAGTATTTACAGTATATGGCCACAGTACTGTGATATGACATTAATGCTTGTGTGGATAGTTTCAGGCAAAAATTTACAGGTTTAAGCAATTGTTAAGAGTTACCGGTGGTTTAAGTTTAGGATTGGAGGTAATGGTTCTAACAGTTTGTGTTGCAGTGCTGGGGTTAGTTTTACCATGTCATGATTCAGTGATGAGTGATGTAGCATTGTCTTGTAAAAATGGATTCTAGACTAGCCTACTGGACTAAGTTACAGTAGGCTTCCGCTATTTATTACCGGTACTATATTTGGAAGGTTTTATTTCTCCGGAAATTTTTATCTAGCCTACTTTTTTATTATTTCTTACTCAAATCTAACCCAAACACTAATGCCTAATCTAAAACTATCCCCAAATCGATCCCAACCAATAAGCTGATAAAGGTAATTTCGGACATGAAACAAAGCAAAATTGCAGTTATTACTGGTAGGCTACAGCCCACTTATTTAATTGTTGATTATTGTTTCGATAATTAGCCCTATTTCATTAGGCATGTTTAAACTAGGAGGAACTTTTTCCCAGACCTATCTTGGGGTAAATTGTGCCCCAGAAGTTTGTGCAACTGTATTATGAAATAGACCTACATATGTCACGCACCGTAGAAAAAGGCTGTGTCTAGAGCACCAGTCCAGTTTTCAACATGAAATTGCTGCTGCACCGATCGTTTGTGTTTGCACTTCAAGTTACTATCTCTCAAGCTGGCATTGCTGCCCAAACCGGGAACCCTACCTGTAACTCTTAAGTCTAATGCAAAATTTTAAAGAAAAAGAAATAAAAATAACACAGCATGATTGTGTTCAATCGCGAGACGAGCCTAGCGCGTTCAGCACAAATGGAACTCAAACGTTGAGTTTAACCAGCGAGTGCCTTACCACTACACCACCGGGGCTACCAGTACGCAGTTCAGAGTTAATGCGTCAAAGTGCTGTATTTAAGTTGAATTAATGAGAAAAAAGCAATATAACTGACTGCTGGTGCAGCAGCGTTTTTGTATCAAGAACTGGACCAGTGCAGCAGACACTACCGTAGAAAAAATTTAAACTTGTACAGTAACTTGTACTTACATCAAATTTCAGTGGCGGTAGCTATTTTGTCTCAAGAGGCAAAATACCGATAGTATTTTCCTTTCTTTTGGTTAGGATTAAGAGTTGGGGTTAGCGTTACGGCTAGGTTAAGGTCTGAGGCAGTGAGGTTAGGGTTACAGTTCAGGGTTAGGGCTACTGAGCTATGTAGGAGCTGGAGGCAAAATAGCTATAGGACTATTTTGTCTCCAAATGTCGAAATAACGCCAATGTCAATCATAGTCTTTTGCCATGCATGTATGATTTGGTATGATGATAGGTGGCCAAGTCAAAGAAAATTATGGCTTAGCGTACTGGTACCTCAAAGAAACAAAAATTTCTGCCGCAAGCAAAAACAAAAGAACTGGATTTGTGCAAATTGTTTAGGCATGACTGAATTTCAATCATCATGCAAAATTGGCAAAAAGATTAGGTCTAAAGACAAAAAGGAACAACTCAGAGTAGGCTTACGTTTCATAACTAGACCTGCGGAATAGTATCCTTGGTAAAAATAGGGCTGCTTATTTTGATTTTGTTAACGTACTATATTTGTATATGCGGCATCATACAGTTCTACAGTGTACTACTAAAATATTTTTTGAATTTTCAATATTTTTTTTTTGAACAATTAAATAAAAAGTTTTCAAGTTATGTAAATATTTTTATTTCATTGAACTTCAAAAAACCAGTCAAAATCAAGAAGGGACCTTCCTACAGTAAATAAATAGATTTTTCCTAGCAATGATCTGTAGTTGGTAATTTTCTGGAAATAATTAGTTTCATTTATCACGTGTTCAAACTTCAATTTTGGAAATCATCGCACATAATATTTCAAAACTCATCATTCTACAAAAAGCATCGCATTGGTTGTGCAGTATAAGCCAGATCGCTAATGGTAATTTTTTTTGCTTTAGTAATATTGTAATTATAATGCAGGTTTATTTGCCAAGTTGCCATTGACCAGGAGACTGTTAAGTAACCTTGCGGTCTTCCAGTTAGTAAATATAGGTAGAGGCTGCTATTACGTTATGTAAGAAATAAGAATAAGAAAATTGCTATTTTAGCTCTAAACCTAACCCAAACTCTAACCCGAACATTGGTCTTAATCTAAACTCAAAATCTAACCCAAACCATATCGATAATTTAAAAAACAAAAAAGAGTAAATGAGCGCTCACTTTTTGCTCTCGTATTTTCTTTATGGGCATTATGTTACATAACACCAGCCACTTCCATCAAGGTAAAGGTAACAAAAAGCCACCATTTATCTCAAAACAGTTTGCACAAAATATGAGCTCAATTGAATAAGTCAAAAATTTCCCTAGCTGTTAAAGTTAAGAAAAAAAGTGAGAACATTTTTTAATTTTTCAACAAAGGGTTAAACACTTGGCATGTCAATAACACACAGTAAAATGCTTTTTAGTAAAAAGAATTGCAAAGAAACATGAGATTTATATTTTTGCTTTAGGTTTAAGAATAATTTGAGAATAATGCCAGCTTCAGCATGAAAAAAATAATATTAATAACACGTGCTAGTACAACGCATTTGGACTTAATCAGCAGAGTTTGCTGGGCCTTTTTGGTATTGCCATTTTTGATTTGTTTAACAGCAATCATGATTAAAGTTTGTTTAATTTACGGGTTCTTACAAAAAAACAAAAAGTGTATAGCTTAAACCATGTGTTTTTGTTTAAAATCCTTCTTTGTTCAATTCTGTACTATACAAAACGATTTTGGACAACTTTTAAATTCCTGCAACCCAGTTATAGGTATCGCATTTTTTTGCAAACTTAAAGTAAAAAATTGAGTGGTTTGGATTTTGAAATATCAGATGCATGCATTTCATATGACACGCTAAATTTATAGTCAGAATCCCAAGATAACAATTAAAAATGATTTTTATGTTTGTATAGACAATGTTTTATCATTCAAAATTATCTTAACGAACATATTGTAGTTTACAACTACTGCACTGATCATTAGTCGAGTGGATAGAGCATTTGCTACTGAAACTGTAGACTTGGGTTTAATTCTTCGTCAGAACAAAACAAAGACTATAAAGATTCTGTATTTACAGCGTTCTTGTTTGAAGTTCAGTTAAAAAAAGATCAGTGTGAAGCCTGTACTTTGTGTAGACAGATGGGCGAGTGGCAGCTTGACTCAAAGATCAAAATGTCCCTTTGCTGTCTCTTAGCTAAAGCAACTTGGTAACTAAAAATGTAATTACAGTTACCAGTACTTTATTGTTTCCAGATCAACTAGATAAAAATCCTGAAGCTGGAATCCCTCAAAACTTTACAAAAGTTGTTTTTTTTGCAAAAACTCGTAATAATCGGATGCAGAAAAACTCTATCTCTAAAAGTTTTAAAAGTAAAATGATGAATAAAATAAAAAAAGGTCTATATCTGCTCTAAAGTCAAATTATCCTCAAAAATCTTTGTTTTTCTTTAAAAAAAACAAAACAAATGCTTCGCATGGGCTTCAATAATATTCTGGTTTCCAAATAATTTCAAAGACACTAAATTTGAGTTAACGTGAAGAATAAGATTTTACAGTAGTTTACATACAGCAAAGATTTGGGATTTGGAGTATAATACTTCAAGTTTAATTCAATTGAAATTGTCTTAAACTTGATTTAGCTCACTGGTACATTGCTGATCAGCTTAACCAATTGCAGGCTGAGTTTTTTGAACTATGAGTACATATTGTCAATAATTGAAAAATTCTTTCAGTTGCTGTTCAGTCGGGTACCGGTAGCCTCTTAGCAGACATTCTGAAAATGAAATGCTTAGAGCTAATGTAGTCTTAATCCACCAAAGAAAAAAAATTGAGATAAGATACTTCATCTACAAATATGAATATTATTTGTTTGGAGTATAATGGAAGATAATGTGCTTTTTCGGTTAGCCCACTGGTATGGCTGTTTAAAATATAAAGACTGTAAGTTTTTCACAAAATTTTTTTATCCCAAAAAGGTCTAACCCACAGTCCTGTTGTTAACGTCATAGCATTAGCCTAGTATTGTCATTGAGCAATATTGGGAGTGGTTAGTGTTATGTTATGGTTGTTATGTAAGTCCTGTAAAGAGAATGAAAGAGCACAGAGTGAGCGCTCATTCATCCTTATTTAAAGTTATGGAGGATTTGGGTTAGATTTTGAGTGTAGGTTAGGATTAACATTAGGGTTGGGATTAGGGCTAGAATAGCAATTTTCTTATTCAGTATTTTGCGTAGCATAACACTAAAAACTTCTGCCAACAATATTCGATTTGAATGTATCAATCAAAAATTACAAACAGCTCAAAACACCACAATTAATTTATTATAAATAAAAATTACCAGTTTTCTACATCCATATGTGTACCGTAAAGTCCTACATCCGTGGTATAGGGGTAACTTTGATAAAAAAATCAGAAAAGTATTTTGATCACTGATATATGTTGGCTAAAGTTGCATAATAGATGGTAGGTATGTACAATATTCTTCATGTACTCAAGGGACTTGGGCATTTCTTTATATACCGTAAATGAATAACAATTTATATAGGGGGTAAAAAGGCACATTTAAGAAAGTTGCCTGCTAAGCCTCAGTGTTCCAAAAATGAGCTGCAGTAATAGTGCCAAAATAACTTGTAAACAATATGTATGTGTATCAACTTAGTTGTTATCTGAATAAAATTGAAAAACATTTTTTTGGGGGCAAAGTAGGGTAAATTTTTTATTGAGGGGTCAAGTGTTCAACTAAAAGAAAAAATTTTGGTACTCATAAAGTCACCTTTCAGAGATGTCAGGGAAATTATTTAGCTTCTATATAGTAAGTATTTTAGCTATGAAACCAGTAGTTAGTTGGAGATTGTGCTTCTTATGGCTTCTCAAAATTTTGTTGCCTATTCTGAAAGTCCGCTTAATGCAGCTTTTTTGCAACTATTTGCCAAAACGCATTTTTATTGCTAAATAATTATAATAACTGTATTGCTTTTTTTTATAAGCACAACTAACTTTTTCATTACCAAATGAATGATTACAAATTTTTACTGTTCTGTTAAAGTCGCCTTGAAGCTTTAAAGCCTGTGAAATAATCATAAATTGCCATTGTTTTTTGTTTCCAGTACCTAGTTTTCTTATTTCTTAAAAACTGTGTCCACTATTAAACTGTGCAATCTTTAGAGTTTGCTGCAGTGTTTTTGTATGTAGTTCACAGCCACCTTGATCAGATAATATGAAGTGACGGCATAGAAATGAATCACTATAGCTGGCCCCTATGTTTTGAATGTATTTTGCCAGTTACTATTTATCAAATTTTTTTCTTTTTTTGGAAACACTTTTGTAAGTACCAAAGTTAAGTATGATATTAGTAACCTTGTCTTCATACCAGTGGCCTGCAATAGACCTTTTAAGCAGAAAATCTAGTGTGTACCAAAGTAAAGCATTTTTTGCAAAAACTTTGGTTCAGGAAAAAGTGTTTTAAAAAATTAGGCCTTATGACCTGGCACTGTTTTTTGAACTGGGACTCTATGCCATCTGTACTGGATCTCAGTCTAGTCCAAAACATCAACTGAAAATCAAAGTTTTAAAACTTTACCAATAAAGGGTTTTATGACAGATGTTTAAATAAATAAAAATCAAATCTTTCATTATACTCAGTGTGTTACGCTAAAGCGTGTAACAAGCTGGCAAGGCCTTCTCCGCATCAAGTCGCAGAGCAAAGAGAATGCAGAAATTATTCTGGCAAATTGTATTTGTGTAAATTGGCACAGTGCAAAAATTATATGGATTTAAGGATGGCACGAAAATTTGCGCTTTGTAATTAAACTTTCCAACCTGTCGTAAAATGATTAATTTTTGGCATGTTTGCAAAGTGGCTACCCAACTGTACCATCTTTTTTACAACAAGCTTATAAAAAAGTAATGCAACCAATGGTGACACGATGTTCTGTCAGTATAGCGCTGTGGAAAAGACAAGAAACCAAATCTGAATGCACTTTATTTTCAAGGAGTGACTTTACCTGTATAGTGTAAGCTTAAAAAAACAATCCTTTGCAAGAAAGAAGAGATTTTCCAGAATCTTTTGATGAAAAATCGATATGGTTAAAGGCAGCTAATCATCGTAAAAAGTGGCGATTTATAAACAAAAATAATTTGGCTCTGTGTAAAGGTTAGATTTTTGTCTTCAAAAGAATAAAATGCATGTCTGCAAACTGCAAAGTGGCTACCTGGCTGTAGTTTTTTTCTATGTTATTGCTGTTAAATACATTTACTGTGCTTGCCATATGCCATGTGGGTTGCGCCAGAGAAGTCTAATGCACAAAATTAAAATTTTTCACCAATTTGGCATAGACAATGCAAAAATATTTTTGGCACAGCACAAAACCTCCTCTACAACTTAAAAATGGAATCACTTTGGGCCAAAATGTTAGGATAAGCCTCTAACGCATTCTCACCAAATTTGAACTTTCTATTATGCCTTCTCGTTTTCAAAATAATGCGGTTCAAAATTAGCAATTTTCCCCTTAGTTCAGTGTTGCCATTTTGTCAGTATTGTGAGGGAAAATTAACTTTTGGAAAACTGGCTTACAGTTATTGAAAAGCAGCTCATTTTTCAACTATGGCGCAAAACATTTATTGAGAATCAGGAACATGTGGTAACTTTTGAACTTTTTTTTCTAATCAGCAACTATGGCAAAATATCAAAGGGAAAAAGCCTTGTTAAGGGGGAATTAAATTTGTTATATCTCAGGAATAGAAGGTTGTAAAAATCTTAAATTGAATAAAGTTAGTCTTCAGATTTGTCAAAATTTGCTGGGAGAAAATCAAGCAAAAAAATTTTTGATTTCATTGCCTTTTTAAATTAGAGCACGGATGGTGGGAAACTTTCTAATTTGCATACGCATTTTCTAGAAATGAAGACCTCTAACTGAAGAAATAAAAATCTCCAGATATTTATCTTTTTTTAGTAACTGTCTTAACGTAATGTACATTAATGATATAGTCTAAGTAGCTGTTGCAATCTATTGATGGTCAGTCACCATTAGTGATAATATGCTCCTACTTCATCTGATCTGAACAATGAAGAAACTGGATGTAATGAACTTGAAGATAAATTTTGTTGTTGACGAAGCTCTCTGTTCAGTGTTCAAGTTCTAAGGTATAGTTGAACGTGTTTCTTTTTGATGAAGTTTTTATTTAAATCTGATCAATTAATTGTTTAATTTAAAACACATGTAAACATTTGATTAAAAGTAAAACTGTAGCAGCTAACAAGTTGAAATGCATGGCTATGGAAAGATCTTAGAAAAAGCATATTTTATTTCGGATCGTGACGATTATGCATCGCCAGAACTTCTAGGCCCCAGAAATTTTACGTGCAAGACCAAAAACATGTTTTCGAATTCAAAATAAAATTAAAAAAATTTTTTTCTGATGTTTTTAAATAAGATTTGAAGTCCTGGAACCTAATAGTCCCGGCGCATAATCATCCTGCGTATAAACACCGTGCACTTAAAATTCGTTGACCGATTTTAAGAGTATCAACAATAGGGTACTTTTTTGTTTGTGGCAAACCTACATCAGAAATCAGGTAATCAAATTATGCAAATATGCATCTGGCCTTTGAACTGACTCAGAAAATTGTGCTTTATACTTTTGTCATTGTTTTTCTTGCGCATCGTAAAAGTAAAAATCAGCAAGAAATGCTGGCCATATGCTAAGAAATCAAACTGATATGCAGTAAAAGGTCATTTAGATTGAAAAAAAATTTCTTGGTTTTCTCTCAAAAAACTTTAACAGATCTGAAAACCAACTTCACCAAATTTAAGTTACTACTACCTTCCGATTCCAAGATATGATAATTTAGATTTTCACTGAAAAGGCTTTTTCCCTTAAGAAATTTTTCAAATAAATGTAGGCCAACTTTTCAAAAGTTAATCTTCTGCCACAAAACGGCAGCACTAAAAAAAGAAGAAAACGGCAAAACGGCAGCACTAAAAAAAGAAGAAAACTGTTGACTTTAAACTGCAATATGTTGAAAATTGGAAGATGTTAAAAGTTCAATTTTGCTATGAATGTATATTTTAGGCTTTTCCCAACATTTTGGTCAACAATGAAAAACTTGACTTGGATGCCCCAAGCTGGGAGAAACTGCGGTTATGTGGTAGATGTAAAACAGTAATCAATCAATTTTTGCCCTGGCAGCTGAGGATTTTTTTTTAACACTGTACCTTATTTTGATTAATTTTACAAAAGTCATACGCTATAATTCTTTTTACCCAAATGATAAAAAATTACCAGGTAACTTTTATTTCAGATGAGTGAGAAAAGATTACAAACACAGCACTTTGCTAATTGTCTAAAGAAACTGGAAGGACCGCCATGGTGGTCGTGAGCATCGTGCAGATATGAAACGGATAGCTTTGCAAACTCAATAAAGGTAATAAGCAAACGAAGTATGCTTATTACCTTTATTAGGACGCTTATTAATACCTTTATTACGACGAAGTATGCTTATTAGGACGTCAAGATGTTGCAAACGAAGTATCTTGGCATCGTTAGTTTAAAATTCTATTAGGGTTAACTTATCCTATCTTTCTCAGATATTTTCAAAGTTCAAAACTTTTTAAAAAAATTTCTGAAATAATTCAGCTGCTACACAGCTGACGCCAATTACTTTGTCTCGGCATTTCGGCTTCTATTACAATTCAGACCGAAAAAGTTAGAACTTGGTAAACAATAAAAACTGGTGTTTAGTAGCGTTGTTATTTACTACGACAAATGCTGCCTTTAATAGTGCTTAAGTTTTTGTAGATCCTAAATTTTTTTTGGTTCTAGAAGTACACTATTTCTGGAACAGACTGGGACAAAAAAGATGGTGTCACATCTAAATGAAATAACACTAATTTTAAAAATTTATTTCAGTTAGTCTTATTGTTCTCCATTTAATTTGACTTAAACTAACTAAGGCTAAGTTAATATGTATTGCATGTTGGTTATGGGCACAGTTACAAGCGATTTGACAAAACAGTTTTGGAAGAACCATAGTCTTTTTCAAGCTTTAAATCAATTGGGTTCACTTATTAATTCTAGCAATTTTTAGACCTGGAGCTATCCACTGCCAGATTTCATGATAAGTTTAAAATAACTTTTTTCCAACTTCTTGAAAATTAAATCCTATGTCAAAAGCCTTGCCTGCAACTAGCTCCGTTTATGATGTCGATTTCCAAAGCCAAAAGGTAGTTTTAAGTCAGTTTTCTGTGATAAACACAGCTTCAGTGTAATTGTGCTCCGAATTGATAATTTTTCCTACAATGTGATTTATTCTGTGTACAAAAATCGGAAGCAAATGCCTTAAGCACGGTCTACACTGCGTAAAATCGTGAGCAAACAAGCGTATTTATTTTAAACAGAAAACTTTACGTCCGTCGTATCATCTTATCAACGTTCAAGGTGCCAGTTGGTTAAAATAAAGTAGCAAAAAGCTCATACACTCCTGATTTCACGGACAGTGTAGACCGGGACTAAAGCTTGTTTAAAATTTACGCTTTTTAGACAATACCTTTCTGTGGAATCAGTTAAGAAATTCTTAAACGAAGCTTTTTGAACTATTTAGTTACATTTTCGAACCTAGTGTGAATTTGATTATATTTAGGTTCGACTTCATTACAAAGACGACCTGTCAGGGCAAAGAATTCAGTAATCGCGATCGTGACCTGATAGAATGAACCCTCTGCTCAGTCTACAGGTAGTTTCATCTTTTCTCAATAATCCAGTGTCGGCACAATGTAGTTACTGTGTCGCCCGATCTTAATTTCGCTTGAAATTAGTCCATAGTTGTAAGCATTGATCCAAGATATTTAGCTTTGATTAAGTGAAGTCTGCATAGGTTTATTAAAAGGCAAACACTAGCGACTTCCGGACGTCAAAAACACAAAACTTACGCGCAAAGTTATTTTTCTTGCTCATTGCTATCTTATTGGTTTAGTTCCTTCATATTAACCAGACACTCTGCGTCTGTCTAACCATAACTGAACTATTGCAGAGCCTTTTTTTTGGGTTTCTTTTTTCTAGTCTTTTGTTAGACTGGGCCACTGTAAAGTGTCTTTCCCAAGGACACAACGACGCATTGCCAGTGTGGGAATCGAACACCGGTTGAGTAACGCTTCATGTTGTCTTATAAAGCAAGGGTTGGCAACCTACGGCCCGCGGGCCAGACCAGCCCGCCAAGCAATTTCATTCGGCCCGCGATCTTTTTCTTATGATTGAAATTCATCTGCAACCCCGCCGAAGTGCTGTTTTCTTTGGTCACTGCCATTGAATCGGGTGCAAAATGCCTAATTTTCAGTCGAAGACCTTCTTTTTTCTTTGGTCATCGCCATTAAATCGGCTGTAAAATGCCTAATGTCCAAGCGAAGACTTTTGTTTTGGTCCGCTGAAACCTTGCTGGGTCTGGATGTGGCCCTTGGGACGAAAAGGTTGCCTACCCCTGTTATATAGTCTCATTGCTCTTATTCAAATTCAATTACGCTTTGTCGTTTTACTCTATATGGCGTTAACTACAAGCTTGTAAGTAAACTGTCAAATGTACAAAAGGTTAAATTTTTCGCGCGGGATGTCGGAAACCAAAAACACTCTTGAAGAGGCGTTTCACCAGTTTTTCCAGAGACTCTTTATATACACCATTTTCATGAATTACATGCTCATTATAGAAAGACTGGAGAACATTTATTCACAGTTACGTAAGTTATGTCATTCGCTTTAACTGAATTATTTTTTGTTGTTGCAGTTTCTATAACTTCCTAATCCGTCCTATCTTCAACAAACCCACGGTCTGAATCTTGAACGGCAGTCACGACCAACATTTCCAAAGGAACCTGTGTTTTTTCAGTTTGCGAAATTTTACGTCTTTTGCTTTTTCTTGCGTTATTTACCATCTTCATTTTTTTTGCCTTGCAATAAAACTTTATTTATACGACGCAAGATGGATGAAGTTAGACAATCGCACCAATGCCATTGTAACAATATGTGCCAGTACTGGATTCTTGCAGGCATTACCAGCTAGTGGGATGCAGTTCCACAACATATAGGGCCACGCAGCTTCCGATGTTGGCTAGCTGCAGTTTCACGACTCTGGGCCATCGTTGGCAACATTATTCCGCCACAGTTGGCGCGACGCAGGTTCCAATGTAGGCTAGCTGCAGTTTGACGACTTTGCCAACGTTGGCAACAGTATTCCGCCTGCAGTTTGACGACTTTGCCAACGTTGGCAACATTATTCCGCCATTGTTGGCGCGACGCAGGATCCGATGTTGTTCGCTGCAGTTTGCAGTCCGATATTGGCTAACTGCAGTTCCGATGTTGGTTAGCTGCAGTTTTCCAACTCCGGGCCGACGTTGGAAACATTATTCCACCATTGTTGGCTGACGCAAGTTCCGATGTCGGCCCGCTGCAGAATGCCAATGTTGGCTGAACGCTGGACTTTGGTGCAAAACCGCATCGCCCCAACATTGGCTGCAGCGGTGGGGCCGAGGTTAACAAATGTTGGCAACTGCATCTTGCCAACATCGGCCCGACAATGCAATGTTTGCTGGGTTTCGACCTTGCTCAAGGGTCACATCAGGCGAAAAAAATAACAGATATTTAAACATGCAATAATATAAACCTGCAATTAAAGCATAGACAAAGCAGATATATTTATCGATGCAATTTTTATTTCCAAATTTGGTAATTGCAGATTTATATGAGTGCAAATTTAGAATTTCAATGATTTTAAAATTGCTGCTAATTTTTGTTTCCAAATTTTAATTGCAGTTTTATATCATTGCATGTTTAAATATGTGTTATTTTTTTCGCCTGATGAGACCCTTGAGCAAGGTCAAAACGCGTCGCGATAGCTCAATCGCACTGTATGTTACAATAATAAATTGTATAGATGAATAACTTATGCTTCTAAATGCTAGCCGTGAAGATGGCCTAAGTTACTGGTCGAAACACGAAAACCTATAGTTTTAGGTTGACAATCATTGAATGAAATTTTAATGATTCTAATTTGCTGCTAATTTTTAATTACAGTTTTGTTTTGACTCTAGAACTGGGCTTTGTTTACTCTCACTTTAATACTTAGCAAAAAAACTTGAATCCCATTAAGTTAAAATATATTAAATACCTCTTCGAAGATTTTCCTGTCTGCTGAAATTGTCAGCCAACTACTGCGCAATATTTTAGGTCATGAACTGTGTATTTAGATTGAGCGGCCCTTATTTGCCGCAAGACAATACTATTTACTGTACATCGTAAACCACATCGTGCTTAACTTGTCTGTGCACAAAACTACAGCAGTGCATTAGCTTAGAAACTTTTTCTTAGCAGTAACCAAAACACTGCATCTCTACACTTTGAATTTTTCTTTTTTCTTCAGTTACTCTAACAGTAGCCACTGTGCGATTTAGATGTCCAGAATGTCGACAACGATTTTCTATTCCAGCCAATGAAATTCCACGAAATCGAGCACTTGAGAATATGATTGATAGTATGGGTTAGGTGAGGCATAAGAAGACAGGATAGAACTCAAATCAAGCTTAAGTTTGTAAAAACTTGGGACCGAACTTAATCAATACAAAAGCATTGGTTTTACTTTATATAGCCCAAAAGAAGTTTAGCCGAAATGTTTTTTCGCATTAAAATAACTCTGCTAGCGTACAGAAGGTGGGGTGCTCTCTTTCCTCGACCTCCCGCAGATTTTCCGAAACAAAGTTCGTACTGCACTATTTAAACCATTACATTATTAATAGTCGTTGTGCCATCTTCACTTAGTTCAGTCGTTAAAAAGCTTGAAACTTTGGACGTAGTAACTCCTTCTCCATCCCTCACGCAAGTTTCTTGAAATCTGCACGGCAGTTATTACGTAACTTTTGTCAAAATCTGTAAGGATCACAATGCAAAATTGAATGCTCTTGTACGTGCAACGAGACGGTTTATGACGAGCTTAGAACTTAATTAGATCGAATGTATATGGCTTGCCGACATACCTAGAAACAAATCAAAAGTTTCTTTAATATTTTGAATTTTGTCTATCACAAGATTTGTACTCAATTTTTTGTTATAAAGTTTTTTTTGGAGGAGCTCAAAATGATTTTTATTGATCCAGAAAAAAATTTTTTGATCTTGGCATTGAGAGCGGTTTACAAGATTTTTTGGTGTCTTACAAGCTGATGGCAGCTGCTAGTAACAGCTTGTTATGTATTGTTGTGGTAGATCACAAAGCGGCAAATTTTAAAGCTCCCCTTGTTACGTCGTGAATTTTGCTGCAGTAGCTTCCAGTGCTTTCCAAGTTCTTTGTAGCTGATTATTTCATCCTGATAAAGCAATATTTCTAAAATGCTATGCTTAACAGTATTTGGTTTGCAAGTTAAAGTCCATTAATGTGTTAATATTATTGATACGCAAGAAATATTGTGTCCGGGCATAATATTTTTTGAGGGGGTAGGGGCAATTTTGATATTAAATTTGTAAAGAAGCAGGCGTGTTGCTTGCACTGTAGTAAACAAGATTGAGTAACCAAAAACTAAAAATGAAAAAAAATCCTATGAAATATTCTTCGTTCTAGGTTTATCAAATGCTTTGTAAATGCAAAAAACCTTTTGTTTCGTTATTTTTGTTCCTCTATGTATGGCATCAGTCTTTGGTATCATTGTTCTGCATCGAGCGTTAATCGTCTTCTTGTAGCTTACAACAATGCTTATCGTATACTGTTTAATCTCCACAGCAGAACGCATCAATGAAACTATGGTCAATAATAGCATCTCGATCTTTCATTCGTTAATGAGAAAACATACTGCTAGTTTTATAATAAGATGCAAGCACTCTCCAAACGCTTACATTCTACGAATTTTTGGGTTAGCATGTTTTCTTGATTCTGATTTTTTTTTGTATATTACTCAAAATTACATTTTGGCTAAATTAGCACGCATGTTTATCTTTTGTGTAGTGTTGTGCCTGATAAATTTGTTTGTGTGTGTTTTTTTTCGTGCTATTATGGACCTTTTTTGAGTCTGATACAAATCAATAAACAAACGAACTCAACGATATTTTATTGGTATTCGAGCTAGTTACGTTGAAAAGTTTTTTAGCTACTCAACCGCAAGCTCGAAATGCCACCTCCTTGCTGAGTGACTCAAAACGAGGTCGTAAACAAGCAAGAGGATTTTTCGCAACAACTTGTTAGTTTTGACAAAAATTAATAAAAATTTTACCCTCTACTAAACTCTGTCTCGTCTTCTCGCACGAACTGCGTTTTGACTCACACGGGGTACCAATTTTGTGGCAACCTCACTCGGGGAAACCAATTTAGTGGCAACCTCACACGGGGAAACCAAGTTGACGGATCACACGGGGCACCAATTTAGTGGCAATCTCATACGGGGAAACCAATTTAGTGGCAACCTCACACGGGGAAATCAATTTGACGAGCTCCCCTTCGGGCGCTCCTCACACGGGGCACTAATGAAGTGAGTTCGTTTTGATGAGTCTCAAGACGTACGGTAATTTTTTAATTTTGACATGCAGTATATTTTGATAGTAATTATAATAACAATAAGATTGACTCCGACATAAAGCGAAGCAGCAGTATATATACAGTAACCTACCGCTTAAGTTCGCACCCGTTTAAGTTCGCATCCCTGTTAAGTTCGCACAAAATTTCCGCAAATTTTAGATTCAAGTTTTTCAAAAATTTAATGCAAGTAATTTAATGTTCACTTTTCAAACATGTCATAAAGCGTTAGTTGATCCGTAGTAGAACCTCTTTTGCGTTTTGCTTCCCCAATCACCCGTCGCAACTTTTACAAAAAGTGTTCAAAAGAATTTTTCAGCTCGCTATATTCATCTCTAACTTGAACTGCACCTCTGGACTTAACAATGATCTTGTACTTCAAGAACTTTTTCGTACATGTTTTCAAACCCACAAGAAATTGACAATGTCTTTGTTGGTTCCGGAAATGGTGTGCAAGCTGCGTCAATTTTCGCAAAGGTTCCCTAATTTCCGCATTGGACAGGGTTGCCGTAAGCGACACCCGCTGCACCCCGAGGTAGCCTATTTGCTTGCTCTTTTTTGTGAGCCTTCAACGTGTTACCAAGTTCGTAAAAACCCAAAACATCACTAAGACATAAATATTTCTTCAGTTCTGCACTAACTTTGATATCACAAGGCTGGTAAAGCTTGGTGAGAGAACATCACTTTTATGTTACCTCTTTCGAAAGCGCGAAAATGGCCTGGAGCATTGTCCAACAGTAAAAGAACTGATCACCTGCACGTCCTGTTCTTTTTTTTTACCTCAGGACAGAACACATCATCAAACTGTGTGGTAATTTACTGACACGCATGGTGCTTACAAAACAATTCAATTAGCAGCTCTTGATTTAAACATAAATTTTTAAGTTCGCACCTACCTGTTAAGTTCGCAAAAGCTGGGTAGATTCAAGTTGCGAACTTAAAGGCCAACTGAAGCAAAAATAGATGCTTTTTTACACTACGGGGCTATTAACTAGCAACACACCAAAAAAAATTCGGTTTTGAAAGGTGATGTCAGTCGCGAGAAAACAGAGAAAAACCAACCGAGCGGAAACGCTTCTGATTGGCTGAGCGTTGCGTGACGTGCTTGGACAAATGGGAAAGATTGAGCTCAGATAGTTTTGTACAGGTTTACAATAGCACCAGCGCTGCCAGTTCGCTTTCGGTAGGCTTTTTTACGATATTTGGAGAAAATTAGGCCAGCCTGTGAACAAAAAGAGACAAGGAAGAGTTACTTATGCAGTTTAGCCGTATAACGCAGAGATATAAATCGGTTACCATTGCCATTGGTCAATGTTTGGTCTAGGCTATTAGTCAGCCAGTTTTGCAGTTGGACCAGCCAGTGGTTTCAGCAGTTTGCTGCTCACTGTGATACTGGTGGTCAATAATAGATCTATACTCTGCCGTGGTGTACAGCTAGACCTCTTTATATCATAAATTGTCATAGTCAGAAAGTGCTGGTAGCTTACCAACCCATTTTTCTGACCCCACTTTGCGTAAATTTGAGTTTTCTTGTTTATGGTGCATGATAGCAGCAATTTGTATACTTAAAAACGTTTTAGGTAGAGGGCCATTAGATTACCCACTGTTTAAAAAAAAAACTGAGCAATAGAATCAAAATTGAGCTATAAAGTGCTAAACTTGTAAAATGTCTGTAGCAACTGGATTGCAAAAAGTTCTATAGTTAGCTTAGTACACAGAGGTGGAGTCGAGGACACAAGGCTCGAGGCCAAGAACAGCCATACTGAGGACAGACACTCTCGAGGCCAAGGACAGGAATGCTCGAGGCCAAGGACACAAGCGCAAGTGTTCTCCAAAAAAAAAAAGTCTTCACAAAAGTTTTTTAGGCGTTCTCAAAAAAAAAAAAAAACAAAAAAAAAAGGTCTTCACAAAAATTTTTCAAGCGATCCCCACAAAAAAACGTTTTCCAAAAAATTTTTCAAGCGCTCCACGAAATTTTAACAATTCAAAGAAAAAATAGTGCTGTCCTCGAGCCGAGGACAGGCCAATTTTCGAGGACTTGAGGCCAAGGACTTCAAAATGTGTCCTCGAGGACTCCACCTTTGTTAGTACATTGTACAATTGATGTCAAATTCCATTTTGCAAGATATTGGTTCAAATATAGCAAGTATTTTCTAAAATTTTGCCACTATAGAGCAAAACATTACTGTTTCAAAACTAACATTTCAAGAAATATGCAATAATACATACTAAGGATTTTTTTCAATATTTGATTTAGGCTTAATTACACTGCTGAACATCAGCAATCAATGTTGATAAGTTGCTTAATGGTTTATAACTTTTTTCAAGAAAGCAAGTGCAACAACTTTTTTAAGAAAAAAGAGTGTTTGGGTTCAGGATACATGGCCAGTGATGAACTAGAGGGTAGGGTATATTATCATTATCAAGGGGTAATGCAACATATAACAAGCATTTGTAGCTCTATCTCGGATCCTGTATACCTGATACAGAGATATGAAAAAGAGCAAATTTTTGTTAAAATTTTAAATGTTGCTATTTTCAATTAATGCACTTTTTTTAGTAGTCTGTTTATTTTTTAAGGCATTATGATTATCGTTTAGCCCCTTAGATAACTGCCCCCAGATGCCTAAAAATTACTGCAACAAAAGCAACAAATTTTTGTTGAAGTACAATAGTTTTTAACAATCATTCATAATGCTATTGATATTTTAAATGTGTTCGAAGTACGATATTTTTTGTAGAAATAAAAAAAGGTTTTATTTTTACTACAAACTTTTGTGAAAAACTATCACTTCAACAATCAAAAATATTTTAACGCTAAAGGTTTTACTTTATTGCTCATGATTTTTGATTCCATTACTTGATTGCATTTAGTTTTTTTTTTTCAAACAATGTGTAATCTTAAGGCCCATCTACCTAAAATGTTTTTAGGCATGAAAATTGTCACTGCTGTGTATCACAAATAAAAAAACACTCAAATTTGGTTAAAGTTGAGTCTGAATAATGGGTTGGTAGGGAACCTTTTTGTAAAATTAAAGTTTTTTTAAAAATCTTTCATACATAATAAAAATTATTGCACGATGGTTATAGTAGCCTATTGAATAGCCTACCAGTTCCTCATGTGGTGCTATTTTTCCATCAAGCAATTACACTTTTCGTGTGTAACATCGGAGCATTTTTGTGAATGATCACCAACTTTTTTGCTATAGCCTACAGAAAAATTTCTATTTTTGTTTAAAATCTGATGTATTGATACAGTATACCAGTTGCTTCACTATAGTGGTATACATGCTTTGATTGCTGTTTGATAAGATATGGTGTAACTGATAAAAAAAGCAACATTTCAACTTTAAGTTTTTTTAAGTTACCATAGTTATCTTGACCTCTGACTTGAGTTGATCTAACACCAATGGAACTTGTCACTACTACAAAAGGGTTTTTATTTGAGCCGACTAAAGAGCCACACACTGATGCAGGTATGTTTATTACGTTAGTGATCATTACGTTATGGTCATTTTCACTTTCTCCAAGTGCCAGCATAGCAGATGCACAAAGGAATGTCTACATTACAAAATTGGACCATACTTTCATGCATCGATCTAGCATTTTTTGTGTTATTCTATGTACTATGTATATTTAAATTATCTTGCACTATTGGTAATAAGGTATGTAACTCACTGTGTAGTATTGTCTAAATCTGTGTTCTTGTGCTGTTTTCACTGAAATTTTCATCTTATTTCTCAGATACTGATTTAAGTGATCTTCACGATATTAACATGGAAGGCAGGATCAATAAAATCATGATTGAAGGAAGTGAGCAGTGGTGTACATGCCAAAACTGCCAAAGCATGCCTTCTGCTATTGAAAACCAATGCTGCCAGCAAAATTCAATTTGCCCAAACTGGCTGGTGATGCTTGCATCACTGAATCAGAAAAATTCAAGAAACTTTGCTTCGATGTGGATTTTCTTGAAGTCGTGCTGTGTGCTATCAATGATCGCCCCGGAGAAAAAGCACCAAAGAATATTACTAACAGGTAAAAAAATTGTCACCACAAAACCAGCATTGTTACTGTATATGCATATAAATGAATGGTTTATTGGGATGTCTTATGTTTATTTATTTATTGAAAAAATGTCACGAAATCAATCAATACATTAAATGGAATTTTTTACTTGAAAATTTACGTTGTCTGAACCGTCTTTTACATGACGAAAACACGCAAACACTCTAATAATATTTAACGTTTGACCAGTTTGAGAAAGTTTAGCAACGTTTGTTAGTTCAAGTTTGTCAAAAAAAAATTCCATCTTGTTGCAAGCGAAATTACCGTAAGTGAGACAGCATCTAAAGTTAACATGTGTGTATTTGCTGAAAAAACTAAAGTTAGCGAAAGGATTTTTCACTCAAAACTATGCCCGGCAGTACATTTTTCTTGGTCACATTCAACGTTATTAAAAAAAAAAACAAAAAAAAAACAAACTCTGTTTTGCTGAACGCCGTCACTCAAGAAATTAGAGGCACGCTGGGCTCTCTCCTTTTTTATACACCGTCGCTCCTATGCTATATAGTCGCGTATCTCCATTTTTGCTCATTTTCAGTTTTTTATATGAGATGAAAGCCTGTTTCATAAGCTTCATTTTGGTCGTGTTTGTGTATCAAAATTCAAAGTACTAGTGAAGTTACTGCAATCGACGCGGATTCACGTATCGATTTTAGCAAAAATTTTCCTGTGCTATCTGTAGTCGCGTATCTTCAGATACGTGAGTATAGCACAGGAAAAAAAAGTTTTCGCTGTAAGTTACTGTGCTATAGTCACGTATCCGCAAGGTTTTTAACTATAATAACACATATTTACCCAAAGTTTCTGCAAATAACAATTTGGATTGATCATGCTAAAACTAATGACACATCAAGATTGAAATTTGTTTATATTACGGATAGCCTACGTTGCTCTTTTGTAACGTAACAATGATTTCAGGAGGTAATTTGAATTTTGCAATAAAATGTTAAATAGTATCGTAATAAATGTAGAGCAATTGCTGTTAACCAAGCCTGAATTTTTGTCTGGTAGTGACAAAAAGATAAAATAGACGAGAGCAATCATATATCAAAATTTAAGCTGAGCTCATTTGTAAAATTTAGTTGATGCCCAATCGACATCAACCATCACTTTTACAAAATTAATAAGGTAAAGGTTTGCACTTCTTTAATCAAAAAGCAATGCCCTGGATAGTGCTCTTTTAATCAACGCCGAATAGCGCTAAACCTGAGGTGGTATAAAAGAGCAAGATGGTTTTTGAAGTATATTTGAGGTTTATAATACTGACCAAAAAGGTACAACTTGTCAAAATTAAAACAAAAAATAATCCCGAATCTCAGCCACGGCAAAGAGTCTAAATATTTTTATTAATATCTTTTCATCATTATTATCTTGACGCAGAAAAGCTCCAACCATCGGAAAATGCACTGATTGGTTCAAATCATATCGTTTCTCGTTCGTTTGGAATTATGCTAACGATAGATAAACAAGAAGATTTTTAGCGATAAAATGATTTTTACAGCGGTGAATAGGAAACCACAATTTGGAATTTCCAACGTAAACGAAATAGATTTGCATTGTTAGACAGGTGGTAAGACAGGTGGTTAGGAGGTGGCTAGACAGTGTGATAGACAGGTGGTAAGGTGGCAGCTTGACTCAAAGAACGAAAGGTTTCTTTGCTGTCTCCTGGCCAAGGCAACTGGTGAATAAAATGAAATTACAATTAATCCTAGGGTGTTCCTTACGCTTGTTTTTAAAAAAATGCTGTATGATAATTCACGTAAAATGGCAATCCTGTTCCTTCTGCCCCCGCTCTCTGCACCAAGGCAACAATGGTAAAAAAGCTCCACGAAGTGTTGTTTTCTTAGTTTAGATAGATCTATTTAGACTTATTTTTTAATTTTAAGGATAAAAAATACTTGACATCTTAATTTCCAGGGTGGGCAAGTGCCCCCACTGCCCTACCACTGTATAAGATTCAAACCATAGTACTTTAAAATACAGTATTATGGTTTGAATCAGCTCCTCTATTACTTTCGCCGTTAGGTGTCTGCAACAAGGGTGGTTATGAAAATTCTAAAGCCTGACTTATTTTTAATCCAAAGATATTTAGAAAATTTTGATCAGGCTTTGAAACAAGCTACAAAATTGAGAAGAGAGAAAATAAGCGGTAACTTTTTTTCTATTTTATCAATTTCCTTCTTTCAAATGCTTAAACTTTCTATTGAGTTACTTAATATACATTTTCTGAAAACGCACGAAATTTTGATAATGCAAGGCTTTTAAAACAGCTATTTTTTTTTGTGGAATCATAAAAATTGCCTCCCTCTGGGGACTTCGCCTTCAGACCAGCAGCACTGTGGTCTCTGGTTGTCGCGAATTTTGCCCTCAAGCACTGCAGCTTGGAATATCAAAATCAATTGCAATAAAATGCTGAACATTATGCCTATAAATAACTTAGAAAAATAAACAAACTTTTCTTTCACCGGAAATAATTGTCCAAATATCTCAACAACAAATGGAATGCTTTTTGTACTCGAGAAATTGCAGAAGAACGAGAGCCCCATTACGGAAATGCTTTGCCTCGGGCTCCAAAATTAATGTTGATGTTAGGTCTACAAGTATCTTTTTCTGTAATTTTTCAGATTTACCAATTACAAACGAAGATTTAGAAAGCCACTATACACTGCCTGACTCCCACATATTTTGTGACAAAATTTTGCCCAAAAAAGAATTTGATTTTGGTTACTTAACTGAATCTGTTAAAGTAAATTTTAATTCAAGTTGTTTTTCAATTGCAAGACTTACACAATGAAAACAATAAATTTTGTAAACTTTTAACAAATTTAGTGCTTTTGTGTTTTTTGCAGTTTATGCAAAAATTTAACATCATTGTATTTCACCTGGCAGCCGAGCAGTGATTTGTTGTGTCTTTTCCAACTTTAGTCGTTTTCTCTTGGGCTAACCGTTACAATTTAATCATTTATTCAATCATTAATTCAAAATGTCATTGATATGAATAGACCGTTACTATAGCATAGGCTACAGCGCAGAAAAATAAACAGCTACAGTGTTAACGCTTGCTTTGTTGAAAAAGCAGTTTCAAGTCAATTAAAAATGTCCGGAGAAGCATCGAACCCAAAACCAGCAAACACCAGCACAATTCTGCAACTACATGGTCAAGTGCATATAAAACGTGCAGAAAATGTCCATCTCAGTGCGGGTGACGTCACACAAGGTCAGAAAGCTTCAACATCCGCGAAACTAAAGAAAAAAATGAACGAAGTGGAAGAAAAAGTAGCTGAGGTATGGCTGGGTGACGTCACACAAGGTCAGAAAGCTTCACCAGATGTGTTGCGAATCAATATCTACTAATCGATGAGATGATATCCACGGGGGGGCATTCCGGGGCCGTGCTCCCCCAAACAAAAACTGTGCCCCCCCCCAAGCGAGGACTGTGCCTTGAAGAAATTAACTGGCTCGGGGCTATTGAAGTGCAAATCGAGGCGTAAGACTCCCAAATTGGTGTTTTACGCCCGTATTTTTGTAATTTTTGTGGACTCACACCAGATTTCATAAAACTTTTGGGACGAAGACCTCTTTTTTTTTTGGTCTTCACTTAAGAATTCGTGAAAAATTGCAAGAATTTTGAGACGATAACCAGCATTAGGGGAAATTTTGAACTGAAGACTTCTTTTTCTTTTCTTTTTTTTTGATCATCACCTTGTTCGTTTGATCCACACTGGAATAAATCTCTCGTGCCCCTGTGCCCCTCTCAAATTTACATAGATGAACTTTTCGTGCCCCCCAAAATTTATTTCCGCCCCCCCCCCCATCAGTCACGCTATCCTGGCGCCGGGCCTGTATCCACTAGAACAGGTCAATAGAAATGGTGTAAAATTGTACATATACCATTTCCACTAAGGAGATTTTTCAATTAGAATTTCGGACTGAATTTTGATGGTACTTGAATCAGTGTTTTTTTTTCCAATCAACTACCCTTAAATTCCAGTTTTCTGACAATTGCCCCTAACTACTTTAGAGTGGAATCGAACCACGTTTTGTAAACTGTGAGATTCCAATTTCCTAACGACTTAATCCCGTTTGTTTCAGCTAGAATCAATTCATGTTGATAAACAAACAGTGGTGTAAAAAGTACTCGAAAGTTGTACTCAAGTAAAAGTTTCGTTACTGACAAAAAAACTACTTGAAGTAAAGTACAAAGTACTGACCAAAAAAAGTATTTGAGTAAAAGTAAAAAAGTAGTCATTTTAAAACTACTCAAGTAGAAGTATTTCTGAAAGTATTCACGCAAAATAAGCATACTATTCAATTGACCAATGAAAACTGGTCGACTACCTTCACATCACTACCACAAGCGTATAATTTTCTAACCCCTCACTATCTTAAGAAGTAATGAAATATTAATTGTGCAAGTTTTTTGTTACTATATTCAAGGAATCAGTTTATAAAATATTTGCTCAAATACTCATTCACTGCCATTGTTAAATTTATATGCTAAAAAGTAAAAACACCGCGGAAGTGCCTTATTAGAGTGTCGGCAGCGTGGCCAAGAGGGTAAAGACGTCGTTTTTACGACGACCCTGGTCGCGTGAACATGGGTTCAACCCGCACCCTGGTCTCGTTGTTGCGTCCTTGGATAAGACGCTTTACGATGATTATCTCTGCTTAGTGGCTTTGAACAAGCAGCAAATTTATGTGGAAAGAAGTCAAAGGTCAACCGGAAAACCAGGGAATTGTTAATTCCTAAGCGGGTGCGGATTCGACCAAAGGATAGCGCCACCGTCGCTTTCTCGTGAAAGGAGGATAAAGATGCATCAATCAATCGAGCCTGCTGCATCCACAGGGTGCGCCAAAAGTCACGCACCAAAGGCAATTCAATAGTGTGCGATAAACTTTTTTGGATTAAAGAAGAAAAAATTATCGTGAATTTTTTTTAATTGATTTTATTTCACGACATGTGAAGGCAGATAGAAACCGGTAGAAACATAACTGAAACTGTGAGTGAAACACAGTCATTTATTGATTGATAGTGATACCAGTGTTCTGTCACAGCATTTGTAGGTTAGACTGCAACTTAATTTAATTCCAATTCAATTTACTTGCTGCACTTTTGAAAACCTGCTTGTAGTGTCTGATAGCCCAAAGCTTATTTTCTGTCTACCGAGACCCCACAGTTCAGGTCGCCGTCCACCAATGACTACTGAAAGGGCACTGCAGGAGCTTTATAATCGGTTCAAATGCTCAAAAATATCAAGTCCGGTAGAATTTAGAACAATTATATTAAAGGCGTAACAGTTCAAATTAATATTTCGTTAATCAGAATACGAGTCAAATTTCTGGATAGTTCACCGCAGGATTTAGAGCGGATCAGACGATGACGATTCAATATTAATTCCAGTAGCAAATCCACAATACTTCATTCCTATAGAGAGTTAAGTATTCGCCAACTCCGCATAAGTAAGAGACACATTCAAATAGACATACCGGAAGGATTAAATTAACGGGTCACACGAGGCGCAATGAGCACGCGAAGAGTATACAAATGAGTATACAGTAAATGAGTTAATGAGATTTGAAAATAATTAACTCTCCAACAGTGCCGTAACCTTAAAGCAAAAAAAAAATAACATAAATCATTGAGAAACGTAAGCTAAGCTGAGTTACGCTGCAGCGGTCTAAACATAAACGATACGGTACACTCAAACTGCCAACTAATACAGAGGGTAAAGTTTCCACAGTCTATTCTAACACAACAAACATCTAACTACCTTAGAACGAATTCTCAACTACGCTGGATACCCGGCCAAGAAATACCATAAATGCTTGAACCAGGTTGAACCCTAGCCGCGTAAATTTCAAGAACTAAGTCACGTGATACAAGAAAAATGAAAATCTGTGCGATAAAGTTGGGCAGTAGCAGTTATGACTCATCCACAGGCGATAGTGAAAAACAACACAACAAAGGCGGGATTGACCACTACACTGCTGCCTGCCTAGACAAAGTTTATCATGCAATTCCTGAATTCCACCATGTTTGTTTTCAGTTTTACTGATTTATTCACCGTGTTGCTTTGACCAGGAAACCGCCGAGTGATATTAGGGTCATTGAGGCAAGCTGCCACCTCTCTACCACACAAAGGTGTAAGCACTGAGCAGCACATTATCACCTTCAATGCAGAATGTCAAGCAGGAAAATGTGAATACAGTTTGCAGTAGACTACCTATTTTTAAGTCTTTGGCTTGACTGGACCAGATTTGAACCCAAATTTTCAGCCTGATATACAGATGCTGTAACCACTAGGCAATACAATCTTGTCGGCATATTTATCAGTTCAACCCCAGGCTCTCAAACTGCAAGACACTGTTCTCAAGAACAGAGAAACTAAACATTTCATCAGTTTATTACTCAATGATGAAGTTTTACTGCTACAGCGCTACTCAGCAGAGGTGGAGTCCTTGAGGACGTCTTTGGTCTCGAGGACATATTTTGAAGTCCTTGGCCTCGAAGCCTCAAGTCCTCGAAAAATGCCTGTCCTCGGCTAGAGGACAGTAGTATTTTTTGAATTGTTAAAATTTTGTAGTTTGTCAGAAACAAAATTTGAAGACCTTTGCTTTTGGAGATCGCCTAAATTTGGACTGTAAAATCGATTCAATCTGCGTGAAAACCGATCAAAATCTTGGATAAGATTGTTTGATGTAGTTTCCAGCCTCTGAATTAGCCTACCCCCAGTGCAAATTTTTGCTATGTGCCTGCCAGGATCTCATATCTCCACTTATCAATAAATTTCTGCAATTGTCTAATCCTCCATTCCTACAAAACAGCAAAACGGGAATGGATCTTTTACCCTAACTACGAACAGCCCGATTGTAAATGCACCCTAATCTACTAACTCTACTCATGACTTCAGGAAAACTGACGATTCGTTTGCATTTTATTGGTGTTAAAATGGTAAGGTTAACCTATAATGTTGCAAGCTAACTATTCGGTAGAGCTTTGGTTCCTAGTCCTGATTAAGAAGTCGATGTTTACCACTACTCGATTAGAAAAAATGCAATCGTTTTCATAAGCACATGAACGCAGTCAAGCGTGGAATTTAAAAGAATAGCCTGACTGCGCGTTTACGAATGATTGACTGCAGATGCCCACAGTCAAAGTGCAGTCAACACTGCGTCTCAAATTTTAAAACTACTTTGTACTTTTATCAAATAATAAGTACTTAAGTTGCGTTACTTCAGACTAAAAGTACTGAAGTAAAAGTAAAAGTAGTTAAAAAAAAATTACTCAAAAAAGTACTCGTTACCGAAAAAAACTACTCAAGTAATCTACTCAAGTAAAAGTATTTCGTTACTTTACACCACTGTAAACAAACCACCACTAACTTTATTGTTTATTTTTCCAGATAATTGGGAGAACTGCTTCAATGGTAAGTAAATCTTATAACAACCAATTAGACCAGCATGGCCTCATCCTTTTGTGATTTATCAATGATTGCAAAATGGTTAATTTGTTTCGTGTTTTGACCAAATTTGTAACATGATTGAATTGAATTAAGCTCTTTACTTTACTTAAAAGTTCTTGTTTTGCAACTCAGACTTGGCAACTGCGCTAGTATCTTGGATCTGGACCATGGTCTTTTCGCTGCTTCTCAACAGAAAATCATTGCACTTCCCATTCTGTATTAGCACTGCTGCTTTTTCCTCTTACTAACAAAAAGCGCTCGCGCCGCTGCTGTTTTAACCTGGTGCAGTAGCTCATAGCGTAAAGGCGCCGTTGTTTTGAAATCAATTACGCTGCAGCTACTTTAAATTATTGCATCAATTAAACTTATTACTGTCAAAAAAAAAAAAAAATGCAAACTTCACTTTCAGTCAGTAGTCCGTTGGAATTCAGAATGGTAAAGTTGTATTTTGGATTGATTTTGTCATTTCTTACCCTGATAGGCAATTACTGAGCAGGTGTTTTTATCAAAAAAAATACGAAAACAAGAGATAATTTCATGCACTGAAAACCTTGCATTGAAAAAAATCTAGGTCGCATCGGCTGATTTTCGCAATAATTGAAATTGTCCCTAACCATAGTTTGATTTATCCAAGTTTACATAATGTTTTTTTTATGAAATCCATGGTTTAATAATAATCGATCAGCTGTTGATCACGAGTCAGAATTTTTTTCTGGAACGTGATGAGTCTGGACATATCGACTTTCTTTGGTCTACTTTTTTATGCAATTCTGTTGTTTTAGGTCAAAAAATATAATAATGGTACCAAAAATATGACAAAATCAATAATGCCAATCGCAAAAATAAATAAAAGGACGCTATTCTGAACCAGTTTCTTTTTACAATCATGGCATAAATTATAAGTGACTTGCAATAGATATCCTCAGAACAAAAAAAGAGTGTACAAATCGTAAGGTGCAATAAATAATAAACTACTCTACGATACGGCATTCCTAAATTTTTAATGTTGTAAAACAGAGTTTCCCAACCTTTTCATGTCGCGGACTTTATTTGCAACAGCCTAAATCTTCGCGGACTTAAAGTACACAGCAATTATGCAAGCACTAATTTAATAATTTTAGCGAAATTTATTTATTGCCCATATTTTCAAATTTCAATGGGAACTTTGCGTTCCCATTAAATTTGCTTCATGTTTTTGCTCTTATTGACTTTGCTTAATGTTTTCCCATTCTTTGAACTTGCGCAACAAGTTAGTCGAAATTGGGGTTTATGGTAGTCAAAGCGCATCAGGGCCCACATGACAGAACAAGTCAGCGAGCTCGTAAAGGCCACTTTCGCTCGCTTAAAGGCGCAGAGTTGTAAGTCGGTCCGGGCTTTTCGGGTCGGGTTCGGGCCGGGTTCGGGCCTAAAGTAGACGAAAATTTCGCGCTTATTGCGGGCCTGAGACGTACTTTTTGTCTTAGGTGCACAAAAATATAATCAAATTTACTTGTCAAGATTGCTAAATTTTTCAGACCTAACTTAACTTTCGGGTTTTTTCCGGCATGATTTGTCCTTCAAATTAATTTTCGGGTTCAGGCCGGGATTGGGCCTGAATTAGTCGGCCCGTTTACAACTCTGAAAAGGCGGTAACGAGCAAAAACCTTCGTAGACAAAATGCTCTTTCCCAACCATCTCGCCTAACACTCGTTGAAAATGCTCGCTCGAATTTCTTAGCGAGATCTTGCGTTAGCGCATAATAAATATGTTATCGTGACGTCAGATGCATTTCTACTTCCAAAATAATACGTTCAAGCGTAATCTGTCTGTATGACGGTAATGTACTGCAATTGTTATGGAAAAAGATACCATGGGCCATGCGCCAGTATTCTAAGCTTGCAAAATCTTCCATTGGTGTTAATTAGGTAATGAACGACAGAGTTTAATTTTTTTTGGATCAATGTTAAAAAAAGAACAACTTTTGCCATACCACATTTGTGTAAATGACTTAAAGCGCTATCGAGGTTGTTGGTCGGTACACGTTTAGGTTAACAGCAGCGATAGGTTTCAATTTTTTTAAAAAGTGAACAAGTCGAAGTACACTGTTTTTTTTTAGAACCAATAACTCTAGAGTTGAGACTGGCTGTTTTTAATTTTTTGCTGATTTTCAGCCTCATTTGTTTTTGATTTAAAAAAAAAAAATTTTAAAACATCAATGTCAATTTTAGCGACCATATTTGCAACGGTGTTTAATATCCTATTCTCTTCGCCTGAGTAAAGACTGTTTTCTGCTTTGCAGCATTGCAAAATTTTTTTGGCTGTCGTTCAACTTGAAAAAACAAGCTTTTTTTTGAACGACTGCAAAAAAGAAATCTCAAACAGCGCTCTATAGTCTTAGAAAAGTCACAATTTTGCTTGCAAACAAATGAAAATCACCAAAATTTTACCATTTTTATTCAGTACAAATTTTAGTTTCTTTTTGATTTGAATTTTTTTTTCGTTTGCTTTTGGTTTATTTTGCTGCCGAGGCTAGCATTGTTTTTAATTTCTTGTAAAATTTTGCGGTAAAACGAGTTTCATATTCTTAGAAAGTTGTGTTTATAAAAAGAGTGTATTTTATTTTTGCCTACCGGCGCTACTCAACATTTTTTGTCAGTCGATACAGCAAACGCTTTCTTATAAACACATTTTTCTAAGAACTTAATGCAATTCGCTTTCTTCTTAGCAGTCTAATAGGAAATGTGGCGACCATCGTTAAAAAATTTTCAACAAAAATTCGCTTTAGTTAAAGTTTTCAATATTTTGCCATTAAATTTCTGAACCACGAAAATGTCTCATACGTTCAAAAAGTACTTCAAAGTCTTTAATAAGTTGGCAAGGAAAATGTGGCATTTTTTTACTCCAGTTTTATCTCGTAATCGATCCAAGCAATTTAGCGAGCAAAAATGACGTTACACAGCCCGCAGAGCTTCGATTGCACGTACAAAAATAACCTCCTGCCTTTAGCGAGTATTTCGTGCCTTAGCGCCCCTTAAAATATTCTCGTTATTAATGCAAGCGAGGAAATTTCTGTCATGTGGGCCCTGCTGATGTCATCTTTTGGTTGTAGTTGGTTGCGGTACTAGAGTTTAATCATAACTAGTGCTGAAAAAACAGCTTCACCGAGATATGTAGAAGGAAAAGGCAAAAGAGCGTTTGTTACCTGCAAACAGAGTTCAGATAGATTGGGTTTCACTGACTGGACGTTCGCCTAAAATTGAGTCCGAAAACATTTTTGTATTTCTCTTTCCACAGCTGCCAATTTTGCAGCACAGCCAACTGTTCACAAATGCAATCAATTTCCGGATGAACCAGTAGCGCTGACAACTCGAAGGGAATTCACATCCAGTTAAATGCTTGTTAAAACTGTGGGAAGGGATATATCTATCTAGCTCGATTAGAAATGAAATAAGGTGCTCAAGAAAAATTCCACGAATGCTCTTCAAATCAAATTTTTCTTTGAAAAATGCATGAAAAGCAGGAAAAGCAGCTATCTTTACATTTTCCATTCGATACATGCACAATTTAACTTTTACTTTAAATGAGATTATGCCCTCCGATACATCCAAAAAAAAATTCTTTCCGGCATAGTGGCGGTAGCAATAAACGGTAGCGCCTGATGTTTTGCGTAACGTAGCGGTAGCGTAGCTACTTTGTAGGCCTAAATGAAATAGCGGGTAGCGGTCGCGCCGCTGCTTTTTACGTCAAACAGCGGAATCGGTAGCGGCGGTACTTTTTAGGAATAGGTTGCCCAGCTCTGTTTATTAATCATTGGGTATTTGTTACATTACGTACGGTATGTGTGATTGTGTGAGTAATTCAACTGTGTCGTTCTATAAAAAGCAAATGAAGTTATTTCAGATTATTAGAGTGTTCTAATAGCAGCTGCGACAATCAGAAGCAATATCCAGAATTAGCCATCGTTTTACATTGCATACAAACTTAGTATAAAACATTACGCAATACCTCTAGCTGCTTCTGTTTCTATCCAACGTTTAACTCGACAATAAAAAAATCTTCAAAACATTGCAAAACAATTCTTTTTCAGCGGAAAACTTCGACAACACAACAAAAAGTGAAAAGTTTACAACACTGACTTTTCAAGATTTAACGTTTATCGTTCAAAATCAGAATCAAAAGCTAGCAAATAAAACATCGATCTATAAAGTAATATCAAGTTGGATCCGCCATGATGAACTGAACAGAAAAAACGAAATTCGCAAACTTCTGTTGTTAATCGATCTGCATAAAATGCCCAGTGATTTTTTGCAGGATGTTGTGGCGACTGATCTGCTGGTGAAGGACGACAACGAGTGTCTAAAAACTGTGACGTCAGCCATTACAAAGCAGTTCCAAGAAATGAGGCAGAAGGAACGAAGATCGAAATTGATCAGTGTTGGTGGAGAAGCAAATCATTGCCAAGTTATGGAAATTTTTAACTTTTATTTTTTATATATATATATATGGAAATCTGCAAAATCAGTTTACCCTGACCTACCAAGTCCATCATTCTTTTCCAAGTCATTAGAACTGAATGGTTACATTTACAACATCAGTGGGAGTTCGGGATTACATCGTTTCATCGATAGTAGCTTTTATTTTTCAAGCCTTGCTGTCGATATCATTAAAAGTTTAAAATGGCATTGGATTAAAACAAGCGACAGGAAAAATTTAAAGAAAGTTTATCGCATGAACGTCAATGATTCTGAAATGAAATGGGAGAAAGTGAGTTCAATGAATAAAGGGAGATGTATGATGGGAGCTGCTGTGTTTAAAGATTGTTTGGTGGTTGCAGGTGGTGTGAACACGGATGGTGAGTTTTCAACAAAAGAAGAAACTTACACTCCAAAGTGGAACAAATGGCAGCAAATCTCAAAGCTTAATCAAGAAAGAATAGCCAATGAGCTGGTTTCATGCGTGGGTTGTTTGTTTGCACTTGGTGGATATAATGGAAAACAACCTTTGTTTTCAATGGAAAAGTTGAGCGACTTTGATGGAGAATGGGAAGCGGAAGAATCAATAAATGAACCTAGTGCATGGTTTGCTGCTGTGAATTGTGAAGGAGAAATTTATGCGATTGGAGGTTGCAGAGAGAACAGTGGTGAAAAAGATATCGCATTAAAATCTGTTGAAAAATATAGCACGGTTACAAAGAAATGGAGCTTTGTCGCTAGCATAAAGACTGAGAGAATTTATCATGCTGCTTGTGTGTGGCGAGGCAAAATATTTATGGTTGGAGGTTTGAATGCACATAAAGATCCAGTGGAAACTATTGAATGCTATGATGCAATGGTTAAAAAATGGACATTGGTTGGAGAAACTGAAAGCGAATTGGCGTTTCATTCACTTATTGTAGTATAAGTGCAATAATTGTAAAACGTTACGTAGATGCTAAAGGACTTAGCTTCTGTTAGTATTACCTATAATTAGAATTTTAGAACTTCTACTTTGTTTTGTTTTTTTTTTCTTTTTTCTTTTGCAAAACGCAGAACTGTGCAGAAATTAACTCTGCAAAATTATGACGTCAAGTGTAATAAAATGTTTGTTCTAGCATGAGTTTCTATTTTTATACAATAAGGAAAATTGTTCTTTCTTTGTATTTGTCTTTCCAAAATTTATACAGGTACACACAAAAAATGAGGTATACGATTTAAACACCTATTTTAAAACAATTTTTATGGTAATTTAGCGTTATAATTTTGTTATTTTTAGCGATGAAATTTGATATGCGTTAGAATACCACTCGCCAAACCCCATAAACTACCGCATTATTGGTTGTTGTAGCTAGCTTTGAGTCGCAGTAGAAAAAAATTCAATGGCTTGACTTGATCATCTATTTATAAGCTGTCTTTGGTGGCTACTTTTTCTTTTTGTGCAAGCCTGAACAATCAAGCAGTTAAATGTTTGCCTCGCGTTGAGATTTGAACTGCGCTGTGTTTACGTACTGCGTATATATAATGTATAATACTTGTTGTCCAATGAGCACTGAAAATCCAAAAGTTTTCTTCTAAATCGAAGTAGTTTTGTTTCAAGTTGCTCTGCTGCACATTGCATTGTTTACTGTTGTCACGCATAATATTTTTAAATGCCTGAGTTATGAGTATTTTCTGTGCTTTAACGTAAACGTGAGTGCTTTACTACTTTTACCGACTTTCTGATTTGTAATGTTCGAGGTAATTCTTCTCAAGTATATTCTACAATTTTCTGCAGTTATCGATTATTTGCTTGTTTATTATTGTTAATTTCTATGTTTAGACTTGAAGTTTGTGACCTCATAATTAGGTGGCAATTTGTTATCGTAAGTTTGTATATTATTCTGTTGTGACGTATCAAGGATCATTCTGGGATATTCGATAGCTTTTGTCGTTGTATAAATAGGGGGGTCGTTATACATACCAATAATCTAAGAGTGGTATAATTTAGATATTAGCTTCGTAGGCAGTTAAGCCTAGTTTGGTTATCTGTGCTTGGCTCGTATAGCTGTTTAGTGAGAAGTTTTAGTGTATCGATTTTGCTCAATGAGAGTTGGTTTATGTTTTAATTTTAAATAGAAGTTCGTGATTTAAGATTGGTATGCTGCTTTCTGCGATTCAAGAAGCTAAAGGAACTATCAACTGCCATTTTTGATTCGTCAACTAACGTCTTAGTCGTTCCCTGGTTTTAGTCGACGAGGACAATTCTAGAGATTAAAGGTTGTACTCTAGCCAAGTATCAACGATCATGACAACTGTATAGCAGAGATGTACCCGGAGTCGGATTCCAGGTTGATAATTTCCGGATTTTGCAAATTTTCCGGTTTCAGATCCGGTTTTCGGATGTTAAATATGTTGTAATTCCGGATCCGGATTTTTCGGATATTGAATTATTGTATGGAAAAAAATTAGCAAATGAAAAATCCCTTGTCAAAAACAACAAAAAGTGTATATAAGGCTGCTTTTCAAAAATGTAGTTAGCACCACTACGGGTTGTCTAGACTGCACTTAATGGGGTAGGACGAGCCTCACCAGTTGGCTTTGCAAATCTATCAGTCACAAAGCATCCTGTTCAGTGTTAGCAGATTACCTTGAGTTTGTCGGTATAAGCTGTTAGCTTTCAGGTATTAGCGGTTACAGTAAACTAGTAAGACTACTAACTTAGCCTACTAGTACTATCTTTTACACTTGGGGTCTACATCTGTGCAGTGTGATTAATATATGCCTGTTAACATAGGTGGGCAAGTTAATGCAAAACGTTAGCTTCGTTAACCACTAGTCCGTTAACAAACTTCACACCTCCGTTAACGTTAATCCGTTACTTTCAGCTTTAATTAACGGAAGTTAATAAAGTCCGTTAATCCGTTAACATTTTGCGTGTAATTTTCATTTCGTTTTATTCACTCACTTCTAAAACACGTATTGACGCTGTTGAGCTGATTTTAAGGAAATATTTATTGCTATGGTGTTCTTTTTGTGTTTTGAAAGTTACATTTGACAGTCTAATCTAATTTCAAGATAAAAACAAGTTTAAATGCACAACGAAGCTGCAAGATATTAACAATAAAAACCTTAACGGAAGTTAACTGAACTTAACGGAAGTTACTTTAGTCCGTTAACAGCACTTAACGGAAGTTAATTTAGTCCGTTAACATGAAAAAACTTTTTAACGGATTAACGAGTTAGTGAAAAAGTTAGCTTCGTTATTAACGGATTAACGATTAACGGACTTGTGCCCACCTATGCCTGTTAACATAATTGTTTCATTATCTCATGATTGCATGTACAGTATTGTAATGAGTTCCGTGACATTTCTTGCAGAAAAGATAAAGTTACCTTTTAAATCTGATCAGTGATTTAGTACAGTTTTGGTCAACTTCATTGGTTGAACCAGCATTAAAACTGCAGGCTTTTATTTTCTTAGTTAAATAATGCATTAACAAACAATGGCAAGCCCTAACCTGCTAACTCAAGTCCAAACTTTTTCCGCCATGGAAGTCGTATTGATAGACAAATTTGAGTGAGGGTTTAGGTTGGGGTTAATTTAGAATTCGGGTTACTAGTGGTAGTTCTAGGGGATTGGTTGCATGCACTCACTGTTAGCAGGTGTTCGGTCATTAGGTTTACTTATGATTGCTGACAGCTGGTAATAGATGTTACCCACAATCTTAGTGGCTTAGCATGCGGCTTAAGGTGTCACTGAAAAAAAGCATAGGTCTATCGCTGGTCTGGTTAGTCTAGCACACAGATATTCTGTATACTGCAACTAAAAAGAAATGAATTTGTGAGTTTATTTTAAATCTCTTTTGCAGTTTGGTTGCATAATTGTTTTGAATTCCCTATAACATGCCAAATGACTTGATAAATCAGGTTTGCAATTTTTGCATTATATCTGTAGCTTAAATTTATCAATAATTTGATAATGTTGTTGAGCACCAGTTACCGGTATGTGCAACTTATACCTCTGACCTAAATATACCAGAATAATAATTAATGTGCAATACGGTTACAAGCTTACATGCCATTAACATGTTTTGTAATTCTTATTACCAGATAAGCCTGGTAACAATTCATTGAGTTGCTGTAAGTGTTACGGAAATTAGTCTTTGTTTGCTTTTTTAACAGGTTTACTCTAGGAAGTAATTCAATAGTTTTAAGTGCATAGTCATAGTGAACTGCCAGTGCAGAGAAGCCTTAAAAATTTGTGCTTATAAGCTGCTACAACAGATAGTATTTACATCCTTGAATAGAAGTTTCCAAAATGTTTACTATAAATAAATATATGCAGCTTTTTTGTTTGATTTGCTTTTTTATGAATAAATGTACTAAAACTCATGCATCTGCTTCGTTGTTAATGTCCCAGATCGGCTAGATTTTTTATACAATGATTTTTTAAAAAAGTTGTCTCTTATTTCTTTGCGGCATTACATTTGACTATTTTATTTAAAATGGGCTCTTCAAAGTGCTTGTAATATTAATGTGGATAACCTGTAGCTACGGCTTTACAGTTTAGGTTTATTGATATAATTTCTTTGGGATTAATAAGGCTTTATTGCAGACTTTTGCGTTTGTCATTTATTGCTAGGTTAATGTGAAACTATGATGTGAAAAAGTGGGCATACTAAATAAACAATAACTATATAAATAGACAGTGGTAATTGAAGACAGGTATACATTTAATTGCAATATTTACAAGATAGTAAAATGCGTATTTATATGTTTGTATTTTCTCAAGAACAAGTTAATCTAGTTAAAGTACATGTCTTGTATTCTGGTTTTTGGAGGATTTGAGTATCACGTTCTTTATACTAAGTCCAAGTTTACTACATGAGAGAATTTTGTTTTAAGTAATAGTATTACTGATATTTTTACAGCTTGGGAAACCTTTATGTTTTGATGAGTTTGCATTTCTTAGTTTTTCGGATTAGGATTCGGATAGCTAAAATAAATATTGGATAAGGACTTGGACATTGATGAAAGTTTCGAATTGGGATTCGGAGTCACAAAGAGTGACTCTTACATCTCTGCTGTATAGTACGTTTAATTGTCTTTGTATTAGTATTTTATTTTGGAATGTACTGCATCTTGTTTTTGAACCAAAGCAGTCAAGCAATATTCTGTAATCAAGTTTTGCTCCTGGACACACTGTTTAGTTGCCTCAAAGAGAAGAAGCATTTTTCAATGTTATTACTATAGCAATAACAAACAATTTTCAAACGTTTTTATTAATTTGTTTTGATTATTTTTGCTTTTCATAGTTAGATGAATTGATTTTAATGTTGTGAAATGATTGGTCGGATTGTTTATACCGCTGTTCTATTACATGGTAAAACAGCTATTTAATAATACATTTAAAAAATTATTTTTTTATAGTTGTGTTAATTTTTAAAATTAATGAAAGTAGAAAATGGAAACCTGCCGGTTGGTTGAGCGGTAACGCGTTCGTCTCTCGAGCGGATAGTCTGCGATTCAAATCTTGGGCAGGTTAAATTGGACTCAGTGTTGCCAATGGCTTGCCATGACTGCGACATTTTTTTTGAAAGACCCCGTATTTACCGGGCGCAATGACACAAAATGGGCTCCGCCGACTTGTTACACGCTTCGGTGTTACACAGTGAGTATGATAAAAAATTTGATTTGATTACAAAACTACAAAAAACGATGTAATAAACGGAACCAAATCCAAAAAATAATAACCTTTAGTAAACTATAGTTTAAATCAATCATAATGAATGCTTTGTCACTGGCACATTAATGTTGTTGAAGAAACTAACATGATGTAAGGTTTTGCTGCAATTATTTTACAAAACGGTATGAAGAGCTGCAATAATAAAATAATTAAATCCTGCAGCTTTAACAGTTTAGGATTACCATATTTTCATCACCAAAAAGAGAGCATCTTTTTAATGAAATTTATTTACAGCTAGTTGTTGAAATTTATTAACAGCTTAACAGTTTTATAATGAAATCTTTTAATAGAATAAGGTCTTCGTCGTAAATTGAAGTGTTTTTTCCCGAAATCAGGTGAAGATCAAAGCATATATACACTAAAAGGCTGCGTGAGTGGTGTTAAGAAACGATCGCGAGGCCCAGAGAAACTCTAAGGTCTTCACCGGTTCAGTCTGCTTTCAAAAAATAACCAGGGAACTTTTCAGCTGTAGTATGATATTGTATTAAAAACAGAAAAAAAACAGACTTCCACACGGCAAAAAAAATAACCGAAGTTTGGTTAGTTGAAACACATTAGAGAACTAAAATTACCGCGGGTTCACAGTAAATTTAAAAATTAGGAATGGAAACTAAAACCAGGTGTCAGGTCAGTCAATTCTTACGGTAGAGATTGCCATCAGCATAGAATAAGAACTAAAAATAGCAGTAACTTAAACAAAGAATGATCAAGTAATATGTAAATTGGTGGCGTATCAAGTAATATGATCAAGTAATATGTAACTTAAACAAAGAATGATCAAGTAATATGTAAAACGGTGGCTGTAAAATCAAGTGACAATAAGGGTGCGTTTAGACTGGACGCGAAGCGACGCAAAGCAACCAAAATTTGACGTCATCGACAGCTCGCGAAAGGTTGCGACCGCTCGCAACCTTCGCGAGCAGTTGCGCAACAGCGCTTGCTTGCAGGCTGTAGTAAGATAACCAACTAATTCACTGATTTGATTTTTACGATCGCAGTTTGCTAGAAAATAATATAAATAGTTCATTTGTATGGCTTAGCGCCTATTTATCAGTCCAAAGAGTAGGCCTAGGTTGTTGGCAAAGTTAGATTCGCGATAGCCCTAGGCTAGCCAAGTTAATTTGGATCTAGACAGCTAAGGCTGTAAATCCTAGAGTGATTTTTCATAGCAATGCTGGATCTCAAAGCTTCATTATAATGAATGCACCAAAGCAGTAGACCTAGCCCCACGACATCTAGCTTTTAAAACAAAACTTTTTATTCTGTGCAGCATAGCAGAAGACCAGTCCAGTAGTTCTTTTGGCTGAGCAGCTTTTGCTTTTTTGTCTTAAAGTAAACTTAAACTAACATGATGTTTTTTTTCAGAATATAAAATAACCCACCAACAGGCTAGTTTTGAGTGTGTTGATAGTGTTTTTACCCATTGTTTGTTAGCTTGTTGTTTTAAAAGTAACCACAATTGAACAATTCCTTGAATACTGGAAAACTCGCAAAACTTTTTTCACTGCCTTTTTGACCAAGCCAACTTGGTAAAAAGAACTGTATTTAGAATTGGTTTCAAGCTACACTGCTACATACAAGAGCTAGATAGATACAAAAAATCGAAAAATTCCTATGAACGTTTGGATTGGCCTAATTAGTAGTCACTTCTTTGAATAGCTACAAACATGGAATTTTTTCTTCTGAATGTCCTCTTAAAAGTCTTCTTGTTTCTGAAGGTTTGTGACCGCGATCAAGTTGAACTGGAAGCAATGGTTTTGGACTACCCCAAGTTTTATAATTATGAATATTGTAGTCTGGTAGTGATTTTTCACTCCAGTCCTAATTGATGAAAATAGAAATGTCAAGTGTGTTAAATATTCATTTACTGTGTCTTTGTGTAATATCTGAATTTAGTTGTTTGTGAATTTCAAAACATTTTTACTGTCTCTTAAAATTTTTACTGCTTTACATGGTGAATAAAGTGACAAAGTAAACAATTTTAAGTCTGAAGTTCAATCATTGCAATTGCAGTCAGTGTATTTAGATGAACTAGAAAGCCAATTATATCTAACCAGTAGAAAGTGAGTTCTGTTTTTTTGCTGAGGTTACTATTATTGGTAGAGAAGTACCCGCCAAGCAAGTTCATTACTATTGTTCCATTCTCTAAACTAAATAAAAAACTTGATACAGCATTTATAATAAAAATAATTGGACTGGGGAAGGAAGCGTCAGTTACATAAAAATGTGAGAACTAACAACACTTTTATTCAGATGCTTGAGTAACAATTTTCAAATGAAAAAATCTAAATGTTTTTTTTTATCAGGGGCATAACCAAAAACATGCTAAGAGGGGGCTTGACTTTACTGCTATAAATTTGTCTGTATCTTACAAACGGTGGTTTAAAGCGAAGCCCTTTGAGGTAAACGCAACCGTCGCAACGTAGCCTACTGGTACCGCAAGAAAATGCAAACTAATAAAATGCTCTCGATAGCATTTAACTTCGCACTAAACATCGATAAGCGCTCCGCTAGCGAATAAAACACCAAACTTAGTTTTAGAGGCTGACTTTTCCTCAAAGCAACTGCTGGTATCAGGTATCACTGTGCTAAATTCTAGTCCTTCGATGATAGTGTCAAATCATGCAAAAACTGCTATGTTTTTTTGCTTTCTCCAGCAAATCAACACAGCAATCCATTGCACAATAAGCAAAAAATCCACTACATAACTGATGACAAATCCAGCTTTCAGTTTCACTCATAGCGTTAACATTGGGAGTCTTCATAAACAGCACTAAATAACACATACAAACAACTGTTTAAGCTTACTACAGGTATCATAACATGCTTGCCTGAAAAAGAAAAATCACATCAAAAAAACAACATAGTTAATGATTTAAATGTACCTGTAGACTAGCCTATTGGTTTACACTCCACAAGATACCGGTAGATCTACCACTACCATAATGAGACATGGATGGTGAAAGCGTTTAAGGATTTGTTAACTGAGTAAACACCTAAAGAGAACTTTTGACATCTGCTTTCAGCTTTTTGCGTTTCTGCATTAAAACGCAGAACTGTCATCGTCAAAACAGTTTATGGCAAGTTTTCAGTGGAAGGATCTAAACAAATCATTGATAGCTAGTAAATACGCCAAGTACTACTACGTTTTTGAAGAAATGACTTGTCTTTTCATTTCCAAATTCGATCTACTGTACTTCGTTTTTCACTTAAACTTTACAAATTTTTTTCTCAAGATTGTTTTGTTACCTGAGCTATTACTCTAGACTCTTCTTCACGGTTATTGCGTGATAACATAATATAAACTCAATCTTCGTTTTACCGGTAATTCCAGCGCGCTATGACGAAACAGAACCTGTGATTACTATAATAGCGCTTCAATAATAAACTACACAAAGCTTTCTGCTCATTGAATACATTTTAAAAGTAAGTTGTTAAAATTAGCCTATGAAGCGACCAGTCGCGAAGATTAGCAACCACTCGCGAAGACTCGCGAAGGTTGGCAACCTTCGCGAGTGACGTAATCGACCACTCGCGAAGGTCGCCAACCTTCGCTTCGCGTTGCTTCGCGTCCAGTCTAAACGCACCTTAACTCCAAAACAATACATGTATTTAAAGAGTACGACACACGGTTCTGTAAATTAATGTACAATTGAATGCTAAAGACAATCAAAAGTTACTGACCCAACATCGATAAAGGATTTGGCAAATTCTTATAACAGCGACCAGTATTAGTATAACTTATTTACCACAGGATCCAGCAGAAGACAGGCAGGAATACGAAAGCACGAGATCACAAAACAGCATTATGATAAACATCTTAACGCACACTTAACATCTTTTTAATAATTGAGCAAACGAAAAACTACAACACAAACAAAGTCAAACAGGAGCTATCTTTGACATATCCCGCAAGATATATTTAATCGGACACGATCTGCTGCTGCTGTGCTCTTACCAATTACTGCCACCGTTGCACGGCGAACAATTTCGGACCCTTTGCGGGTATGAGGGTGTAAACAATGTATTCGGCCCAGCCAGTAAGCCCCTTTATGACGGAGGTTCTCACTATCGCCCTCCAGAACAAGTTGCCCAGGGACAAGATTAGTTTTTAAAGTTCTCAATTCATTACGACCTTGAAGGGAAGGAAGGTATGATCTCATCCAGCTAAGCCAAAAACGATGTGCCAGAGAAGAGTTGTACAAAAAATGTTTTCGAATGTCTCCTTTGTCATGGTTCCCGCAAAGGAGAGTGTTAGGCGACAAATGTTGGCCCAAAAAGAACGACGGTGTAATAGGGGACAAGTAATTTAGTTGGTTGCTCACTGTGGTAAGAGGTCTATCGTTAACAATGCGCACAGTGTCTGCAACAAACGTTTGTAATTCGATTAAAGAAGGTATGCGGCGAGTATTTGCAATGGTTTTGTTAAGTGCGCCTTTAAACAACTTGACCATCCACCTAGGCTCGGGGCGTAAGGTGGAATGCGAACCCAATAACGTTACATTTACGTAACGAATTATGAAATTCTGTAGATTTAAGCAAGTCCGGTTAACCATCGGCCGCAGCGCAAAAGGTAGAGCCATTATCCGAATATATGGTATCCACCGCTCAAGTTTGTAAAACGCGAAAAAGCAAGGAGGAAGCTATTAAAGTCGAGACTAGTGACTACCTCTACATGTAGGCAGCGGGTGCATAAACATGTAAAGAGTAGGCCCCAAGCCTTGCAAGAGCTACGTCCAACTCGAAAGTGAAAAGGTCCTAGATAATCCAAGCCGCAAAACTTAAACGGTTTATTGCACAAGGCAAATCGACACTCTGGAAGATCCGCCATGAGCTGTCGAATCAGCTTGGCTTTACGTAAGAAGCAGTGTCCGCAATCAGCGATGAACTGTTTCACATTTACAATGCCCTGAATTATCCAGAAACGCTGGCGCGTCTTCATTAACGTGTAAGAATGGCCAGCATGTCCGCAATTTACATGTTCAAAAAGAATTATTAAACGTGTCAAAGTGTGCCTTCCCGGTAAAATGAGAGCGTGCTTGGTGTCGGCAGGGAGTTCTACATTCTTTAACCGACCATCGACATGCAACAGCATAGCATTTCCGACGCAGGGGCGCAGGTTTCTCAAAGTTTTCATTTCATTTACTTGCCTCTTTTCATTGGGGCTGTTTACGTTATTTACTCTCTGTTTAAGGAAAGTTTCAAAATCGTCCTGTGAACCTTTGCTTAAGACGTCAATGGCGGCCCCGAAGTTCTGTGACTGAACGTATTTTACCGCTTTAATGAGGGCGCGATTCAAAAAATCAGCATAAAGGTCCGGCTTTTTAAACGTTGTGCCTCTAAATTTAGCAGTGACATATTCTGCAAAAGCTACGAGATAAGCCAAGCGCTTTTTTAAGTCGTACAAGTCACTAGCAGTAATAATGATTTGATCTAGGCCATTTTCGCTTTCTTCACGTGATTTCTTTTTAAGTAGGACCATGCAAACAACCGGCACACACTTCGACCCAGCAACACTCACAGGCTCTTGCCGAAGGAAGACAGGCCCCCCTAACCACAAATCAATACACTCAGGGTTCTTACCAATAATATCGCGAGTACCGACGTCAGCGGGGTTCTGTGAATTTTCAACATACTTCCAAACATTACCAGGAGCAACTTGAAGTATTCTCTCCACTCGACGCTTAACAAAGCTAGAGAGGTTCAAGTGCGGGTTTGTCAGCCACCCAAGAACAACTTGGGAGTTTGTCCAACAATGTAAACTACAATTAGATCTTGCAAAGAGTCTTTAGTTTGTAACAACAACTCGCTACACAATTTGGCGGCTTCAAGTTCTTTACGTGAAATAATCCAGTTAGTCTGATGCGACAAAACTAATTTAGATCTACCAAGAATAAATTTTACCCCCGGTTTACAATCAGCCAAACTCTGCAAATAGGCGATACAACAAAGAGCCGAATTGGTCGCATCAAAGAAACCACACAGTTGATAGTTGACTGCAGCATTATCACACAAATATTCAGGCAAAATATTACGAAAGATAAAGAACTTTCGAAGCAAAGTTGAACTTTCTAACCACCTTTTCCAACTTTGCTGAATATCGACAGAAACCAAATCATTCCAGCCAGCGCTCACAGCGGTAGCCTTTTGCAAAATTAACTTAACCCCGAGAATGTAAGGTTCAATCATGCCTAAGGGATCAAATTGACTAGCCAGCTGGCTGGTCATCTCGCGTCTCGTAGTAGCATGTGAAAACTGTTTAACATTAATCCGAAAATTATCATCTTGAGGATCCCACGTTAATCCGAGGGTTTTCGAATTAGGAAGGGGATCTGAACAAAGGTCAACTTCTTTAAAACAAGTAGCAAGATCAGAAGGAGAAAAAGGTTCAAAGTTTCCTTGGCATGACAATTCGCTACCCACTTACTCAACTTAAAACCCCGGCTATTAAATAGGGTAATTCTATCCTCAGCAACAACTTGGAGATCCTTAAGCGAGCAAGCAGCCAACAACAAGTCATCCATATAACAATTATTAGTCACAGCATTTAAAGTCAATTGACAAGCATTGGTAGGATTTTCCTCAGCTAAACGCTTCATAGCTAAGAGAGCTATGAAGGGACTAGAATTTACCCCCCAAACATGGCGGGTAAAGCGATAAATCTGAGTATCAGTGTTATCAAGATCATTATCTATAAAGCACACCAAGTGAAATAAAACCCGCTGATTGGTGGGGATTTTAACCTGAAAAAAGCATGTACTCAAGTCTGTAACACAAGCATATTTACCCATGCGAAACCAAGTCAACATTTCCACCAATCCATTCAACAAGTTTTCACCAGCCAACAGCAATTGGTTCAAACACACACCATTAACAGTAGCTGCACCGTCATAAGCCACATGGGATTTAACCGATTTGGTCACGAAAAAAGGTAAGTAGGTTTTTTGCTAACTGAGCACACAACGGGTTCGATCCATTTTTGAGATATCAATTCATCAAAAGTATTAGTGAGAGTTTGCCTCATCTGTGGATCACGCAAGGCAGTCTTACGCAAAGACAGCGTGCGATTTAGTGCAAAATAATAGTTGTCGGGCAAGGTTTCAAGTTTTTTTGATTTAAGAGGGACGGGGATTTCACACCTGCCCTCATCTACCACTTTGATATGGGGTACAGTCAGTTCATGAGCAAGTTCTTCATTTCTTGATGGTTGAACCATCTCGTCCTAAAGTTCCAGTTCAAACAAAGCCTTTTTTAGCGTAGCGTTTTCCTCTTTTAACTTTGTGCAGTCACAAAGAGCTGCATTTACAGGGGCTTTAGATTGAATGTTAACCCTTAAAGTAGATAACGAGTTTGAAAAGCTCGTATTAGCATTTATTTTCCCTCCACTTGAAATGGGCCCCAGACGCGTGAGCACATAATTTGGCTCCTTTGTATCCGCGCCCTCGCGCTCCTCAAGGACGGCCAACAAGGACTTGTCAGCCTGACCAATCAGAACGTCGACGTGCGCCCTGCCCGGAGCGACAGGAATATGAACTCCTTGAAAATGTTTTAGAGTTGTGGTGTCCACCGCATGCGGAAGAGTATTGACATCATCGCAAAATTTGGGTACCACAAGGGCATCCCTAACCATGAATTCTTCGCCACTGTGAAGATATTCCAATTTAAAGTTAGTGCGGCCCCCGCTCGCAACGGAGAGATCTGCAAGAGTTCGAAAGCTTACCGCAGGGTCAGGAGTTACGTTTACACCAAGCTCAGATTTTAAATCGTCCGAAATAAATGTCGCTTGAGATGCCGTGTCATGTTGAGCATACGCGAGGGTTGATTTTCCCGTCAAGGGATTAGCAAATTTTTACGACACTAGTGCGAAGCAACATTATGCTATTTTCATGAGCACTAATTTTGTGCACATTTAAGCTCTGTTTGTCATTATTTTCATTTTCAACGGGAGTAGAACTGAAATCGGTCTTTACGCTTTCTCCGGCCTTCGATCCTTCCACGTAGTAGTCGTGCAGCGCGCCTGAATGTTTATTCTGACAATGAAGGAATACATTTGCGACACTTAGAGGGGTGGGGAAAGTCGCGAACAAAGTGTTCAACTGACAAACAATTTAAGCAACGTTTGGCGTCCATCACAGTTTGCCTTTTAAGTTTATCTGAATAGGATTTGAAAACTTCGCAATCCGCAACAAAATGTTTCAATTCAGGTCGCATGCACACAAAGCACGTCGGTGCAGGTTTATCTTTAGCACGTTTATCGTCAGAGGTCTTTACATTAGCCGCGCTGTTTTCATGCTTAGCAGGAAGAGCAGGATTAGAAGATGTTGACAAACTATCACTTTTAGTACGCTTTTCCGGTCCGAAGGTCGTTTGACGAACTCTATAAGTCTTAGAACCAGAAGACTGTACTTGCTCTTTATTGTCAGATTTAAAGAATGTCTGCGCGTATTCGGAGGTCATCATGTCAATTTCATGCGCTACAAAGTCTCGCAGAGAATCAAAGCCAGGGCGACTCATATTTAACCCTTTTTTATCGAGATAATCAAGGTTGCGCCGCTTCAACAAATTAGGCAAAAGACTTACTGTGTCAATAAGTAATTGTCCGGAAAGTTTATCCACCTCGTCATGAGAAAACGCATAGACCTCAAGCGTATTGAGGTCCTCATTGTACGTTTTCATTGAGGTAGCATTAAAAGCCACTTTAATGCCATTACGTATAGCAATTATTTTTGGTTCTGAGGTCAAGCCCCCCGAGACGCTATACCTTTGCCTTAGGCGTCCGAGCGCTTTTTCGATACGTTGGGAGGTAGTTATATTTTTCATGGGGGCACAAAAAAGATTCACCATCTCGCGCGGTTGACCAACGCAGGACGCCCTCAAAACTTCGAGCCTCCGTTCATCATAAGGGCTCTCGTTTATGAGCCGGCAAATCTGGTTTTCATAGAAGATAAACGCGATATTCTGGCCATCATAAGCGATTTGAGATGCAAGATTAATGTACTCATTGCGTCCTTGTCTCTGAAGGGATTCATGCAAAGCCGTTTCATTATTTAAAGATGCGCTAGAGCGTCGTTGATTAATACGCATTTCAATTTCATCATAAGGTGCTAAGTTAATTCCCGCTCTCGTATCACGATCACGAGGACGAGCATCAGTAGAAATATCGAAATTCGTATTGCAAGCGAAATGCGGTTTAGTTTCGACGCTTTCATTTAACCAATTTAGAGAGGGATTCTCAAAATCTTTTAACATCTGTTCTTTGTAGGATGCAACTTTTGCAGTAACAGGAGGATTCTGCTGTACAATGTCAGTTAATTCAATCGTGGGTTTACTGATTTTGATTTTGGGCTCAAGTTTACCGCGGTCTCTTTTGGACTTTAGAACTACTTTCGCCAGGCCAACGTGAACGTGTAAATGAGTTTGATACGCTTCCGATTTTAGAGCCTCGCTCAGAGCAAGCAAGCATTTTTTCCTCGGCTTCAAGGTTCACAGTTTCTAAACGTAACTTTATTAAAGCTTCTTCGGCCTCAAGCTGGGCCTTGCGCGCTTCCGCTTCCGCCTCAAACTAAACCTTACGCGCATTAAGTTTATTAAGTTCTTCAAGACTTACTTTGTAATTCAGCCGTTTTACGTTCTAATTCGATGCGTTTAAGGACAGAAGTATTAGAAGTTCCATTAGCATTCGTAGTGGTTGAGAGATGCTATCTGTAGGATCAACGACATCCTCATCGGAATCATTAAACAACGATTTTCGAGGATTTCTGGTAAGAAAGCAACTCACTGCGTTTATAGATTTTAGAGCATTTATCGAAATAATCTGCCATATTTTCCGACAGTTTATGGAGCACGGTGGCATCATTTATATTTTTTAACCCATCGCAGAAATTATCGTACGCATCTTGAATCAGCGCAAATTGAAGCGCATCAGTAGCAAAACTGCTTCCTGATGTTCGATCAGGGGCTTTCACATAATCTTTCATTTTAACCATAAGTTTGCGTCGCATTGTAAGTAGTTTTCGAGAAGGGTCTCCAGGGCCCTCATCCGCATGAGATTTTGATGCTCCCTTGGGCATACACAACTCGTTACTTGCAAAAGATGGGTCAGGGTAATTTTGCCCACTAAAAAATTTATTATCTAAGCAATCGGCAGACTCCGCAGCAGCATACTCTGCATTCACTGCAGGATTACTGGATAAAGGGTTTAAAGCGTTAGTTAAGCCTTTTTCAAGTGAAAAGGCAGTACCAACAAATTTATTAGGCGAAGCTTGGTCACCACCAGCATGGTCGGTATTTTTCATAACCAAAGTAAACAATAAGTTCCGATATTAACGGTACTATAGCTGTATAGCAAGCACAAAAACAAAATGCTGTAAAGCAGTACCTTAACAAGAGATACAGTTCGTCAGCCGACAAATTCCAAATGGCCACAGTGCAGGATGGAAACGGATAACGATTTTCTTGAATCCAATTGACAAAACGTCGACGAGAAATTTGGAGGACAGAACCAAGAAAGCATAATTTGTACGACGAAGTGAATTGCGGTCTCTAACAGCGGGTGAAGTGTCTGGAATTGGCCACTTCCGAGAAAAGCGATGACGCACGTCCAGAACAAAGTAAACAATCGTGAAGAGCCATGCAGCAAACTCGAATTGTCCGACAAACAACAAGCAAAGGTGGCGCTTCTCCAACAGCAAATTAAAGACTTTTTGCAAAATTCCTGGTTTCCAAGTGCTTGCCAACTTCCAGCAGATATAGCCATATACAGTTATTTTTTTCTTTATGTTAAGAAGCGATCGCGAGGCCATGAGGAACTCTAAGACCTTAACCGGTTTAGTCCGCTTTCAAAAAATAACCAGGGAACTTTTCAGCTATAATATAACATTGTATTAAAAACAGAAAAAAAACAAACTTCCACACGGCAAAAAAACTAACTGAAGTTCGGTTAGTTGAAACACATTAGAGAACTAAAGTTACCATGTGTTCATAGTACACTTGAAAATTAGGAATGAAACCTAAACCAAATGTCAGGTAAGTCAATTCTTACGGTAGAGATTGCCATCAGCATAGAATAAGAACTAAAAATAGCAGTAACTTAAACAAAGAATGATCAAGTAATATGAAATTAGATCCAATTTTGCGACGCAACAAGCTAAAATTTCGAGCTGCTCGCATCGACGCGTGAATGTGATAATTTAGAAGTCTTGGTGAACAATAACGCTGTAACAAAACACAACAAAGGTATTGCTTTGATTCCAGGCAATGACAAGTAAACGAAAAGGCAGAGCTGAAACAAGTGGACATGTTTTATCTGTTCAAAATGCTGAAAACGAGGAAATTTGGGCATTTTTTAACGTCCTCGGAGGACAAAATATTTTTCATCAAAAAGGAGGACATGTCCTCCAAAAAGAGGGTGCATGGTAACCCTATTACAGTACAGATATTTAAACCTTTTTTGATGCCTGTAGAATGATCTGTTTTACAACAGCTTTATGTTCCAGGTTTTTTTTTCCTTTTCAGAACTTCTTGTTTAGTTTTTTTTTCATGTTTTTTACAGCGCTAACACGCTATCAATACGAGTGGAGTTTAATTATTATTGATGTGCGTTACGGTTAAATGCACCCAAAAACTTGGGAATCACAGTCCAGACTGTTGCCGCTGCGACGCCCCTCATAAGCCAGAAACAGTAAGCTAGCGCCAATTACCGGTGTGGAATTCCTGATCTTTTTTACACCATAGTTTTACAGCATACGAGTCCCTGCCTCGAAAAAATTACGAAATTGCGAATGCAAAGATAGGAACTTAAACTCGCAAGGATGAAGATTCGATCCTCAGCTGTTGCGTGTAAATGTCTGTGCAGAAAAAATTTTTGTGGTTCCTTTTTCAGTTTATGCTTGTTCTGTTTAAAAGAACAAAGTAAATAAAATAAATACAAATTGCTTTTTACTTTTACTGTCAAAATTACTTAAAATTTGCATGCGAGGAAAAGTTGGAATTGCTCAATTCTTTTCTTTTTCATCTCAATGTGTTTAAACTACTAGGATTAAGATGACTGCTTGGGTTTATTAATATAGGAGCAATATTGGCGTTTTCGCGGCCCTTCGCAAAAGGTTCGTTTGTCAAAGTATCTCGAATATTATTGCTAAAGAGTAGTGATGTAGTCAAGACCCTGATAGTCGAGACCGAGACCAAGACCGAGACTTGGAAAAAATTCAAGTCCAAGACCCTAGACCAAGACTTGAAAAAATTTTCGAGACCGAGATCGAGACTAGATGAGTTTGTTTGAGACCGAGACGAGACTTCGAGACCCGAGATTTTAGAAGCAAAACTTATTCGTATTGACTATTGACAACCCTTTTCATGGTTTTTCCTTAAACAAACGGCAAATCGCAATACAGTAGAACGACCATAAACCAAAAAACGACCTTGGGCCACGTGCGATTTACAAGCACATGAAGAGGTGACGGCGTAGCTCAACTGTCTAGCGCCCGTCTTTAAAGTAGAGAAACTGCAGTTTGATGCCAACTGAAACTGGGCAATGCGTTCCTGTGTTCAAACTATCGCAGTGGTCCAGCTGGCAATAACTACAGCTTAGTAACAGAGCCAAAAAATCTTGAATGCCCTATTATTGCATGCAAAAATAATCACAAAACACAACGGAAAAAATTAAAGCAACCGCAAAAAGCTAGCCTATACCAAAATCAAACAATAAGATTGTGATTGCATTTTAATGCAACCAGCATTTCTATATTAACTGAAGATAGCCGAGATCGATGAGGTCTCATGATCAAACCTCCGGTACTAAAAATACGCTCCACAGGAGCCAATGACGCAGGCACAAAAAAAACTTGCATCGCGAGTTTGTATAAGGCAGGTAGTTGGTTTTCTATGGTTTCCCAAAATTCGAAAATATTTTCGTTAAAAGGTTCACCATCGTTAATGATTTCGAGATACTTTAGCAACTGCGACCGAACGCTTGTTGATCTTTTAGAAGTTGCTTCATTTGGAATTTTCGAATATTTGCTGAAAAGACGTGAAATGTTTCTTAGCTTTTATTATGGAAATTTTATTATGGCCGAATTACGAGACATAATGCAAATTGTTTCAACGTAAATAATCAAATAATACTTTATAACAAATTAACTCAAACTAAACACAACTGTCATTCGTATTATAAAAATATTCTTACAATATGAATTACAAAGATATTCATATAAAATGCATCTGAAATATGCTTACGTTTCATTACCAAACTGCTCGTGGACCAATCTAGAGGAATTCGATTTCGAAGCGAGTTGCTAAATCAAATTAAAATAAAAGCTTTCATAAACTCGCGGCTTAGTGCATGGGCATTGAGCAACACTGCACCAAAGAAACATCGCAGCGGGGCGAGACGTTAGCGACACTGCGTCCGATTTTGACCGGACCAAGAATCGAAACGCAGACCTCACGCTCCTTTGGCGGTGTCTTCAACTACTAACGCTGACCGGTCGTTTAAATTTAAAACAAAGCGGGCTTGCTAAAGCAGTTGCATTCAGATAGTTATTTTGATGACAAGAAGGCTGTGGTGGAATGTGCGATTGTGTTTTCATAAACAAGACATCAAGATGAATGATTCAGTAACCTAGTGGTCCTAGTACATGGCAAACACTGTAATGTATGACAAATACCTGAGTTACGGTATTATTTCTTATCAAGACTTTATTTCTCCGATACCGCCCTGAAAATCTTTTGGGGTCACGCGTCTTCCCCATTCGGTGGCCCATGTTTATACCTCAGCTTTATACCTCAAGCTATTTTAATCTTCACTGGACCTAATTGTTACTCCTAATGTTTGATATTTACAAAAAAGCAGTGGTAAAGTAGACTTAAGTTCATCATTTTGAGTCTGCAATCTTAACTGTATTATACTACAAAAGATCTGTTCAACAGAATGAGACTGAAAACAATCACTTTGAGGTCTGAGCTGTCCTGATTAACCTTCCTTGACCAAACCTCATTGCACTGCCATGCTACCACCTCAAACTCGGTCCACGTACAAGGAACCTGAACGAGAAAAAGGTTTAGAGCATTTACTACCAGAAAGCAAAAATGTAGACAGCGGCAATTAGCATCTTCAACAAAGATCAACATCAAATAATACCGCTTAAGCGGCTTCTTCCCCGCCAGACTGTTTTACATCACAACCTTTCATAAGTAAATAACGAAGATAATAATGAATAATAGGTTGAGCAGTTTTCTCTCACGGCCCTACCTGACTTTTTTCGAACCTCAAGTATCTCCCACTGAGTAGACAATTATCAAAAATTGAGGTTTTATTGCAAAACTTTGTTTCTCACGATCTCACTTTAAAAACATTGACGGAAATAAATGAAAATTGACCAAAATGAATAAATAAAGGAGATTGTTGGAAAGCAATTAAAAAGGTGTTAAGACCTAGAAAGTCAATCGAATCTTTGTTTGCGTTGCTTGCATTAAATAATTAAATTCAAAATTTTACTCCTACGCCTAACCAAGATTTTGAGTCTCGAGACTTCTCATATTTCGGGATCATGACTTTTCGAGACCAAAACTTGAGATCGAGACTTGAAGTTCAAGTCCGAGGCAAGACCGAGACGAGACTTTCAAAAATGTGTCTCGAGACAGTTTCGAGACCCGAGACCGGTTTCGAGAACTCCATCACTAACGAGCAAAATAACTTTAGAAAAGCACTAAAATTTTTCTTTAGAATTGCTAAAGTTACGGCATGGCAATTTGAATGTGTAAAATGCTTTTAAGAAGGTAAAACAGCTATTATTAAGTGGGTTAACTGTTTTTCAGTTTAATATTCAATGATGTTTTTTGTAAGTTTATGCAGCTTTTTCCAATAGATTTCTTACTAGTAGATGTAATAGTATTGTACAAATTTCAAAATGCTTTCAGATGCGAGAAAAAATGTTTTGCGCAAAGCGTTAAAAGCAGGCAGTTTATTTTTAAATATATTATTTTAAATCTTTGATTTAAAAAATGGTTTTGAAGCATGGATGTGGCCTTTTTGCCAATGATAACGTCATAAATTTGGTGCGCCATAAGATTTAAAATCACAATTTTAACAACAAAACTAATAATAATAAAAACTAATAGCGTTTAAAAACCTGCAAAATGTTAATACCATTGCCCCCAACCCGATACAACCCATGCATATTTTCCAATGCAGCCGACTGCTGACTTAGAATTGTTGCGCTTAACGTCAGGTTTAAATTTGGGGTACAATCGCATGCTATAGATTACCTTTGTTTGCTTCAACACGTCCTATGAGGGCAAATCTACTCTCCAGAAGTATTTACCAAAAATTTTGGCTTAAACTGTCAGTTTTGCAGTACGCTCGCCATCTTACGCCTATAGTGTATAGCCCGTGCCGCAGAAGCACTTCATTGAGTTCTATAATTTATTAAGGTTTAAATGCTTCTGCCATATTACCAGTTTCAGCACGTCTAGAATACCCAAACTGATGCATCAAAAGACCAAATTTGGAACACTGCTGTTTCAGCAGACACAGCATAATGATTATGCTCCATGCTGCTTACGTGAAGCTTTTTTAAACTCGATCACCAGGCGTTGAAATAAAAAATTTAACTTGTATATTATGAAGCCCGCAATGATTTCAATCAAAACATGTCTAATCAAGTCTATGACATCGTCTTGTCAATACCTTAAAGCACTTAATTCGTACCAAGATTTTAAGTTCTAGCCAACTTTAGTCATTTTTTGCTTTGTTTTCCAATTACGTGGCATCATCGATGACGTCATCAACCACTATAATGTTTAAAAATATGATTTTTCACATACGACATCAAATTCCGTAAAATAATAACTAATTTAAATTTTGCTTTTAATGTTTTTGACCGCTAGATGTAACAGAGAGAATCTTTTGGGGCACGTATTTTCAATTCTTCAAGAATACGAGATTGGCATCAACCACAGAGTCTACAAATCTTTGATAGAGTCTACAAAACCAGAGCCGTATCTAGAATTCATTTCGGGGGAGGGGCAGTGGCGGATTTAGGGGGGGGGATGGGGGGATGCATCCCCCCCACCAACCTAAAAGTAACGATTTTGGCCGAAAAATTAGCCTCTATTTTGAAAAATTAGGCTCCATTTCGGGATGCACCCCACCAGCTTAAACCTAACGATTTCGGCCGAAAAATCACTCTCAAATTCGTTGAAGACCTTTTTTTGTTTTTGGAGACCACCTGATTTTGGGCGGAAAAAACGTTCGAATTTCCGATTTCGGCCGAAAAATCACTCTCAATTTCGGTGAAGTCATCCGAATTTTTGAGGTTTTGTGCTTAAAAGCCCCCCCCACCAAAATTTTCTAGATCCGCCACTGGGGAGGGGATTAGGCGCGTAATCAGGATTTTGCTTAAGGTGGTGGGCTTGAAGTCTAAGACTAAAGTGTATCTGCGTTTTTTTCAAAACAGCCTCATAAACCGGGGTTTAAAGATGAAGCCCCAGCCGCTGGGCAATTTTTGGGCAAAATGCTTGTGATTTTTTAGCCAAAGATTGATGATTATTAGGTTAGGCTGTCTTGGATAAAACATCAAAAAAATTTGGGGGTCGAACTCCCTAATCCCCGCTAAATACGATCTTGTATCAACGGTCTAAAAAAAGACATTTTTATTGGATTCTTCTGACTGACGCATTTAGTTCAGACCTTGGCTCACACACCATTCTTAATCCGGCTCAGGTGATGAAATTTAGCTTCAAGATATGGTTATTTGTTGGAAATTGTGACTAAAATGAGCAAAATATTTTATGAAATAAAACTGTCACTTTTTTCTCGTGATTACTGTACAGTACACTGATAAATTTTTTAAATGTGTAGGTAAATATGCTGGTCTACTGTACGTTTTTGTCGAGTACAGGTAGGCTAGCAAGTAGCATTTGTTTTTCACTTTTGGGGGATACACTTTGCGGTGTGTGCAAAAGCAGTCTTTCGTTCAGTGGGTCTAGTGTCTACGGAAGATAACTGCAATGTTTCTTGTAATGTATACAAGAAAAAAAGTTTTGCCAGTACTTAAGTCTTTTTTAATCTTAAATAAATTATTTGTACATATTCGGCATTTACAGTCAAGCATTTGCATTGCTAAGTAAAAGTTAGGCTTTATTAATTACCGTGAATTTTTTTAATCATTTAATTATAAATTCCACGCCTGACTGCGCTCAATTTGGAGTTTGCCAATTGCAAGATTTTTAAATTTTTGCTTTCATACTGATTGCAACCAGTAGTTGGTAAACAAGATTAATTAAATTGAAAGAGCTATACGATTAATAAAATTGAAAAAGCTATAGCTACGGTTATATACATGGCTCATGAAGCTGTACCGCTTGAGCCAGCCTGCACCTGAAGTTATATTACTGGGTTCTGTGACTTCAATTTCATATCAATGCAAAATTGTTGATTAACCAAAGCCAAAGCAGAATTTTTTGACTTTTTAAACCATTTTTAAACACGTTCAAAAAGTAAATGTTGTACGGCGACAAAGTGCGGTTTAATTTAAACGCCTTCAAATAAAACCCCAAAAGTATCAACGTTTGGTATTGAAAATGTCAAGGTCTGGCATTAAGATTTAAACATGTGTTAAACATGTTTACGGTAAACGTGAGCAAAAAAATAGACTGAAAGCATGTTATTCAGATGTTTAAGTAATGTAAAAACCTGAAATAATATGTTCTCACTCCATTTTTTTTTGCTCACGTTTACCGTAAACATGTTTAACACATGTTTAAATTTTAAAGCCAGACGTTGATGTTTTTAATACTATACGTTGATATTTTTAGTGTTTTATTCGAATGCTTTAAATTAAATTGCACCAACCTTGCACAAAACGTTTTGTTGGTTGACTTTTGTAAATTGGTTGCCGTATGCTTAATGCCAAGATTTATGGGGCACCATTTGAAAAAATATTATTTATTTTATAACAGCGCTTTTTTTGAGCTTATTTACAATGAAATTTGTCCTATTTATATACAGGGTTGGCCAAAAAAAAAAAAAACTGCACCCTTGGACAAAGTGCTATAACTTTTTTTTGGAATGAGATAACATTTAAAAATTTTTATCATCTCTTTACGACAATATATTGCGTACTTGTGTAAAATTTTATTAAAAATTTCCTTAAAATAACAAAATTACAGGTGTTTAAATAGTGACTATCACAAACTGCAGTTGCATGAAAATTAACACGGCACAAGTAGTAAACGATTGTTCATTCGTTCAATATTTTTCGTTGTGTTGTCCGCTTTCTGCAATCACCAACCGCATCCGAGATCGAAACCCATCGATGGTGTTATCATCGTGGAGCTTGGTATTTCAAAGTTATTATCATTTGAAAACAGATTTGTTAGCATTCAGGCATTGTTACGTCACAATGAGTAAAGAAAAGCCAATTATAAAAAAAGTTACGTTACCTGCAAAAAAACCTATGAACGCACTTTGTGAAAAGAGATTGAAGTCTTCAATTTTTAAATGGACGTCATTTTATAACGTCTTGGAATTTCATTGTAAAATTTTAAACAGTTCCGCAATATATTGTTGTAAAAAAATGTTAAAAATTTTAAATTGTTATCTCTCTGCAAAAAAAAGTTATGGCACTTTGTCTAAGGGTGCAATTTTTTTTTGGGCCAAACCTGTATATACGAATACGACAAAATGCACTCAAAGTTGGAACAAAAAAAGCCTACAAAATATATCGTAAATTTTCTATTATTATATATACAACAAAATACACTATAAGTTGGAACAAAATACGCCTACAAATATGTCCATATAATCCAAACCAGAAATCTAGCAGAGGTATTACGTGACTCACGTGACATAATTCCGTAGGCAAAGCTAATGGCGGGAAACCTGAAATCTTGAACACAAAGGTAATCGCAAGCGTGTAACGATGCCAAGTCTGCCAGAGCTTCCCAACAGAAGAACATCGTTGACATGCTTGCGGTTACCTTTGTGTTTGCACACGAGATTATGTCACGAAAGTATCGTGATAGCTCTGCTAGATTTCCTACTTGACTCATACTTAGAGTGTATTTTGCCATACGTAATATATCGAATATTTACGATATATTTTGTTGGCATAGTTTGTTCCAACTTAGAATGTATTTTGTTGTAAATATATATATCGGAAATTTCCGATACATATTGAAAATTTACGATATATTTTGCAGAATTTTTTTGTTCCAGCTTAAAGTGTACTTTGTCGTATATATATCCAACAAACTTTACATATGTACATATATTTAACAAGATTCCCGTATAACAACTAAATTGGTGCCCCAAGTCAGCGCTACAAAATTGATTTTCCGAATAACTTTACAAAGACATTCTAATGAATTTCCGCTCCACTAAGAATTCTTTAGAATTCAGAAAAACAAACGAAAGCCTCAAGCTAGAAGTTTCCATCGTTCAGAAAGAGAGCAAGTTCAAAAGAAACATAAAAGAGCGAACTTTTATCTCAAAGATTGACTGCGATACAGAAAGGCTATTTCAGTGGTTCTATCGAAAAAAACTGCGTGGGATTTTCTAAATACGTAAACATACAATTTCAAGTGTTTATTTTTTTTTTGCAACTGGTTAAATTCATTGTTTTTGCTTTAGCATTCGAACATTACCATTAACTATCGCTGCTTCAAAACGATATTACTTACAAATCTAAATGCTATGTCATCCAGATTCTGGATTGAATTTTGCTAATAAATAGTGTGATAAGCTTTCAAATTCAATGAAGTGCACACTCGTGTGACCTGTCTCCTTAAAAACAAATGTGTACATTTCTTCTGCTAGTTCATAACATGATGTAATCGAAATACTAGTTATTTGAAATGACGAATTGTCGTTTTCGTCTTGGTTGATTATAAATTCACAATCTTTGTCGTAGGGCGTATAAACCCGAGCAGAATTTTGTGTCCGCTTAAGCAGCACTGCTATACATTGCTATCACAAAATTTTTCATAGATATGACAATAATGAGTGTTCTATAATTGACCTTTTCAACGTGCATAATACTATTTGCATTTTTGTCCTTACCTCCTTATAGTAATTGAATTTCTCCGAGTTAAAACCAATATTACGGCAACTACACTTCTATTCCACTTAAAACGTTTACAGCGAATTGAAAGATGTGGCAAAGCCTTGACTGAGTGAAATATTTTGTGCGACCAGCAGAGTTGCTGAATGCTTTATATTGTCGTTGAATATTTTTGCTATGATTGCTTATTCCGAGCAAAGTCTTGTTGATTTTTTAAAATGATTATACTACGCCGAAGGACAAGAGAAAAGCCCCATAAATTACATTGCGTTGTTTTGGATTTCTGCGCTAAAATGCGCTACGTCGTTCTAAATGGAATGACTATGTGACTTATTTCTTGCCGCATAAACATGGAAAATAGATCTGTTGTCATATTTTAGATTTTCAACGCGTTTAACATTTACATTCCCACTTTCGGCGTTTTAAGACACCCTTATTTAACCCATGTCGATTTTCCATCTGGAATTTTGTTTCGTTGATTTTTTTTTTCAATGTCATTTTTTTTAGTTTTTTTTTTTGCCCTAAATTTCATGCATCGAGTAGTCATTTTTATGCACTGCGATTTCTTGCATGAGATACCATGCTGTCCTCCAGTTTAATTGCTTTTTCAAAAAGGCCTCATTTGATATTTTTGCGTGATGGCCATTTTTTTCTACTAAAAAAGCTCTAACCCAGGCAGCTACGTGCTATGCAAACAAAAGGACAGACAAAAGCTACATGCAAGTTGAAGTAGATAGCCCAAATGTGTCTCACCAAAGATCGCATTTCGTAAAGCACATTAATACATTTATTTCAAATTGAACGCACGTCGCATGCCAAAAGCTTTGTGCTCCTAAATTTGAAGAGATTTGAGTGAAAATTACATTGATATTTCTTTTTTGCTGCTGCAACATATTTATATCACGATCATCACACATATTTGAAGCCTTTCTAAAGTTTGATTATATATTTGTGTAGGATGTAACCTCATCTCGCATAAACTACTGCGTTTGAGTGATATGCCTCGGCAACATTTTAGTAAGAAGGGAAATCTGTATAAAACCTTGCGATGTCATTGGTGGTTGACAGTAACGTTATTGCTGTTTTCATCCCCCCAACCCCCCAAAAAAAAGAAAAATCCACTATTATAGTTGCTTCTGAATAGTAAGCGTGATGTTATTCAGATGGCCATCAATTTTTGTAGAAATAATATTCCAAGCCTATGGCTATATGTGTCCTAGAAAAAAATATTTAATCACTGAATAGCTGTGGCCATGGCAGCACCTTTACTTTAGGGTGCTTTTTGTGGAGGTAACACCTTGCATATTGATCAAGATAAAGCTTGATATCATCATCTTTAAAACAGGACCAGTTACGTTTCGATTTAAAAACAAGTTGAACTACTCCATAACATCTAAACCTTTCACATGAGGTATGTTATTTGTAATTCTCAGATCAAGTCTGAAGTTTTACTTTAAACAGCTCCGAAACGAATCTTCTAAGTTTAAAGCAAAAGCAGCTCATGAGAATGTGATGCTGTTGCAGCAAAATCATACTTTAAAGGTTTTTTCCAGCATGTTTGAAGTTAGAATATACTGTAACTAAAAGGTAGCAACATACGAGGTGTGCCAAAAACGAAACGGAACTGGTGTCACAGAAACTTTCTTTCAATTTGAAATCAAACATTACGCATTTTTCCCTTCAAAATAGTCTCTCTCAAGTCTAAAACTCTTTTCTATTCTTTTTCCTTGCATCTATGGAATCTGAGAGGATTCATCTGGAACCGCCTTTAATTTTATGGTCAAGGCCTATTTAATGGTTTCCACGTTTCCAAATTGGGTTCCGTTCGCGACTTCCTTTAGTTTCGGAAACAGAAAAAGTCGTAAGGAGCCAGATCTAGTGATTGCGGGGTTGTTCCAGCAGTTGGATGTTGTTTTTGGCTAAATACTGACGAATGTTTGGGGCCGTTCGAGCCAAAGAATTTATCGCGATGAAGGAAGGATCCAACACTTGTTTTTCCACATTTTTGGCCTTCTTGTTCGCGCTGCTCCGAGCAGACGTTGCAGTATCACTTTTGATGCAAAAAGTGTTGCTCACTTTCAGTTTCTGTCACAGGATGAAACAATTAACCAGCATAAATAGAGTTGTACTGCAACATCTGCTAGAAGCAGTGCGAACGAAAAGGCTAAAAATATGGACAAACAAGTTTTGGATCCTTCATCACGATAAAGCTCCGGCTCACACGGCCCCAAGCATCCGGCAGTATTGGGCCAAAAAACTAAACAAATTCGCGAGAGGGATCCATTTTGAAAACGTGGAAACTATTAAAAGGGCCGTGACCATGAAACTAAAGGCAATTCCAGTAGAATCCTTTCAGGGATCCGTAGATGCATGGAAGAAAAGAAGGAAAACGTGTATTCGATTTGAAGGAGATTATTTTGAAGTGGAAAATGTGTAATGCTTGATTTCAAATTGACAAAATTTCTGTGACACTAATTCTGTTTCTTTACTGACACACGTGGGTGAGCGAGTGCAATATTGTTAGATCATATTTACGTTAACTCCATTTATCTTAACAAACTAACCAAAAGACATTCTATTGGTACTGTACTTTAAACAAATTGTCGTGTTCCCCGAATTGCATCTGAAAGGCTAAAACAATGGTCCAGTACGCATGTCAGGCGCGAAAAAAGTCCGTTATTTTGCCAATCTTAAGCCCGAACCCGACCCGAAACGCCAGTCCCAATTTACATCTCTGCAGTTTTTTGTTCAAGTTTTATTTTATCAGTAGAAGTCAATTAATTCAAACTGCGAAAAGGCCATTACTGAGTAGGGAATATTTGAGCTGTTCTGGTTTAAACTCATAGGTGCGTTATGCTACTAAATTAAATCAGTGATCAGCAATGCGTTACAATGGCGCAGACCGGATAATTGACGTCAGTATTGCCCGCTGATTCCGTTAAAGGCTGTGTTAAAGTTGGGGACACCAAAATACACTTGAAATAGAATATTTCTGGAAAAGCTGGGTCAAAAAAAAATAATAATAATAAAGTCAACGCCAATCTAATGCAATGTAATGTAATGTAATGCAATCTCACAAATATTGGAAACCTCTGATTATTCCTTCAAAAGATTGGTGAAGAAACTTTGACTCACAATATTGAGAACTAACTTTCATCATCAAAATTCATCTACTGTACTGTACAAGCGTGGTCTCATTTTCAAAATTTATACTCCTAAAAAGTTGTTTATATCGGGATGGAACCACGATAGAAAAAGCAAATATTTAAAGACGTTTCATCTAATTCAAAATATGGTTGTTATTTAAAAATCGACTTTGAGAACAAATTTAAGAACAGTAATAGCAGCCACAAACAATTCAGCAGAATAAGCAGGACGTCAAACAAATGGAATTGATTTTTATGTACACCCACTGCCATTGCCAGAACATGGAAATAGGCGGAAGGGGGCACAAAACCAAAGTAAGAGGGCACTAACATGACCGAAATTTTGCTCATCAAAAGTAACTTTGTGGGCTGCAAATATAATGCAGAAAACATCAATACTTTTTACTATGGCTTCATGTATGTGACGACCAAACAACGATGTCGCATAAAATTATTGATTGGAAATTATGAACGCTTAAATGAAAAGTATTATGGAGAAGCGGTAAGAAGTGTTTATGCTTTTTAAACGTGTCTTTAAAGCAAAATAAACGATTCTTCCTGGTCGTGAATTTTACAGTACATCCCAAACTGAGAACTGATCATGTACAGTAAATATCCAGTGTTTGTATAAAATTTGAGGTTGTATAAAATTTGTAAATTTTATGTGTATTTTTATCGCCTGATAATAGCCTTGAGCTAGGTCAAAACGTGTTGCCGTAGCTCATTCGCTTATTGTGTGTTTATGTAATAAAAGACAAATTATGTCACTTACTTTTCTTCTGATTAATACCTTTCAGTTTTTTAAAATTGTCTTGTATTGTATCGTGCCCTTTCCTCTTTACGCCATGGCACAAAGGGAGGTAAACATGGCACAATGCAGAGTTTTAAGTCGGGCCGGGCTTTTCGGGTCGGGTTTGGGCCGGGTTCGGGCCTAAGTTGACAAAAATTTCGGGTTTAATTTGGGCCTGAGACGTGCTTTTCGTTTTAGGTGCACAAAAATATAATCAAAATAACTTGCCATTATTAATAAATTTTTCAGACCTAACTTTACTTTCGGGTTTTTTCGGGCATGATTTGAACTTCAAATTACATTTCGGGTTACATTTTAAATTACAGTTCGAACTTATATTTTCGGGTTCGGGCCGGGTTCGGGCCTAAACTAGTCGGCCCGTTTACATATCTGGCACAATGTCCCTCTCTCTAAAACACTATTGCCATGTTGCTCTTTGTCTCGCCAAGCAAAACTAAACAGAAAATGCTCATGAAATAATTAAGCGTCAGTAAAACCGTTTGGGCAAAATGGTCTCAACGTGCAATTTTCTGCGCATAGTTTTTGCGGAACTTCTTAGCGTAATTTATACTTTGGCTTGATTGACCGCAGAAACGTTTGCGTGCTAAATGCAAAATTTTATTAAACCCAAAATACGCAAAAGTTTTAATACCGGAGCGTTAAAAGGGCATTTAACTCAAACACTTTTTGCTGGGTTTTTACACAAAAAAGTTTGACAGATATGAAGACTAACTTTACCAAGTTTGAGCTTTCTATGACCTTCCGTTACGAAGATATAGCAGATTAGATTTCCTGTTAAAAAGACTTTTTCCTCTTAGAAATTTTGCAGAAACAAAATTTTTAAAAGATACTGCATGCTCCTGAATTTCAACAAATGTTTTGCGGCAGAGTTATTGCAAAATAATATAAAGGTTTAAAACCTCAAAATAAGCTGCTTTTCAATGAAAAAAATTGTTAATTTTGAGTTGTAATATCTTGAAAACGACAAAACATAGAAACTTCAAATTTAGTGAGAAAGCATTTTAGCATTATCTCAATATACTTTAGAAGCACATTTAAAAGCTTATAAAAATTTGCGCTAATGCGTAAAAAAATACACATTTTAGGCAAAACTTTGTTTCATTGTTGCTGATGACAGCGTAAGATCTGAATTGAAATTGAGACTATAACGTAATAATGATATTTTGATAGATTTGCTGAAGCCTATAAACAGTAGCTTAAAAACACATTAGAAAACATCAAAAATCATTTTTTCAACCATTCTCAGAAAATATAGATGACATAAAGTTTCAATCTGGATCAGCGTTTGTTCGTTACATAAAATGGCTACAAAATGGTATTCGAATCTCTGTTCGCAACAACTATAGAAATCAGTGGTTTTGAAGTTGCGGCAGTCCTCCTACGCACGACAAACGTTAGACTACTCTGCCACCGTAACTACTGTATGTGTTCAAACGAGCATGCCAACATAGGCTACAAAAAGATAAAACTCTTTACCGTCATCACTTAATTTTGAATAAAACTCAGTTTGAATAATTTTTGAATATATACCGGAGAATGGCTTATGAACTTTTTATTTTAAACTAAACTTCTTGTACCGTTACCTGAGACTTCAATATATACCGACAGCGGTATTAGTGTATTAGTACGACTTAAAAATAATATTTTCTAAAATTTTACTGTATGAAGTAGCCAGCTTTAGCTGGGTAAATTATTGTTTTGTTCAAACAAGATTTCAGGTCACATTTTCTCTCCCAGTACATTTAGCTAATTATTATTATTGTTTTTGGTCATCTTTCTCAAAGTTAGTGACGATCGGGAAGGGCATCTGGATGTTCTTTGAATACCCTTACAAAATCATCCCATCTGTTTTAAGTCAAGGCAATTTATTTTTTCAAAAAATGTTTAATATTTGTGTTTGTGTCCATAAGAGTTTGTTTAGTGTTTTTTGGTTTTGAATGGAACAAAATAAAATAAATATAAATATAAATAATATTATTGTTATTTCATTGCTACAAACGAAGCACTTTATATGCATATGTCAGCTGGTGTGTTGAGTCTTGTTAGGCGGGGTCTACACTAATTGCATGCGAGAATCGGCCATAAGATCAATTTTGCTTAGCGTGACCACCACCTATCTTGCAGTTAAATTTTGCATTCGTTATTGGCGCTCAAACAGCCGAAAAACTGCGAAAAGAACTGAAAAATTGCCATATTCAGAAAAACAAATTAGTAAATTTAAGCATTGTAAATGTAATTATAATTTATTTGGTCAGGAGACATCAAAAAAACCTTATCGTCTTCGAGTCAAGCTGCCACCTGCCCACCTGTCTACCACATACGGTGGGGGCATCACACTGACCCTTTAATTGCTAAACGTCAAGCAGGGAAGCTGTGAATACCAATTTTTCATAGTTTTTGGTTTAACCCGACCGGGAATCGAACCTAAATCTACCGTTTCAGTAGCAAACGCTTTATCCACTCGACCGCTGATCAGTTTTGATTTGCTTTTTGCGTAATTTTAAAAAACCTGTCGAAAGTGAGAACAGAACTATCAATTTTTACTATCTATTCGACCGGTGAAGGTATTCTACGTTGTCTGTCTCGATGCAATAATGAGAGTGTTGCAGAATTGGTTAAAAATATCCAGTAAGTTTTATTATTATGGGTTGGTGTCGGAACTATAAATGGGTTCCCCAACTTGAGGAGTTGTTTGGTTGTGGGGGGTTGTAAGTAGGGTTGTGGAAGCGGCAAGTTTTGAATCGCTTTCTCTTCCGCCATTAGCGCTTCTGCTTCACGCTTCCGCCACTTGATAACGTAGCTTTTCTTAAAATTTTTTTGAAAAAATTTTACGTATTTGTAACGAATGTAGCACTGCATTGGGTTTGTATATCGGATTAAGACAAACGCAGTTTTTTGTAAAATTAAACCAGAAATCTTGCTACATTTATTTTTTAAATGTAGAATTATTCGTGTTATTTAGAATGGTTTAATGGACTGGATATCTTCAAAACTAAAAAAAGCATGAGGTTTTCGACCGAGTGAAATTTTGCTTGGAGTAGAGGGAGAAAACAATCAAGCCAAACTGAGTAATATTGTATCTTGTTATGCATTAGATTTTGTATTTACAAATCTAGAATTTCAGGAAATTTATCAACCACTAATAAAGCATTACCTTCTATTTGAATTGTGAGTCTATCTAAAAAAAATTGGCAAAAAAAACCAGAAATTATATAAACACTATGAAAACTGGGGTAGTCTATGATATCAGCAGATATAATTATATTGCTTTGAAACATGTTCATGAATATTATGTTTGTTATGTATGTTATTTGCTTGCGTTACATATGCGTATGCCTTGTTTTTATTTTGTTTTGTGTGATGTGCATTGCTAATAATAATAATAATAATAATAATAATAAATTCCAGAAAATTCAAATAAAACAGCTTTGTTATGTCATCTTAAAGACATCATATAAAATCAATTATATAAATGTAGTAAGTAGTTTGTCATCGTAAGGATCTGCGCATGGACGTACTCTGGGTTTTGGATTTGGAGCGGCCCTAAAGCGAAATATCTAAATACATGGTCGTTATATTTTAAGTGATTGTAAGTTTCTCTGCACGCGCTCATCCAGAAATTTAAAATAATTAGCAATTATTCGGGGTCTGCGGACGGATTTTCAAGCGCTCGGGATAATGACTTATTTCAATTGCATCTGCGCTTTTAAGCGCTAATCTTTACGTGGCTATAATTAGAGTAACCCGGGGGCAAAGCTTCCACATTTGCAGGACTTTTTGTCCTAACGTGTTTGTGTATGAGGTTTTCTCCAAATTTTTGCTAGCAACTACATTTATTTTTAGGACAGTAAAATAAAAATACACTGCAAAAATTATGTTGTTCCACAGTACCATATTAAAATATATCTAGGGAAGAGAGGTTGTCTTCACTAACCTTAGGCAAATTATTGCCAATAGAGACACGCAATTGAACATTGTAATAATTACTTTATTTACATTATTTACAAGAATTACGCTGAACGTTTTCGGCATAGCACTATGCCCTTGTCAAAGCATCTAAACAAATATAACAAACTACTACTTTTCACATAAAATAAAATTCAAATTAATTAACGCTTTTGCTGACTTTTGCTGTCGTTATAAGTTCGAATAGAAACCTATTAATCACGTCAACAGATGCGATCAGACAAATTAAACAGAGCCGTTAAACGTTGTATAAACGGGCGAAAAAGTTTCTTTAAGTTTTCATAATAAATATTTAAGCAGCTGTTGTGAGTGATTTTCAAATTACTGTTCAGCCAAAATGACGAGTGAGCGATCTAGCACTACCGAATCAATCAAGATATTTTTAACAAGAACGAAGAAGAACCATTTCCGTATAGCTACATGTTGAGTTTGGGTTTGTATTTTTTAATCAATAATGCTTCATGAATTTTGGTGTCGTAGTCCGAACTACGCTTACGTAAACTTAAAAACGGTTTTGAAATATTATCAGATTTGACCCAATTATTGCAGTCTAAAAATATGCTCTCTAACAGTTATTTTAAAACCGTTTTAAATTTTACGTATGTGTAGTTCGGACTACGACACCAAAATTCATGAGCATTATTAATTAAAAAATACAAACCCAAACTCAACATGCAGCTATACGGAAATGATTCTTCGTTTTTGTTAAAAATATTAGAATAATTATTGCAGCAAACGGTACTTATAGTAGTTATTTAGCCAAGCATTATGACATCATGTTTAAAAGTCATACTTTATCAAACTAGTTTGAGAGACGTTATGATGTTCTTCTCTGTTTTCTTTTCACAATTATGTTATTGCAGTGAGTGAAATTAAAATGCTGCAGCTGGAAACTTTGTTTATTGTAATAATAAGTCAATGAAGATGTTTTTTGACGCTTGCAGGCCAGAGTTTTAATATTTTAATCGTTTTGCGTGCTTCTGGCCTAAAGGCTACCAGCTCGGAAGCCTAGGGAAGAGCCACCAGAACGGCGACTACTTAAAACAAGCAATGCGAAAAATTGTCTTCCCACAGGAATCGAACCTGCAGCCTTTGGATTACCGGTCCACTGCTCTACCACTTGAGCTAGAGAAGACGCCTCCTCGCATGCTGAATTTTGGCTATTTAAACCCAGCAACTTGCTTGTTGTATCTAGCCTTTAGGCCAGAAGCACGCAAAACGATTAAAATATTAAAACTCTGGCCTGCAAGCGTCAAAAAACATCTTCATTGACTTATTATTACAATCATACAACAAGCAAGTTGCTGGGTTTAAATAGCCAAAATTCAGCATGCGAGGAGGCGTCTTCTCTAGCTCAAGTGGTAGAGCAGTGGACCGGTAATCCAAATGCTGCAGGTTCGATTCCTGTGGGAAGACAATTTTTCGCATTGCTTGTTTTAAGTAGTCGCCGTTCTGGTGGCTCTTCCCTAGGCTTCCGAGCTGGTAGCCTTTAGGCCAGAAGCACGCAAAACGATTAAAAAAAAAAAAAAAAAAAAACTTTGTTTATGTTGGTGAATGATGTATTATACGAGTATGGCCCTCGATTTTCAAAAAAATGGGCAAAGCCTCATTTAAAATATTTTTGAAAAAATCTTTAAATTTTCGTACTAAAATAGGGAATTTTTGAACACTGTCTTATAATCAGCGTATCAAACCGAACCTGAACCCGAAACGTAAACCCGAATGAACCGTTTCATTTTGGTGAACTCGAACCGAACCTGAACCAGCAAAATTTTACTTCAGTGAACCTGAACCCTCAAAATTGTGCTCAAGTGAACCCAAACCGAGCCTGAACCCCTAAAAAAGTAAGAATATATTTTTCCATATCCGGATGCCGCTGGCGCTGGTACACGCACAATAAGAGCAGTGGTGATCATCAACAGAACGAGTAACGACAGTTAAATTTTAAGTCAATAAACCCGAACCGAACCTGAACCAGTAATATTTTACTTGAGTGAACCTGAACCAAACCTGAACCTCGAAAATGGTGCTCAAGTGAACCCGAACGAAACCTGAACCGCAAAAATATTTTGAGCAGGAGCTAAACCTGAACCCGAACCGTTATTTGAAACGGTTCGACACCCTGCTTATAATTTTAAAAATGAGTTGTTTGGCTACATGGCTTCATTTTGGGTTGATAAAAGTGGGTCAAGCCCCGGGTATAAGTGAACCATAAGCCTTAACCCTATTCGGACCAGGCAAAAATTTTGATTAATGGCCCAGGGGGGTATCGATTCGACACAACACATTCAAACGTTAATAACTCCCGAATTACAAAAGATAAAAAATCTGTTTTTGCTCCACGAGAAGCTCAATTTTTTGACAAACAGTCCAAATCTTTTGTCATAATATTTGCAACCTTGATCTTCAATTAATTTCAAGATAAATCGAGGACTATCAGAAGCGATCGTTTCGCTTTTCATCTGCATAATGTTAATAAGCGTTTGATTGCCGTGACGCGGCATCGCAGCTGGAGTTTTATTCACTAACTCAGCGATAATTGCGGACTAAATTAAAAGATTATTTCAATTGTGCTAAAATATCTAAATTATTAGTTTGTTGTGTGAGTTAATTGCAAGCTGAATATTTGTTACTGTTTTAGGTCCTTTTGCTAAACACTACAAAGTATGGTATTTTTTGCCCAAAATTTATACGAGAACAAGCATCAAACCACTATTTTTTCTCATTCACATTTTGCGTGTAAATGTTTATGACATAGCTGTAACAAATGTCAATAAAATATGTTTCATATTGATGTAATTTTTGACATACTGAAGATTAGTAATCTAGTATTATATAGTAAGAGTTTTCAATTGGAAAACTCGTACTATGGGTTTCATTCTCAGTCTGGTAGATCTAGCAATGTTAAAATTGCATTTGTTGTTGCTCTTGCTAAACCTGATCAAAAGTGCAGCATAGCATTTTGTATATAACAACACATTTTGTCTTATCAATCTTATCACTTTTTGTCGTTAGTCGAGTGGATAAAGCGTTTGCTGCTGATTCAGTAGATTTGGTCTCGATTACCGGTCTGGTCAAACAAAATCAATACAAACTTGATTAAATTTGTATTCACATCCAGCTTCCCGGCTAGGCATTAGCAATAAAATGGGCCGTGTGAAGCTTTCACCGTGTGTGGTAGTCAGGTGGACAAACGACGGCCTTTTTTCAAAAAACAAACGATTTTTTCGCTGACTGTAGACAACTTGGTAAATAAAAATGCAATTACCCCGAACTTACGAAATAAACTTTCAAAATGTGTCGGACGGAGTGTGGTGAATGTTAACTTTTTTAAACTATTTTTTGTACGATTTTTCACGGACTTTTGAATAATAAGAAAAAAAAGAAATTGATCTAACTTGATAGTCAGATTCTGGGTTCATTTTTTAGAATAATAGTTTGGATAATTTGGAGTACTGTAATAGGTTTTGGCGTCGGATTAGTTTTTTTTTTTTTTTTTGCTTGCTTTGCAAAAGATTACTTGGTCTAATATTGGAGAGTATTTTTTTTCAAAAATTTAAAAATTCTGCAGTTTTTGTGAAGTTTATATAAGAAACCCTAAATTAATTTGGTCATTACTCGCCATTACATTTTCCAACATCTTACATAAAGATCAAAAATTGATAGAGCGAACTGTAAAAAACGGCGCAGTATCGGTCATTTTTTTTTCGCAACACTTGTTCCTACAGTAAATATGATTCGTGTTTTCGCTTGAATTAGATGTTTCACATTCGTTCTGCATCGTGTTGGACCATCATAAAAATCAAACATCAATAACTTTTAGCGCAGACGATAAAGCAAAATAATAACAACCATCCGAAAGTTTTTAAAAATAAAAAATCTCCATAAAGCCGCATTTACACGGGCGACTTTTAGCTGCGAGAATCGACATTTTGCCTTTTTTCTTTCTCAAATCGCGTAGGTCACTTACACGGCGCAAGATTCACGTGTGATTTTGTCTGCGCGATATCGCCAGACACGCCCCCCGAAAAATCAAATCGTAGCATTCACTCACACGGGAGAGATTTTAACGCGGCGCTCGCATTCGATTGCAACTCGCTGAAGTCACTTACACGTTGAGACTGCGTGCCAGTGATTCTCGCCAAATCGAGTCGGCGGAAGAGTCGCTATCGCACTGGTTTACTTACACGGTGCGAGATAGTTTCAAAGCGCGGCTTGCTGGTTTTGAATTTGCAAAAAGCGAACTGCTGCAAAAGCACTTCAAACGCGCCGCTTGTCAGCTTTTGCATTTGAAGCAATCACGCTTCGGAATTTTGATAAGAAAATGAATGAAGCCAACGCAAGCCTAAAACAAAATACGAAAAATACTATTAAGCAGCTAATATCAAAACTTGCAATGAAAATGCAAGGTGAAAGATGAAGCAGCAACGGCGGCGTGCTGCTCGAGCCGAATATGTGATACGTAAATGCTATTTTGAGTTGGCTTGGATGGAGCAAAGTCAAGCGGGCATTAATGCTCATAATTTATTATAAAATTCTGTCATTTACCCTTTAGGTATTGGTTTTTCTCTACCGCAACCCATCTCTGACTGTGTGTCTTGTTTGGTTATGCATAATGTTGGGTAAAACAATAAAATTTATCAATATTTTTGTGCAGTTAATTCTAAAAACACTTTTGAAATTACTTTTTCTCCAAGCATGTGTAAAGCCGCATTTACACGGGCGACTTTTAGCTGCGAGAATCGACATTTTGCCTTTTTTCTTTCTCAAATCGCGTAGGTCACTTACACGGCGCAAGATTCAAGTGTGATTTTGTCTGCGCGATATCGCCAGACACGCCCCCCGAAAAATCAAATCGTAGCAGTCACTCACACGGGAGAGATTTTAACGCGGCGCTCGCATTCGATTGCAACTCGCTGAAGTCACTTACACGTTGAGGCTGCGTGCCAGTGATTCTCGCAAAATCGAGTCGGCGGAAGAGTCGCTATCGCACTGGTTTACTTACACGGTGCGAGATAGTTTCAAAGCGCTGCTCGCTGGTTTTGAATTTGCAAAAGCGAACTGCTGCAAAAGCACTTCAAACGCGCCGCTTGTCAGCTTTTGCATTTGAAGCAATCACGCTTTAGAATTTTGAAACGAAAATGAATGAAGCCAACGCAAGCATAAAACGAAATACGAAAAATACTATTAAGCAGCTAATGTCAAAACTTGCAATAAAAATGCAAGGTGAAAGATGAAGCAGCAACGGCGGCGTGCTGCTCGAGCCGAATGTGTGATACGTAAATGCTATTTTGAGTTGGCTTGGATGGAGCAAAGTCAAGCGGGCATTAATGCTCATAATTTATTATAAAATTCTGTCATTTACCCTTTAGGTATTGGTTTTTCTCTACCGCAACCCATCTCTGACTGTGTGTCTTGTTTGGTTATGCATAAAGTTGGGTAAAACAATAAAATTTATCAATATTTTTGTGCAGTTAATTCTAAAAACACTTTTGAAATTACTTTTTCTCCAAGCATGTGTAAAGCCGCATTTACACGGGCGACTTTTAGCTGCGAGAATCGACATTTTGCCTTTTTTCTTTCTCAAATCGCGTAGGTCACTTACACGGCGCAAGATTCAAGTGTGATTTTGTCTGCGCGATATCGCCAGACACGCCCCCCGAAAAATCAAATCGTAGCAGTCACTCACACGGGAGAGATTTTAACGCGGCGCTCGCATTCGATTGCAACTCGCTGAAGTCACTTACACGTTGAGGCTGCGTGCCAGTGATTCTCGCCAAATCGAGTCGGCGGAAGAGTCGCTATCGCACTGGTTTACTTACACGGTGCGAGATAGTTTCAAAGCGCGGCTTGCTGGTTTTGAATTTGCAAAAGCGAACTGCTGCAAAAGCACTTCAAACGCGCCGCTTGTCAGCTTTTGCATTTGAAGCAATCACGCTTTAGAATTTTGAAACGAAAATGAATGAAGCCAACGCAAGCATAAAACGAAATACGAAAAATACTATTAAGCAGCTAATGTCAAAACTTGCAATAAAAATGCAAGGTGAAAGATGAAGCAGCAACGGCGGCGTGCTGCTCGAGCCGAATGTGTGATACGTAAATGCTATTTTGAGTTGGCTTGGATGGAGCAAAGTCAAGCGGGCATTAATGCTCATAATTTATTATAAAATTCTGTCATTTACCCTTTAGGTATTGGTTTTTCTCTACCGCAACCCATCTCTGACTGTGTGTCTTGTTTGGTTATGCTTAATGTTTGGTAGAACAATAAAATTTATCAATATTTTTGTGCTGTTGATTCTAAAAACACTTTTGACATTACTTTTTCTCCAAGCATGTGTAACTGACAAATTCATATTGTTTATTTGCTTAATAGTGCACAAGTATTTTATAGGAGATCTGTGCTGTCATATACTATTCGAAATGCTAACGGTTAAATTTTATTTTTGTTTTTAGAAGTTTACTTTTTGAGTTCTTCTGCAGTGATACCAGGCGCCTTTTGTCACTACAGAAGTACTGGTTCTTTTTCAATTAAACCAACATTCAAAAAATCCACGATAGCATTCATATAATACGTGTTTTCATGTAATTTTTTTATGGAGCTACTAAACCACAGCTGTTACAAAGCACCAATATCCACAATAATAAAACAAGCAGCGCATGCATTTGCTAAACGATAGGCAATTACAGTAAGTATAGTGCGGAGGATGAATTATTATGAACTGAACAAAAATACGCCAGTGACTTCATGTCAAAACTCATTCCTGGCGTTATTCAAACGAAAAAGCCCCATAACACCACTCGAAATTGAGAACATGATTTCATTATAAACATCATTTTCATGAAATTAATGTTTAATCACAATATGCGGGGCAGGTGTTGTGCTTCTTCACTTAACTGTGGTTATTTTAATCGTAAGAATTGCCGGTAGGCTCTAGCAATCTCGGGTCAAAAAAGAAAGCAAACGCTAACACGTTTTTAGCCGACAAACACCAGTGGATGGTACTTGTATACAAAGTGCGGGACCCAACGAGTGAGCATAGATGTGAGCCTATCAGCCTACTCTGCCAGCACTGTCACAGCACCGATTGACCTTTTTTGTGTTGCCCCGCTCTAGTTTTGATCCGGCCGCTTTGTCCTTTTAGTTTGCTCAGTTTGTGCGCCTCACTTTAGTTCCTGCAGCCAACGCTTTAAAAATTACGCGCTTTTTGGTAATTCCTGCACGCCTTTGTGTTTGGCCGAGTTACCTCTGTTCTGGCATTCCTTTTCATTCAAGCAACTGGCAAACAGACGTATTTCATTTTCAAGACCGCTCGTATGGCACTCTTTAAGTTCATTATTTTCAGGCTAAATTTCAGATATATTTTGCCATGTCTTAGTGTTCCAAATTATGCATTTTGTCTGAACAATGCAGTTCAAGTTGAAGAATTTCAATTGTGGTTTGCCCAGACGGACACGGTGAAGGCTCCATATTGTAACGGAGGGCTTCTGTAACAAGCACCTCCATTTCCAAAATATATTGTCCAAATGCTATTACTGTGAATTCATTGTCTTAGCTATTCTAGAGTTAAGAACAACCGAAAAAGAAGAAACGCCAAATCAAAAAAGAAACTAAATTCTGTGCTGATTCAAAACAAAAGAGCTTGAATAACTTCGAGAGTATAGAGTGTTATTGCGCATTGGGCAGGTAACAAAAAAACTTTTTGGCTCTCGTTCAAACGAAAATTAGAGCTTGCTTTTTTGCTTTCCGCAATTTTACGATGCTGCAAAAGCAGCTAAAAAGGCGTTTACAAGCAGACAGACCATAAGGTATTAACAAACATTGTCGCTATAATTGACATCAATGATCTCAAAATTTAAGAACCAATTAAGAGCAACTGATGCTCAACATTGGCAAAAAATTAAGAACAGTCAGCCTCAACTCAAAATTTACTGGCTCTGATGCAAACAGTGTACTTACGGTATTATAAAAACAAAATACAATTAAGGTACTGTTTCCTGCGGTTAATTTATCATACATTTTAAGGGCTAAAGCCCTGCTTGATTGGTTTCACAGTTATCAGCAATCAGCTCATGACTGCCGTGTCTGCAGTAGACCAGTGACAGCATCAACAAGAAAATTATTTCTTCTTCGTTTCAAACTAATATGAAGTAAATTTAATCACAATTAATTACGGTAAAAGCACTACAAACTATTTTGTACCATGAACACAATATTTTATGAAGTAAACTTAGATAATCGCAGCCAGAGACTCGCAAAGCATTTGTGCATTGCGCTATGCCTGGGCGACTCGTAAATTGCATACGATTTGCTGTTTACACAAGCGCGACTTTGACTTGTGACTCTCGAGACGCTGAAATCGACCTCGTGTAAGTGATCATGGGCGAGAACGATTGTTGCATCGAGTCGCGCAAAAATATAATCGGCATCGCAAATCGCAGGTGTTACTTACACGGCAGCGATTCTTGCCAAACGCGATCGCGGCAAGCGAGTCTTGCCTCGTGTGAGTAACCGCTTTGCGAGAGAGATTTTCACGCATAAAAAATCGTCGAATCGCGTTGCAAAAAAGTCGCCCGTGTAAATGCGGCTTAACTGACAAATTCATATTGTTTATTTACTTAATAGTGCACAAGTATTTTAGTATTTTATAGGAGATCTGTGCTGTCATATACTATACGAAATGCTAATGGTTAAATTTTATTTTTGTTTTAAGAAGTTTACTTTTTGAGTTCTTCTGCAGTGATACCAGGCGCCTTTTGTCACTACAGAAGTACTGGCTCTTTTTCAATTAAACCAACATTCAAAAAATCCACATAGCATTCATATAATATGTGTTTTCATGTAATTTTTTTATGGAGCTACTAAACCACAGCTGTTACATAGCACCAATGTCCACATTAATAAAACAAGCAGCGCATGCATTTGCTAAACGATAGGCAATTACAGTAAGTATAGTGCGGAGGATGAATTATTATGAACTGAGCAAAAATACGCCAGTGACTTCATGTCAAAACTCATTCCTGGCGTTATTCAAATGAAAAAGCCCCATAAAACCACTCGAAATTAAGATCATAATTTCATTATAAACATCATTTTCATGAAATTAATGTTTAATCACAATATGCGGGGCAATAGGTGTTGTGCTTCTTCACTTAACTGTGGTTATTTTAACCGCAAGAATTGCCGGTAGGCTCTAGCAATCTCGGGTCAGAAAAGAAAGCAAACGCTAACACGTTTTTAGCCGACAAAAACCAGTGGATGGTACTTGTATACAAAATGATGGACCCAACGAGTGAGCATAGATGTGAGCCTATCAGCCTACTCTGCCAGCACTGACACAGCACCGATTGACCTTTTTTGTGTTGCCCCGCTCTAGTTTTGATCCGGCCGCTTTGTCCTTTTAGTTTGCTCAGTTTGTGCGCCTCACTTTAGTTCCTGCTGGCAACGCTTTAAAAATTACGCGCTTTTTGGTAGTTCCTGCACGCCTATGTGTTTGGCCGATTTACCTCTGTTCTGGCATTCCTTTTCATTCAAGCAACTAGCAAACAGACGTATTTCATTTTCAAAACCGCTCGTATGGCACTCTTTAAGTTCATTATTTTCAGGCTAAATTTCAGATATATTTTGCCATGTCTTAGTGTTCCAAATTATGCATTTTGTCTGAACAATGCAGTTCAAGTTGAAGAATTTCAATTGTGGTTTGCCCAGACGTACAGGGTGAAGGCTCCATATTGTAACGGAGGGCTTCTGTAACAAGCACCTCCATTTCCAAAATATATTGTCCAAATGCTATTACTGTGAATTCATTGTCTTAGCTATTCTAGGGTTAAGAACAACCGAAATAGAAGAAATGCCAAATCAAAAAAGAAACTAAATTCTGTACTGATTCAAAACAAAAGAGCTTGAATAACTTCGAGAGTATAGAGTGTTATTGCGCATTGGGCAGGTAACAAAAAAACTTTTTGGCTCTCGTTCAAACGAAAATTAGAGCTTGCTTTTTTGCTTTCCGCAATTTTACGATGCTGCAAAAGCAGCTAAAAAGGCGTTTACAAGCAGACAGACCATTAGGTATTAACAAACATTGTCGCTATAATTGACATCAATGATCTCAAAATTTAAGAACCAATTAAGAGTAACTGATGCTCAACATTGACAAAAAATTAAGAACAGTCAGCCTCAACTCAAAGTTTACTGGTTCTGATGCAGTGTACTTACGGTATTATAAAAACAAAATACAATTAAGGTACTGTTTCCTGTGGTTAATTTATCATACATTTTATTAAGGGTTAAAGCCCTGCTTGATTGGCTTCACAGCTATCAGCAATCAGCTCATGACTGCCGTATCTGCAGTAGACCAGTGCCAGCATCAACAAGAAAATTATTTCTTCTTCGTTTCAAACTAATATGAAGTAAATTTAGTATCGAAATCACAATTAATTACGGTAAAAGCACTACAGACTATTTTGTACTATGAACACAATACTTTGTGAAGCAAATTTAGGGTAATCGCAGCCAGCGACTCGCAAAGCATTTGTGCATTGCGCTATGCCTGGGCGACTCGTAAATTGCATACGATTTGCTGTTTACACGAGCGCGACTTTGCCCTGGGACTCTCGAGACGTTGAAATCGACCTCGTGTAAGTGATCACGAGCGAGAACGATTGTTGCATCGAGTCGTGCAAAATATAATCGGCATCGCAAATCACAGGTGTTACTTACACGGCGGCGATTCTTCTCAAAAGCGATCGCGGTAAGCGAGTCTCGCCTCGTGTGAGTAACCGCTTTGCGAGAGAGATTTTCACGCATAAAAAATCGTCGAATCGCGTTGCAAAAAAGTCGCCCGTGTAAATGCGGCTTAAGCCGCATTTACACGGGCGACTTTTTTGCAACGCGATTCGACGATTTTTTATGCGTGAAAATCTCTCTCGCAAAGCGGTTACTCACACGAGGCAAGACTCGCTTGCCGCGATCGCGTTTGGCAAGAATCGCCGCCGTGTAAGTAACACCTGCGATTTGCGATGCCGATTATATTTTTGCGCGACTCGATGCAACAATCGTTCTCGCCCATGATCACTTACACGAGGTCGATTTCAGCGTCTCGAGAGTCACAAGTCAAAGTCGCGCTCGTGTAAACAGCAAATCGTATGCAATGTACGAGTCGCCCTGGCATAGCGCAATGCACAAATGCTTTGCGAGTCTCTGGCTGCGATTATCTAAGTTTACTTCATAAAATATTGTGTTCATGGTACAAAATAGTCTGTAGTGCTTTTACCGTAATTAATTGTGATTAAATTTACTTCATATTAGTTTGAAACGAAGAAGAAATAATTTTCTTGTTGATGCTGTCACTGGTCTACTGCAGACACGGCAGTCATGAGCTGATTGCTGATAACTGTGAAACCAATCAAGCAGGGCTTTAGCCCTTAAAATGTATGATAAATTAACCGCAGGAAACAGTACCTTAATTGTATTTTGTTTTTATAATACCGTAAGTACACTGTTTGCATCAGAGCCAGTAAATTTTGAGTTGAGGCTGACTGTTCTTAATTTTTTGCCAATGTTGAGCATCAGTTGCTCTTAATTGGTTCTTAAATTTTGAGATCATTGATGTCAATTATAGCGACAATGTTTGTTAATACCTTATGGTCTGTCTGCTTGTAAACGCCTTTTTAGCTGCTTTTGCAGCATCGTAAAATTGCGGAAAGCAAAAAAGCAAGCTCTAATTTTCGTTTGAACGAGAGCCAAAAAGTTTTTTTGTTACCTGCCCAATGCGCAATAACACTCTATACTCTCGATGTTATTCAAGCTCTTTTGTTTTGAATCAGTACAGAATTTAGTTTCTTTTTTGATTTGGCATTTCTTCTATTTCGGTTGTTCTTAACCCTAGAATAGCTAAGACAATGAATTCACAGTAATAGCATTTGGACAATATATTTTGGAAATGGAGGTGCTTGTTACAGAAGCCCTCCGTTACAATATGGAGCCTTCACCCTGTACGTCTGGGCAAACCACAATTGAAATTCTTCAACTTGAACTGCATTGTTCAGACAAAACAAATAATTTGGAACAGTAAGACATGGCAAAATATATCTGAAATTTAGCCTGAAAATAATGAACTTAAAGAGTGCCATACGAGCGGTCTTGAAAATGAAATACGTCTGTTTGCCAGTTGCTTGAATGAAAAGGAATGCCAGAACAGAGGTAACTCGGCCAAACACATAGGCGTGCAGGAACTACCAAAAAGCGCGTAATTTTTAAAGCGTTGGCTGCAGGAACTAAAGTGAGGCGCACAAACTGAGCAAACTAAAAGGACAAAGCGGCCGGATCAAAACTAGAGCGGGGCAACACAAAAAAGGTCAATCGGTGCTGTGACAGTGCTGGCAGAGTAGGCTGATAGGTTCACATCTATGCTCACTCGTTGGGTCCAGCACTTTGTATACAAGTACCATCCACTGGTTTTTGTCGGCTAAAAACGTGTTAGCGTTTGCTTTCTTTTCTGACCCGAGATTGCTAGAGCCTACCGGCAATTCTTACGGTTAAAATAACCACAGTTAAGTGAAGAAGCACAACACCTATTGCCCCGCATATTGTGATTAAACATTAATTTCATGAAAATGATGTTTATAATGAAATCATGTTCTCAATTTCGAGTGGTTTTACGGGGCTTTTTCATTTGAATAACGCCAGGAATGAGTTTTGACATGAAGTCACTAACGTATTTTTGCACTTTTCATAATAATTCATCCTCCGCACTATACTTACTGTAATTGCCTATCGTTTAGCAAATGCATGCGCTGCTTGTTTTATTAATGTGGATATTGGTGCTTTGTAACAGCTGTGGTATAGTAGCTCCATAAAAAAATTACATGAAAACACATATTATATGAATGCTGTGTGGATTTTTTGAATGTTGGTTTAATTGAAAAAGAGCCAGTACTTCTGTAGTGACAAAAGGCGCCTGGTATCATTGCAGAAGAACTCAAAAAGTAAACTTCTAAAAACAAAAATAAAATTTAACCATTAGCATTTCGAATAGTATATGACAGCTCAGATCTCCTATAAAATACTAAAATACTTGTGCACTATTAAGCAAATAAACAATATGAATTTGTCAGTTACACATGCTTGGAGAAAAAGTAATGTCAAAAGTGTTTTTAGAATCAACAGCACAAAAATATTGATAAATTTTATTGTTCTACCAAACATTATGCTTAACCAAACAAGACACACAGTCAGAGATGGGTTGCGGTAGAGAAAAACCAATACCTAAAGGGTAAATGACAGAATTTTATAATAAATTATGAGCATTAATGCCCGCTTGACTTTGCTCCATCCAAGCCAACTCAAAATAGCATTTACGTATCACACATTCGGCTCGAGCAGCACGCCGCCGTTGCTGCTTCATCTTTCATCTTGCATTTTTATTGCAAGTTTTGACATTAGCTGCTTAATTGTATTCCCAGTATTTCGTTTTACGCTCGCGTTGGCTTCATTCATTTTCTTTTCAAAATTCCAAAGCGTGATTGCTTCAAATGCAAAAGCTGACAAGCGGCGCATTTGAAGTGCTTTTGCAGCAGTTCGCTTTTGCAAATTCAAAACCAGCAAGCAGCGCTTTGAAACTATCTCGCATCGTGTAAGTAAACCAGTGCGATAGCGACTCTTCCGCCGACTCGATTTGGCGAGAATCACTGGCACGCAGTCTCAACGTGTAAGTGACTTCAGCGAGTTGCAATCGAATGCGAGCGCCGCGTTAAAATCTCTCCCGTGTGAGTGACTGCTACGATTTGATTTTTCGGGGGGCGTGTCTGGCGATATCGCGCAGACAAAATCACACTTGAATCTTGCGCCGTGTAAGTGACCTACGCGATTTGAGAAAGAAAAAAGGCAAAATGTCGATTCTCGCAGCTAAAAGTCGCCCGTGTAAATGCGGCTTCTGCGAGAATCGACATTTTGCCTTTTTTCTTTCTCAAATCGCGTAGGTCACTTACACGGCGCAAGATTCACGTGAGATTTTGTCTGCGCGATATCGCCAGACACGCCCCTAAAAAAATCAAATCGCAGCAGTCACTCACACGGGAGAGATTTTACCGCGACGCTCGCATACTGTTGCAACTCGCAGAAGTCACTTACACGTTGAGACTGCGTGCCAGTGATTCTCACAAAATCGAGTCGGCGGAAGAGTCGCTATCGCACTGGTTCACTTACACGGTGCGAGATAGTTTCAAAGCGCGGCTTGCTGGTTTTGAATTTGCAAAAGCCAACTGCCGCAAAAGCACTTCAAATGCGCCGCTTGTCAGCTTTTGCGTTTGAAACAATCACGCTTCGGAATTTTGAAAAGAAAATGCGTGAAGCCAACACGGGCTTAAAACGAAATACTGGGAATACAATTAAGCAGCTTATTTCGTTAAAACTTTCAATGAAAATGCAAGGTGAAAGATGAAGCACTAAACGCTTGAAATTACTCAAAAAAGCTTATTTACTCTGTATCATTCTGAGTTAGCTTGAATGGAGCAAAGTCAAGCGGGCATTACTGCTCATAATCTATTATAAAATTCCGTCACTTACCCTTTAGGTCTTGGTTTTTCACCACTGCAACCTGCAACCCATCTCTGACTGTGTTTCTTGTTTGGTTATACATAATACTTTGGTAAAATAAAACAATAAAATTTATCAACATTACTGTGCAATTAATTCTAAAAACACTCTTGAAATTACCTTTTCTCCAAGCATATGTGACTGACAAATTCATATTGTTTGTTTCCTTAATAGTGCACAAGTATTTTGTATTTTATAGTAGATCTGTGCTGTTATATTGTAGGAAATACCAATTGTTAAATTTTATTTTTAAGTTTACTTTTTAGTTCTTCTGAAGTGATACCAGGCGCCTTTTGTCGCTACTGAAGTACTGGCTCTTTTTTAATTTAAACCAACATTCGAAAAATCCATGTAGCATTTGTATAAGACGTGTTTTCATGTAATTTGTTATGGAGCTACTAAACCACAGCTGTAACAAAGCATCAATATCCACAATAATAAAATAAGCCGCGCATGCATTTGCTAAACGCAAGGTAATTGCAGTAAGTATAGCGCGGAGGATAAATTATTATGAAGAGTGCAAAAATACGTTAGTGAGTTCAGGTCAAAACTCACTCCTGGCGTAATTTAAATGAAAAAGCGCCATAAAACCACTCAGAATTGAGAACATGATTTGCTTAGAAATAGCATTTTCATGAAATTAATCTTTAATTACAATATGCGGTGCAGTAGATGTTATGTTTCTCCCTTTAAATGTGGTTATTTTAACCACAAGAGATGCCGGTAGGCTACAGGCAATCTCGGGTCAGAAAAGAAAGCAAACGCTAACACTTTTTTAGCCGACAAAAACCAGTGGATGGTACTTGTCTACAAAATGCTGGACCCAACGAGTGAGCATAGGGTGTGAGCCTACACTGCTAGCACTGTCACAGCAGCGATTGACCTTTTTTGTGCTGCCCCGCTGTAGTTTCGGAATTCGGCCGCTTCTTATTTTCAGTTTGCGTCCGTCGCTTTATTTCCTGCAGCCATTGGCTGCAAACGTTTTAAAAATTACCCGCTTTTTGGCCGAGTTACCTCTGTTCTGGCATTCCGTTTCATTTGAGCAATTGGCAAACGGAAGTATTTTATTTTGAAGACCGCTTGTACGGCACTCTATTAGTTCATTATTTTCAGGTTAAGTTTCAGTTGTTTTTTGCCATGGCGTGCTGTTCCATATTATTTGTTTTGTCTTAACAATACAGTTCAAGTGGAGATTTTCAATTGTCGTTTGCCCAGACGAACAGGGTGAAGGCTCCAGAGTTTCGCTGGAGCACCAGCAGTCAACAGTATTACGGAGGGCTTCTGTTACAAGCACTTCTATTTCCAAAATATATTGTCCAAACGCCATTATTGAGAATTCATTGTCTTAGCTATTCTAGGGTTTTCAGATTTTTAACTTACTCGTATGTTTTTGTTTTTGCAATGTCAGAATATTAGCAATGACAAAATTGATTACATTTTTTTTATACACAAAAAATTTTGTAAAAACACCAGGCTCATTTTTGCTCAAAATTTAATAACAAAATAGGAAGAACAACCGAAAAAGAATAAATTCCAAATCAAAAAACAAACTAAATTCTGTTCCGATTACAAACAATAAAGCTTGAGTGGTTTTTTGGTATTTGCGAGCAAAATTGCAACAAAGTTGGGACTATAGAGTGGCAGGTAACAAAAACACTTTTTGGCTCTCGTTCAAACAGAAATTAGAGCTCGCTTTTTCGCTTTCCGCAATTTTACGATGCTGCAAAAGCAGCCAAAAAGGTCGTTTACAAGCAGACGTAGCACTAGGAATTAACAAACATGGTCGCCATAATTGACATCAATGATCTCAAAATTTAAGAACCAATTACGAGCAACTGAGGCTTAACATTGGCAAAAAGATAAAAACAGCCAGCCTTAACTCAAAGTTTACTGATTTTTATAAAAAAAGCGTGCTTAAGGTATTATAAAAACAAAATACAATTAGGGTACTGTTACCTGTGGTTAATTTATCATACATTTTATAAAGGGTTAAAGTTTTGCTTGAATGGCTTCACAGTTACTAACAATCAGCTCATGACTGCCGTATCTGCTGTAGACCAGTGCCAGCATGCACAAGAAAATTATTGGTTCTGCAGTTCTAATATGAAGTAAATTTAGTATCGAAATCACAATGAATTACGGTAAAAGCACTACAGATTATTTTATACTATGAACACAATACTTTGTGAAGCAAATTTAGGATAATCGCAGCCAGCGACTCGCAAAGCATTTGTGCATTGCGCTATGCCTGGGCGACTCGTAAATTGCATACGATTTGCTGTTTACACGAGCGCGACTTTGCCCTGAAACTCTCGAGACGTTGAAATCGACCTCGTGTAAGTGATCACAAGCGAGAGCGATTCTTGCATCGAGTCGCGCGAAATATAATCGGCATCGCAAATCGCAGGTGTTACTTACACGGCGGCGATTCTTCCCAAACGCGATCGCGGTAAGCGAGTCTCGCCTCGTGTGAGTAACCACTCTGCGAGAGAGATTTTCACGCATAAAAAATCTTCGAATCGCGTTGCAAAAAAGTCGCCCGTGTAAATGCGGCTTAAAGCCGCATTTACACGGGCGACTTTTAGCTGCGAGAATCGACATTTTGCCTTTTTTCTTTCTCAAATCGCGTAGGTCACTTACACGGCGCACGATTCACGTAAGATTTTGTCTGCGCGATATCGCCAGACACGCCCCTAAAAAAATCAAATCGCAACAGTCACTCACACGGGAGAGATTTTAACGCGATGATCGCATACGGTTGCAACTCGCAGAAGTCACTTACACGTTGAGACTGCGTGCCAGTGATTCTCGCCAAATCGAGTCGGCGGACGAGTCGGTATTGCACTGGTTCACTTACACGGTGCGAGATAGTTTCAAAGCGCGGCTTGCTGGTTTTGAATTTGCAAAAGCCAACTGCCGCAAAAGCACTTCAAATGCGCCGCTTGTCAGCTTTTGCATTTGAAACAAACAAGCTGCGGAATTTTGCAAACAAAATTGTATGAAGCCAACGCAAGCGTAAAACGAAATACAGGAAATACAATTAAGCAGCTAATTTCGTTAAAACTTGCAATGAAAATGCTTGGTGAAAGATAAAGCACTAAACGCTTGAAATTACTCGAAAAGCTTACTTACTCTGTATTATTCTGAGTTAGCTTGGATGGAGTAAAGTGAAACGGGCATTAATCCTCATAATTTATTATAAAATTCTGTCATTTACCCCTTAGGTCTTGGTTTTTCTCCATTGCAACCTGCAACCCATCTCTGATTGTGGTTCTTGTTTGGTTATATATAATTTTTGGTAAAATAATAAAGTTTATCAACAGTTTTTATGCAGTTAATTCTAAAAACACTTTTGAAATTACCTTTTCTCCAAGCATATGTGACTGACAAATTCATATTGTTTATTTCCTTAATAGTGCACACTGCACAAGTATTTCGTATTTTATAGTAGATCTGTGCTGTTATATTATACGAAATGCCAATTGTTAAATTTTATTTGTAAGTTTACTTTTTGAGTTCTTCTGCAGTGATACCAGCGCATTTTGTCGCTACGGAAGCACTGGCTCTTTTTTAATTAAACCAACATTCAAAAAATCCATATAGCATTTGTATAATATGTGTTTTCTTGTAAATTTGTTATGGAGCTACTAAATCACAGCTGTTACAAAGCATCAATATCCATAATAATAATATAAGCAGCGCATGCATTTGCTAAACGCTAGGCAATTACAGTAAGTACGATGCGGAGGATGAACTATTATGAACAACGCAAAAATACGTCTGTGACTTCAGGTCAAAACTCATTTCTGGCGTAATTCAAATGAAAAAGCGCCATAAAACCACTAAAAATTGAGAACATGATTTTATTAGAAACAGCGTTTTCATGAAATGTATGTTCAATTGCAACATGTGGTGTGGTAGATGTTATGTTTCTCCAGTTAAATGTGGTTATTTTAACCGCAAGAGATGCCGGTAGAATACTAGCAATCTCGGGTCAGAAAAGAAAGTAAACGCTAACCCGTTTTTACCCGACAAAAAGCAGTGGAAGGTACTTGTATACAAGGTGCTGGACCCAACGAGTGAGCATAGGGTGTGAGCCTACACTGCTAGCACCGTTACAGCACCGATTGGTCTTTTTTGTGTGGCCTCGCTCAAGTTTCGGAATTCGGCCGCTTCTTGCTTTTAGTTTGCTCAGTTTGCACACGTCACGTTATATCCTGCCGCCATTGGCTGCAAACGTTTTAAAAATTAAGCTCTTTTTGGCCGAGTTATCTGTCTGGCATTCCGTTTCCTTAGAGCAATTGGCAAACGGACGTATTTTATTTTGAAGACCGCTCGTACGGCACTTTTTTAGTTCATTATTTTCAGGTTAAATTTCAGTTATTTTTTGCCATGCCGTACTGTTCCATATTATTTGTTTTGTCTGAACAATACAGTTTAAGTTGGAGAATTTCAATTGTGGTTTGCCTAGACGGACAGGGTGAAGGCTCCAGAGTTTTGCTGGAGCACCTGCAGTCAACACTGTTAAGGAGGGCTTCTGTCACAAGCACCTCCATTTCCAAAATATATTGTCCAAATGCCATTATTGTGAATTCATTGTCTTAGCTATTCTAGGGTTTTCAGATTTTTAACTTTCGTTTTTGCTATGTCAGAACATTACCAATGACAAAATTGATTACACTTTTTTATACAAGACCAATTTTTTTAAAACACGAGGCTCATTTTTGCTTAATATTTAATAACAAATTAGGAAGAACAACCGAAAAAGAATAAATTCCAAATCAAAAAAGAAACTAGATTCTGTACTGGTTCAAAACAACAAAGCTTGAGTGGTTTTCTGGTAGTTTCGAGCAAAATTGCAGACTATAGAGCGCTACTGCGCACTGCGCAGGTAACAAAAAAACTTTTTGGCTCTCGTTCAAACAAAAATTAGCGCTCGCTTTTTCGCTTTTCGCAATTTTACGATGCTGCAATAGAAGCTAAAAAGGCGTTTACAAGCAGACAGATCATTAGCAATAAGCAAACGTGGTCGCCGTAACTGACATCAATGATCTCAAAATTTAAGAATCAATTAAGAGCAACTGAGGCTCAACATTGGCAAAAAATTAAGAACAGCCAGCCTTAACTCAAAATTTACTGGTTCTTATAAAAAAAGCGTACTTACGGTATTATAAAAGCAGAATACAATTAAGGTGCTGTTACCTGTGGTTAATTTATCATACAGTTTATAAAGGATTAAAGTACTGCTTGATTGGCTTTACAGTAATCAGCTCATGACTGCCGTATTTGCGGTAGACCAGTACCAGCATCAACAAGAAAATTAATACTTCTGCATTTCAAACTAATGTGAAGTAAATTTAGTATCGAAATCATAATTAATTACGGTAAAAGCACTACAGTCTGTTTTGTCCTATGAACGCAATATTTTATGAAGTAAATTTAGGATAAACTCTGCCAGCGACTCGCAAAGCATTAGTGCATTGCGCTATGCCGGGGCGACTCGTAAATTGCATACGATTTGCTGTTTACACGAGAGCGACTTCGCTCGGGGACTCTCTAGACGTTGAAATCGACCTCGTGTAAATGGTCACGAGCGAGAACGATTGTTGCATCGAGTCGCGCAAAAAATAATCGCCATCGCAAATCGCAGGTGTCACTTACACGGCGGCGATTCTTCCCAAACGAGATCGCGGCAAGCGAGTCTCGCTTCGTGTGAGTAACCGCTTTGCGAAAGAGATTTTCACGCATAAAAAATCTTCGAATGCGTTGCAAAAAAGTCGCCCGTGTAAATGCGGCTTAATGTTTACGGAGAAAGATAGTCGACATTGATTAACACTATTATTTGTTGCAATTTGGTTATCAAATTCTACTATACTCTACAATAAATAGATCAATTGTGAAAAGCATACAGCAAAAAGATATAATTAAAAGCAGTGCCTACATAAAAAAATACATTGCGTTGTTTCAGTATTAGCCAAATAAAGCACACGAAATACTAAGCTAAAACAACAAATGATATTTAGCCTTCCAAAAAATATTTACTTACAATTTTTATTCTTTACACAGCGCAATTTTATTTACAAAAATGTGCTGCAATTGTTTTGATGTCTATGCAGGAATTATCAAATACGCAGTCATACGTGTACTAGCAATATGCTTTTGCATTTTGCCTTCGAGGTTACGGCTTATACGAAGATATTTAAGAAAATTTAAAAAGGTCAAGTTTAATTTTTTTGTAATAGTGATTTTATGACAATATTCTCAGTTTTTGATTTTAGCTAAGTTATAACAGAATAAACAACATGAGCAAAAAATAGCATACCGGGGTAACTTCAAAAACATTAAAAAGTTACTATTTTGTAAAATTGGGCACCTTGCAGCAGCTTTTGGCATTTTGGTCCGATTTGCAAAATTTAGTTGCAGCAGACAGGCTTTCCACATTTTTGGCATCGATTTTTGGAAGCTTGTATGTTGGCTTTGCTTGTTTTGCAGCCAGGACCATAAGCATTTGGCACGCAAACATAGCACCTTTTTCTGGTTTCGGATTTTGGTGAATAGAGTGAACGGGAAGTTGAAGGTTGGCTTAGTAATTACAACATTCTAATTGCAATTAATGGTTGTACTGATCGAAATACCTTTGTTTTTATCACTATTCATTCGTATCATTCCATTCTTTTTATCACTATTCATTCGCATCATTCTATTCTGTTTATCACTATTCATTCGTATCATTCTATTCTTTTTATCACTATTCATTCGTATCATTCTACAAAGACTGTCTATTTCTCAAACGTAACATTTTATCTTGATAATCTTTCAGATTTTATTTCAGAGGTATCTTTATAACAAATTGTTGCATACTTTGTTAATTACTGTGCAGAGGTGAAGTCCTTGAGGACGTCCTTGGCCTCGAGGACAGATTTTCAAGTTCTTGGCCTTGGCCTCGAAGCCACAAGTCCTTGAAAATTGGCCTGTTCTCGGCTTGAGGACAGCAGTATTTTTTGAATTGTTATAATTTTGTGGAGCGCCGGAAAAATTTTTTGGAAGACGTTTTTTTTGGAGATCGCCTGAAAAATGTTTTTGAAAACCTTTTTTTGTTTTTTTTGTTTTGTTTTTGGAGATTGCCAGAAAAAAAATTTTGGAGATCTTTTTTTTTCGGAGAACACTTGTGCCTGTGTCCTTGGTCTTGGCCTCGAGAGGGTCTGTCCTTGACCTTGGCCTCGGAATTTTTTTGTGTCCTTGGCCACGAGCCTTGTGTCCTCGACTCCACCTCTGTTACTGAATTAGTGCTGAAAAAGTTTAGAAAAACAGTAAAAAAAGAATAGTATAATCCCAAGGGTTAAAATTTATTTGGCGGTTCTCAACTTAGATCAAAATCATCAAAGCTATTCTACTCCTATTGTCCTTGCGTCTAGAACCAGCAATAATCGCATGCGATAATGCCGTTAGGTAGCTGCAATAAATTAGAAACATTAAAAATTTGCCAACGACATCAGTGAATTTAGATATCTTAGTTATTTATGATCACAACAAAATCCAGCATAAATTCATCTACTAAATGGTTAGCTAGTCAGATTGTTACTTGTAAAGTCTATTAGTTAGAGAATCTTCTCTCCGTTTTTATATTTTGTATCTGTAAACCTAATTTTTGTTGCTTTTGAATGTATTGCACACTTAAAAGCAAAAATTGAAAAGTAATGCAACAAAACAAATTTTTTAAATTTAGCATGCCACGGTTGCCTTCTATCATTAGAGACCACAAATAAAAAATCATTGTGAAACTCAGTAATATCTGTAATACCGGTAGTACGCCAAGCTGTAGTAGGCCTGTAGCATCTAACAAGAAATTAGTCTATGCAGTAACTAGTATAATATACCACATAGCAAATTTTACAATGTGCATACCCAATATTTGTTTAGTTTGATGTCAATTTTATAAAAAATTGATAATATTTTACACTAGCTATTGGTTATCGCTTCGAAAAGCATTTTTTACGCAAAGCTTTAAACAATAATAATCTTGAATACCAACAAAGGTAAAAACTAAACATAATGATTCCGAAACAAGTATCGTCAAATACTCTCCATTTTTTGCAATGTGATTGAATATCCCAAAGACATATGAAATGTTGAAATTTAGTGAAAGGAAAGCAGTTGCCAATGAACAACGAAAATATCAGTGTGCTGCTACGTCACGCGCAAAGACACTCAGGCAAAATCCAGTTGGATGTTATCACTTAATCTTCACGAAAAACCTAAGGCAGTCAAAATTATGCTTATGTTTTTTTGAAAAATGAACTGAAGATCTTTCAACTGATACGGCAACTTAGCAGAAACTAAAAATTTATTTATAATTTGCGTTTTTGTTTTTTTTTTTCTTTTTTTTAGTCACCAAAAACAAATTTCGAACATAAAGACTACCAAAACTCATGCTGCAAAAAGCTTGATAACTTATGGGCATTTTTGACTACTGTATATCAGCAACGTGAAAAAAGAAATATTCGCAAAAAACAAAAGGATTTGCGCTTATGTTGACCTCTACTTCTTTTATCAACAAATACGTTTGTATTACTAAATCGCAATTTTTATTAGTTAACGACATGCTAAAAATAAAGCCTAGTTTGAAATTTGGTAAAATTACACAAAATTGTCTGAGAAATTTAACTGTGAGCTTATGAAATCATAATGAAAATTATAATGCCTTATGCAAAATTGTAAATGAAATCTTTTGTTGCAACTCGTTTTGAATATCGATCGCAACAAAAGCCGTTTAAGAGGTCATTGGATTTACGTTGACAGTGTTTACGAAAAAGCGCGAAATTATTAATTACGACAGAACAATTAGGACTAACAGGATTAAATTAATTTTTCGAAAATTTTACCGGAAACGCAGGGTCGACCTTGACAAACGTTTAACAACTCCGAATCTAGTTATCATACGACAATGGTAATGCAAATGAAAGTTGAAGCAGTAAATTTTAGGAAAAGGCAAGAAATTTCATTATTGTGGCTTGACTGCTTAAAATTTCGAAATAAATGAAGGGGGGGGAGCTAATCGATCCCCCCCTTGGCCAAATAGGGTTAAGGGTTTTTGTCCTACAAGTTGCTACTTCAGGCCCTCATCCAACATTTTTATGAACGTAATGCAATAACCAGGGCAGGATTTACCATAAGTCAAAGTCCAAAAGGTTCCATGCTCAGATGGTAAGACTTTTTTTGGCCTTTACCTATATTTGGCAGGAAGATGTCACAAAAATCTCCAAAGTATAAGGGCTCGTGCAATGTAGATCCGGCCCGGGCAATAGTATGGTAAGTAAGCGTAACCATCATTCTATTTTACCATTTTTCAATAACCATTCACCTCCACCTCGCCAGTTTTTACGCGACAAAATACTTTTGAAAAAAATTAGCTGGGGGAAATGCTCATTGAACAAGTTATCGAATTTGAATTGAGGGGACCTGGGCCCCCTGGCCATAGGCGTAGCCAGGAAGTCCGGGGATCCCACTGTTCAAGACAACCGTGTCTTGAACTGGCTGCGTTATAACCGTATAAAACAATCTTAAACTATCGTGAGAAACTAACTTCGTAGATTTCTCGATCTGCGCCGTCCGTCTTTGAAGCAAAACTACACACTAATTTTTCCCAAAAAATCTTTATTGACAAACTGCATCAACTCCGGAATACAGCGCCCGTGGTAGATCACTTCCAAAGTGGATAAGGCTTGGATTAAAAAGCGAAATTGCTCTGAGGTTAATATCAGCCGCTCGCTGACTGCACAAAAACACTACAATGATTTGGACATGTGGGTCTCCGCTATATAAAGCCAAGTTGATAAAGCATAACAGCAGTAAAAACAAATTAGTCATCACGTTGTTTTCCGAATAGCTGGTAACTCAATTTCCGATGCAGGGGCAGTTATTTGTTAGAAAAAACAACGGGGGTTAAAAAGAATCGAATTCTTCAATCAAGTTAACGCACTTATGTCATCCCTAACGTAGTACTATTCTTTTTACAATCCCAAAACATTTTTTTTTCTCTCAAGGGTTAGTTATGCTTCGTAAACATATTGCTTCTCGCAATTTCAGCAAATACGTCATAAAAAAATCTGTGCTTTGATTTTGTACACTCCTTAAACAAAAAACAGTACAATAACTTAACGTCGAGCCCGTTTTTTCCGGTTCCCAGAATGTCACTTATTTATCTATACACGCTAAGTCGGTCGCACTAACAGTAAACAAGCAAAATTGAGCGTTAATATTTAGCATGCACGATGAGCGGTTCGGTTCACATTTCGACTTCGACTATTTTCAATAATACAAGCACAATTTATGGAACACCCACCCCAATTGAAATGTTATCTATGAAAAAAAAAGCCTATTGTTAGTTCACTTTCAGTTTCTTCTAGCATTTTACGCGAACAACGCTTTTTTTAGCATTTGTAAATAATATGGACGACCAGTGGCCCCGGCCCCCCCCCTCGATTCAATTTTTTCCAACCAATTTAAATGTATAACTTGGGAAAAATTGAGAGTTTTTGTGCTAAAAGTTGCTATCTTAAGCCTTCATCTAACCTATTTATGGACGTAATGCAACAACTAGGGCCAGATTTGCCATAATATGGCACAGTACCAAGGGCTTCGCGCTCAGATGGTGAGACATTTTTTGGTTTCCACCTATATTAGGCAGAAAAAGTTCTAAAAATCTCCAAAGTGCCTAAGGCCCTGCGCATTATAAATCCAGGCCTGGCAATCAAGGATGGCAGTACGGTACAATACTTTGGTACGGTACGCCTCGATTTTTGCTAAGAAGTACGGTACGCTGATACGGTACGCCTTTTTTTGTAATGGTGCGGGTACGGTACGTTGGTACGCTGTTTGAATTAAAAATCCCAGACTTTTCGCACGTTGCATCGGATTTTTGTATGCATAGGTAAAAGACAGCCTGAAGCCGACGCTAAATGTGTGAATTGAGATCGTTGATTTTTAGACTAGTGATTTTAAAGTCAGTAAAGTTGCGAGTAGTTGAAAGCAAGAATGGCAGTACGGTACGGTACGTAAGTATAGCATGGTACGCTTCAATTTTTGCTAAGAAGTACGGTACGCTGGGACGGTACGCTTTAAAAAATAAACTGAAGTACGATACGCTGGTACGGTACGATTCAAGGTGATAGGTACGTAGTACACAAATTCTGAACGTACTGTACCGTACTGCCCTCCTTGCTGGCAAAAAAATGGTTAGTAGGTATAACCGTCTATTGTACCATTTTTAAATAACTATCTACTTCCATCTCATTGGATTTGATGCGACAAAATACTCTTGAAAAAAAATAGCTAGAGAAAATGCTCATTGAACAAATTATTGAATTTGAATTGAAGGGGCCTGGGCCCCCTCAAATTCAGATTCAATAACACATTTACTCGCACATGTACTCCTGCAACTGTTTATTTTTATGAAAAAACCAAAATCTTTAAGGAAAATCTTTGAGTGCATGGATTATTATTCACTGCTGTAATATTGCACGAGACAATAATTTTTCTTAATTTCCTCTACTTGGGCACAATCACTGACAAAATTTACCCCAAAATGTAAGATTTTAAACGCATTTTGGACTTCAATTGTAAGTAAAAAAAGGCTTAAACAATTTAATTTTTCAATGTGTTTTCAAACGTATCAAATCTAGCTCTTTCAAATGGCACTAAACATGTGCAATTTATGAACCAATGACATTGAAATAGCTAGTTTTTTTAGCAAAAAATTACAAAAAATTGCACTGCGGCTGGGGTCTTAGCCCCCAGACCACCCTCAGACCCCCGTCTGTGATGGGCTTGAGTTACACTAGTTTACTCAATACATCTCCCGATTTACACTTTTGCACTTTTTATTTTTGGTTTAAGTCCTCTCCAATAGCAAAATCCTGGTTACGTGCAAACTTACAGGCCACGGCTTCTGATCTTCCAATCTACAATATCTTTGTCCCTAAAAGTTCCTCTTTCAAAAATTTCTGAAGACGGCATCACTTGTAATTTGTGATTTGGTCCTCCCTAATCAAAAATCCTGGCTACACCTACGCCCCTGGTTGTACATGCACTCCTGCAATTGGTTATTTTCATGACAAAACAAAAATCTCTAAGGAATTTCTTCCAGTGGATTATTATTTACCACTAAAATATAGCTCGAGGCACTGAACCTTATTTCCCTCTACTTGGGCCAAATCACTTACAAAATTTCCTCTTAAAATGCAAGATTTTAAATGTGTTTTGGACTTAAATTGTGAGTAAAAGGAGAATTAAACAATTTAATTATTCCAACAGGCTTTCAAATGTTTAGAATCTAGTTCTCTGAAATGGCTCTAAACACGTGCGAAATGCGATCCAATGGCATTAAAATAGCCTTTTTTCCCAAAATTTGTCAAAGGCTGGGGGCTTCGTCCCCAAATCTCCATAGCCTCCAAAAGCTGGGGGCTCCACCCCCAGACCCCCGTCTTTGAAACAATTGAGTTATACTAGTTTACTCAACAGGCCTTCCAATTTAGACATTTTCACTTTTTAACTTTCGGCAAACCAGGCCACAGCTTCTGATCTTCTTTGTTGCACAAAAATATCTAGGATATCTTTGTTCTACGATTGCTTTATTCCACAAAAATTTTCTCTTTGGAAAATTTCTGGTGACGTCATTGCATGTGATTTGTGGGTCGGGCCCCTCCAACCTAAAATTCTGGCAACGCCTATGGTCAACAGCAGGATGAAAATTAATCGCTGCAGTTCCATGGCATTCATAAGAAGGAATTCCATTTTTAGTTTATTTCTATAATTTAGTTGTCTTCAGAAGATGTCAACTACTCAAAAATACTTGAAACGATTTTGCTGTATAAAAGAAAACAAGACAAAAAACTTGAAATTTGTTCTTCCTTGCAGTTTATCTCTGCACTAGTTAAGCCTAATCTTTAACCATTCAAGTAAATATTAAAGAAATAATAGCAGAGGTATGGAGTGGAAGACACAAGGCTCGAGGCCAAGGTTAATAACACAAAACAATCCGAGGCCAAGGACCGATCCTCTTGAGGCCAAGGACTGCAATGCTCGAGGCCAAGACCAAGGACACAACGCGGAAGTGTTTTCCAAAAAAAAAAAGGTGTTCATAAATTTACTACGAAGTCTCTGGCGCGTCCTTCTAGACGAAGAAAAAAAAACAGATCATAACCTTGGCCCATTTTTTACAAATCAAAAAATAGTGCTATCCTTGACCGCAAACAGGGCATTTTCGAGGACTTGTAAGCTTGGACGCCAAAGCCAAGGACTTCAAAATATGTTCTGGGGTCGTCGTCGAGGACTCCATCTCTGAATAATAGCAATGCTATTCAAGATAAAATTTTTTTTTTTTGCCTAAATCACAGAAAAATTTGTATTGTTTTTGCTTAAGTCACTTTGCCATCGAGTGGAATGTTTTCAAGCAAAATCAAATAGATCATCGTTGATACAATCATTTTGATGTATCTTTGCCAAATTTTGGTAACGATACGTTGTTTCTCTAAAAAATGAGAAATTTTTTTCGTTTTTCTCAAAACTTAAAAAGTGACTTAGACATTTTTTTTATCTGGATGACGATATGCTGAGTAATCGTGTCTATTATTTCATTAAAAAGAACGCGAAAATTGGTCCGAGTACCACATGTCGAAACAGTACTTCTTCGGCGCGATTTGGGTGTTCCAACGTCACGCCCTGTAGCATCTTAAAAAGTGTCAAAATCATTTTTTTACTCCTAAATTTTTTGCAACGTGGCGTCAATTTTCATCCGAGAGCTTAAAATGTCAAACGGCGATTACCGTAGGTATGAAAAAAGAACATCAGTAAACGAATAAATTTTGTCAAACGCAGCCAAGCAAAAGCAAAAATTGAGAACTTCCAAATTAGCTAAATGATCCGAAATTGGAGTTAAAACAGCAGATGGGATATCGATGGCATTGTCGAGCAACCAATCAAACACTAAACAAAGGTCATCAAGCTTTTCATGCACAGTATTTACCTAACGCGACGCAAAATTCCAACCAGTTGGGCACACGTGAGAAAGCCGTCTTTGTAAAAACTCATCCAAAACTTTCGTTCGCTTTGTAGATTGGGTAAAGAAAGCAGCCAAACCGTTTAAAGATGCAAAAAAATACTTTACAAGTTGAAATTTGTCGCACACTTTGAGACAAAACTAAATTTAGGACATAAGCGTGGCAGTGTACAAAAATAATTTGCGGATAAACATCTTTAATTTCGCTTTGCACTCCGCTAAGTGCAGAAGACATACAGTAGCTGCAGCACCGTCATAAGTATGGTCTGCCAATTTTGCACAATTAGCAAAGTTTTTGATGTGCTTCAAGATAAGACTTGATGTAGCAGATGCGGTCTTATTTTCGCTTACATCGTTAAAACAAACAAATCTTTCGATTACACTTCCGTTAAAAGTGTAACGATATACCGAAGAAAACTGAGCCATGCAAGAAATACCCGTTGTTTCATTTGCCAAAATTGAAACAAACGATGGCATTTTATTTTTTAATCTTACCTTTTATAATTTCTGTCAATAATTAAGCAACGGAGCTTATTAAATCATTTTGGATGTGTCTGAACACACTTTTAAAAACTTTCGACGAATCACTGTGAAATTGCAATTTCGGATCCAACTGAACTGAATAAACTGAAAGCTTGCGATAATTGCCCATAATCTTGGACCCAATATAATATCATCATTTCCTCAAAAAGCAAGCTAATGCTTTTCAAGCCAGCAGACTATCTTGATCAACTTCCACAAAATTTTTCTGTTAGTTTTCGGCAATGCGATTGCGTGCGCTAATATTAGCTCGGCATTGCTCCCACAACATCGTGTCAATGTGTCGTTCTCCAATAATTGAAGCAGTAATAGTCGCTTTTATATGATCTGAAGAATTTGCATGAACTTTTGCTTTCTAGCAAAATCTGTTTACCAAGTTTATACTTCATGTAGCCTAAGGGCCAGTACGCTCTTTGGAAAAAAGAAGACACGTCCAGCAATACATCCGGTTTTTCAACTCACTGCCAGTTAGTAAGTTGTATTTTTCATTTTCCACTACACTAAACCGTCGGTTTGCATGTTTATTTATTTCAATCAACTGTTCTAATTTGGGTTTGGGTCTACTTGCAACAGCAATTGCTTTTTTCCCTTCAAAAGCTTTTTGAGTGAAGGAACACCCCAATAAACTATCCAGAGCATTCATTGCATTGTATTGCTGTTGTAGTTTACTTTGGCAAATTTTAAGTTTTCCTTGTAGTAGGTGTTTTCGCTGAAAAAATCTTTTAAGTTTTTTACTGTCAAGTTTTTTTTTATACGGAGAAAGTATTATGATAAATCATGAATGTAGTGCTTCAGGCTGGACAGGCCTTTAATGGTCGATCTCGCTACCGCAGGCGCAGGCAACTGACGGCAAGGTAATCACGCTCGCTATTTGAAAACCTACGATGACGCCAATCGTGACGTTTTTGCACTTGACCAACTTTGATAGGTTAATACAGAGACGAGGCGCTACATTTGTTTCACTATGTTACGCCATTATGGGTTTTCACATCTTCGCTTTGATACCTTCTTGCGTAGCCAAGCTACAACGACTGCATATCCACCGTTTAGCGCCACAATGTCGAAAACTCAAATAATTGGCTGCCGCTAAGTTTCGCCAATTGCTACGCAGAATATGCTTTGCTTGTAGCCAGCTATAGCCATGAAAGAAAAAATAAAATTAAAAAAAAGATAAAATATTACTTACAAGGTTTATTACTTTGAATAAATACAGAGGAGATGATTTTGTTTGGGTATTCAAAAAATATCCTAATGTAGGGTTGCCATACCGTCCGGAAAATTCCGGACATATCCGGAATTTAGGATCAAATTTTGCGACCGGAAGGAATTTCAAAAAAATGCTCAAATGTCCGGAATTTTTTAATTCTGTAAACTATGTTTAACTTCAGACATTGTACATGTCTTCCAAAGACAAAAAATTCATTTGGAGTAGTCAAAGCTACTTTTTAGCTACAATAATTTTGCTCATAGATTGGTGGTCATTGTGGATTCTTTATTATTAGTGCATTTACACACTTTGCAGTAGGCTAATTGAATTCTGTATTGTGACGTACATCTTCATTATTTAGCAACAATGCGATTATCATTAATATTTACCAACTTTTGTACTTAATAACGTTAGTGAGTTCAGAGGTTGTGAACGGTCCAACTAGTTCAGGCCCGAACCCTAAAATTTAAGCCCGAAGCTGAAAACTTGAAAAGTAATTTGAAGTCCAAATCATGCCCAAAAAAAAAACGAAAGTTAAGTTCGGTCTGAAAAATTTAGCAATGTTGGCAAGTTATTTTGATTATATTTTTGTGCTCTTAAGACAAAAAGCACATCTCGGGCCCGAATTAAGCCCTAAGTTTGGTGAACTTTAGGCCCTAATTCGACCCGAAAAGCCCGGTCAGACTTACAACTGAATGAGTTAGCCAACACAGCGATTGGTTCAGATAGTTTGGTGGTAAATTACTTTGTTAGTTACAAGGCTTCTACTTTAGAATGCTTAGTATGCATATCAGGAACCTATATATCTCTTGTGCGCAAAGTGTAACGTCACTGTAATGTCACTAGTTGAAACTTCCTGTGTATTGCCATAGACGTCGTACAACAGTAATTAACAATAACATTGACAACCAGGGGGCCTGGGTTCTCTCACTTCAATGTTTCCAACCAATTTAAAGGTATAGCTTGAGTGAAACTAAGGGTTTTTGTCATAAAAATTGCTATCTCAAGTCCTCATCTCACCTTTTTGTAAACGTAATACAATAACCAGGGCCGGATTTACCGTATGGCACAGTGCCATGAGCCCAGCGCGAAACATAGGCGTAGCCAAGGGGGTCAGGGGGCCTGGTCCCCAATTGAAATGACACCAATCATAAAAATAAGATAAAAAAGTCAATGTTTTTGAGTTTCAGTTTCTTTTAGAATCTTTGCGTGCAACAGTACGCGTGTACCAGAGTAGTTGGTCGGGCCGGGTTTTTCGGGTCGGGTTCGGGCCTAAATTTGACAAAATTTCGGGATTAATTGGGGCCTGAGATGTGCTTTTGGTCTCAGGTCCACAAAATATAACCAAACTTCCTTAGGAAAAGAGCAATTAACTGCTTACGTTTTTCAGACCTAACTTAACCTTCGTTTTTTTCGGGCATGATTTGGGCTTCAAATTAGTTTGTGGGTTCGGGTTTATATTTTCGAGTTCGAACCTGAACTAGTCGGCCCGTTTACAACTCTGACGTGTACAACAGTAATTTTGGCAACCAATTTACATGTATAACCTGGGTAAAATTAAGGGTTTTAGTCCTAAAACTTGCAACGTCAGGCCGTCATCTAACCTTTTTAAGAACATAATGCAATAACAATGAGCCGGATTTACCATATGACACAGTGCCAGGTGCCTTGCGCTCAGATGGTAAGACATTTTTTGGTCTTCACCTATATTTGGCAGGAAGATGTTGCAAAAATCCCCAAAGTACCAGGGGCCCCACGCAATGTAAATCCGGCCCGAGCAATAACATGCTGGTAAGCAGGTCTAAACATCTATTATACCATTTTTCAATAACAATTTCTTCTTCCTCGCTAGTTTTTACGCGAAAAAATGCTTTCAAAAAATTAACTTGGGGAAATGCTCATTGAACAAATTATTGAGTTTGAATGGAGGGGGTTGGGCCTCCTGGCCGTACATATAAGTTTACTCCTACAACTGCTTATTTTCATGAGAAAAACGAAAATCTTTGAGTGGATTATTATTTACTGCTAAAATATTGCAGGAGGCAATGTGCCTTACTTCTCTCCACTTGGGCCAAATGTCTTATAAAAATTAGCTCCAAAATGTAGAATCTTAAAACGTGTTTTGGACTTAAATTGTCAGTAAAAGGAGCATTGAACAATTCAATTTTTCAATTGACTTTTATATGGAGAAAATCTAGTTCTTTTAAATCGCTTTGAACACGTACAAAACGTGATCCAATAACATTAAAATAGCTTTTTTTTCCAAAAAATTGTCCAGCGTCTTGGAACTTGGCCCTCAAACTTCCTTAGCCTTCGGCGAATGAGGGCTCCGCCCCCAAAACCCTGTCTGGGATTTATTTACACAAGTTTACTTGACGCGTCTACCGCTTTAAACATTTTTGCTGTTTAACTTTGAGTTTAAGCCCTTTCCCTTCAGCAAAATCTTGGTTAAGTGCCAAAACCAGGCCTCGGCTTCTGATCTTCCAATTTACGATATCTTTGCCCCACAAGAAACTCCTCTTTTGAAAAGTTCTGATGACGTCATTGCAAGTGATTTGTGGTTTTGGCCCCCCAATCAAAAATCCTGGCCACGCCTTTGTGTGTTGCTTTGCCAATTTTATAAGTCAAATTTCGATGTGACAAAATGTGGTAGAACATATATTTGGTCTCATAAAAAGTAGCCATGCACTGTCCGGAATTTTGCTTTTGCAAATATAGTCACCCTATCCTGATACCTCCCACCGATTGTTACTAGTATTAGGGTGTTGCAGCCGCCCCTTAAATTTGAAAACTTTATTGTGACAACTTTTACCTTAGCTTAAGTTGAAGGCTTTGAACAAAAACCTTTTTGGTCAAGTTTTCTAAAAATCTGTCGATATTTACGAGTGCCACAGTGACATCAAAATTTTGGCAAAAAATGTTGTTTTCATTTTGAATGCTTTCGGACTATAAGTCAAACCTATGATCATTTTAATCATATATACTGTTTTCAAAGTTGTTGTTTAGTACATAGCCAGCCAGAGAACTTCTTAAATCAAAGTTTATAAAAAGTTGCATTGTAGGCATTTTGCTTGATCTTTTTTTCCTCATTGTCCGCTTTTCCGTGTGAGTTGCCGAGGCAGCAGCTCGAGATTAAGCCGCCACTCTTCACGGTCTTCCATCACATCCATCATTTTGCTTGGGTAAAGTCCCAAGCGATTCCATCCAAGATCCTTAATGTAATTGGTCCATCTAGTTCTATGTCGTCTAGCTGGTCTTCTCCCATTTTTTTGGCGAGTAAAGCTTGTTTGGGGAGTCTTTCCTGAGGCATTCTGCTTACATGGCCAAACCATCTAAGCTGAGATCTTTCACTTCGGAGAAGTAACGACTCGATGTTAAGAGATTTTCAAACATCAGAGCCACGCACTTTGTTAAACAGTGTAATTACTTCGATTCTTCGTAAAAACCTCATTTCGGACGCTTGCACTTGTGATCGCACTCTTTCGGTCATTACCCAAAACTCTTGACCATAAGTGAGAATGGGGACAAAAACTGCTTTAAAAATTGAGAGCTTTGCCTTTTTTGACAATTCTCGTTTAATGAAAACTGAATAGTGCAAAGCTCGCATTACTGCACCAGCCTTGCCCATTCGGGTATTTTGTTCTTCGCCTCGCCTTTCGTCACTCGAAAATGCCCACATGCATAACTAATAGCCGATTATTGCATATTTTTCTAATTTAATGATTAATTCAATATCTGTCTCTAATTTTAAAACGAAAAATGCTCGACATTGTTATTTATTCAATGTCAGTTTTTCATTGTAGACAGCTGCGTTAAAAAAGTATCTCATTGACAAGCTACAATAATTTCTGTTTATTCTCTGTGACAGTCAAAGTTTTGTTCTTAATATCCATACTGGTATTTCAATCAAATGTCATGCTATGCAACAATGTTTTTCTACTTTTTTCTATAATGTAAGTGCGTTTGTTTGATGACCAAAATTTCATTGTTTTCATTTTTTTTCAATATTAAAAAATGTTTGAAATATGACAAAGATCTCTTTATATGCTTTGTCAATCTTAAAAAAGTATGTGATCGCCTTTCCAACTTTGGAGGGTTCTGCAGGAGTATGGCGATGATGTTCAGTAGGTACATACCATTACGTCATTCTACGTTGCCGACTGGAATTTTGTGGTTGGGTAAATGGCTAGCACTCAAAGGTTTCCATAGAGGCGTTGAAAGGTAGGGGGAGTTTTGATTTTTCTCTTCTTCATTGCGTTGCAAAAGTGCGTTGTCTTTCCTCTCTTCTTTAATGTGTACATGAATTGAATTGACAAATGCAGCCAAGCTGATGAGCGCGCCACGATTGAAAATTACAAAATCAATTGCCTGCTATTTGGTAATGATTTGATTCTGCCTCCATTAAATCTGGCTTACCGCGCACATTACATATCTTTGCAGCTGATTGTGACACTGCCGAAATAAAAATCAGCACGATCAAAACTGATGTGCTTCATGTTTTAAGAAACCCTAATCAGCGCTGGTTGCAAGTGAATGGAGCAGTACTGAAGTAGGCACCGGTATAAAAGTTCAAATATGTTTGGGTTGCATTCACAAGCGACGGAAGAAAAGACAAAAAACTGACTATCGGAATCGGCAAGGCAGGTGCAATAATGCAAAGTTGCACTATTGGGTTGTTGTGAAACAAGAGTTGTCATAAAAGGTAAAGCTTTCATTTTTCTGTATTTTAAAACCGACTTTGCCACCATTCTCACTTACTGTATAGTCATGAAAATTGGGAAATGATTGAAAGAATGCGGTTGCAAGCGCACGCGACCAAAATGAGGTTTTTCCAAAAAATTTAGAAGTTACATTCTTGACAAGGTGCACATCTCTGAGATTCGAAAATCTCTAAATCCGCTAATTCTCCAAATTGAAAGATCTCAGGTTAGATGGTTTGTCCATACATGCAGAATGCTTCAGGAAAAACTTCCAAACAAGCTTTACTTGCCAAAGCAAATGGGAAAAATCAGTTGAACGACCTAGAAATGGGAAAAAACTTGATGAATCAGTATTACATTAAGGATCTTGGGTTGAATTACTTGGGACTTCACCCAAGTGAAATAATGAAGATGATTAAAGACTGTGAAGTGGGGTGGCTTAATCTTTGATTGCTGCCCTGCAACCCTCATGATGGAAAAGAGGGCAATAAAGAGAGAGAAAAAGAGAATTTCTGTGACGTTACCAATGTTTTTTACCGCTTCTTCTATTATTTGATTTTGTGCGAACTTTTTATTTCATCTACCAGCTTCTTCACTGCCTCAAGCATTTTTAATTAATGAATTGTAGGAACTCCAACTTCGTAGTGGCCTGGTGGGCAAACGTGTGCTTTTGATTGCATTGTCATAAGGTCTAGAAATAGTTTCTAGCAGCCAACTGCGAGAATCTACAGATCTAAAAATAGGGTTATTCCATTATATTTCAAAAAAAAATTTGAGCATTTTTATACCCAACCTCTGGAAAAGAGTCAGTAAACTATTTTATAGATAGAGGCTGGCGTACTGATCAACCTGCGAAAAATTTTTTTCAAATCGGCCCAGTGGTTGCTGAGATAATGAAAGTCACCACTAGATAGCAGACGCGAGTATAAAAAATTTTAATATTAGATTTTACGAGTTTTACTGGAGGTATCGACAAGGTTTTTGTGTCTAAATACATGTTTTTGGGCGCAAGGAATCATAATTTCAGATTATTTTCATGATAATTTCTCAGGAAAATCTGTTATTTGAAGTTTATTGAAATTTTGGGGGCTAAGTTGAGACCCAAAAATCGGAATGAAGGATTGCCCAAAAAAAAAATGAATAAACGCGCCTTAAAGTCTTGACAACAAACACTTTTTATTGCTTTTTCGTTTTTCCATTACAATTGTAGTCTTCATCACCTATGCTGTATTGTTTGTAACAAGCTTCCAAAAATTCATATATACTTTGTTTTTCACATTTTGAATTTATTGCTTGCTCTGTATGAATACAAATACTGATTGTTTCAAACCAATTACAGTTGTTTCATATTTATGCAACTATGTATCAGAATCAAGAAATTTACCTTATTGAGCAATAATCAGAGTTCATTCGCTTCAGTGATTCATTATGAGTTAGTTGCCATGAAGGATTTTTCATTTGATTGTATTTCACCAAATGATATCAATTAGTGACTGTTTGTGCAAATTAGTTCATATAAAATGCTAACTAAAATTAATCAAAGTTATTTTGATCATTCTTACCAATTTGGCATGCATTATTTTCGAACTTGCATGCAAAATATTTTAATTTTTTAGTTAATTTTAGACCAAAATGTTCAATTTTTTGGCCATTCATTCAAAATTTACGCAATAATTATCAAATAACTGAAAAAAATTAACAAACTTAACAGTATCGCATTCAGGGGGGGGGGCTGTAGCCCCCATTGGTCTGAAGAGTATGCAAAATATCCTGCTTTTAGTACTTTTGAGGCCAATTTTTGCTTTAGAAACAAAAATAGCCCCACCCAAAGGTATGGGCAATGAAAATTGGTGAAGGACCAGATGTGATTTCGACCAGAAAAACTGAGTTTCAGCCAGCCTTAAGACCTTTTTTTTTGGAAATCATCTTACTTTGGACAGAAAAACCGACTCAATCTGATTAAAGATCGATCAAAATCTGGGTCAAGATCGTTTGATGTTGTTTCCAGCCTCCAAAACAGCCCCCCTCTCAAAGCAATTTTCTGGCTACACGCCTGAAACCTAGTCTGTTAATGGTATTAATTTACTAAAAAAAGTCAATTAAACTTTGCATCTTAATGTTATAAGGATCAACTTTTTTAATTGTGCTCATTGTGAAAAAGATGTAGGCTACAACAAAGAAATTACTGAACAATGCCATATTATCAAACATCTGAATTGCTTATTCACGTCGATCTACACTCATGTATTAAGTAATTTTGAGCGTGCTTGGTTGTGCTATTTTCTCCCAGGACCTTGATATTATTTTGTGCATGTAATTTCAATTGTCATTTAACTTTATCAAATCAAAATCAAATTTTTCTTTATACTCGTTGCATTACGCCTGAAGCATATAATGAGTTTGCGGGCCTATCTCCGCTTCATTGCACCCTAGCAACACTGCTCCTTTCGAAGAAATGTTGCAGCAGTAGCGAGCCTTTGGCAACACTGTCGGACTTGACTTGCCCGAGATTTGACCTCCCGCTCCAGAGACGAACGCGTTACCGCTCGCCAACTGGCCGGTCATTTAATTTCATTCCAAATAAAACTGCAATTATATTATAAATAAATTTGCGATGCTAGTTTTTTTATTATTTCAATTGACATACAGTAGCAGTGATTTCGAGATGAACCCACGTGTATAATATTTTAGCATTTGCACCAACATATTTGCTCATTTTTGTTTAATTTCTTGCGTGCTTCTGGCCTAAAGGCTACCAGCCCGGAAGCCTTGAGAAGAGCCGCCAGAACGGCGACTACCTAAAACAAGCAATGCAAAAAAGTTGTCTTCCCACAGGATTCGAACCTGCAGCCTTTGGATTACCGGTCCACTGCTCTACCACTTGAGCTAGAGAAGACATCTCCTCGCATGCTTAATTTTGGCTATTTAAACTCCGCAAGTTGCTTGTTTTATGATTCTAACAACATAATTGACTTATTATACTCGTAATATATCATACTTAATACATAAAAAACATCATAACTGACTTATTATCAAAATCATAGAACAAGCAAGTTGCTGGGTTTAAATAACCCAAATTAAGCATTCGATGAGACGTCTTCTCTAGCTCAAGTGGTAGAGTAAAGGACCGGTAATCCAAAGGCTGCTGGTTCGAAACTTGTGGGAAGACAACTTTTTTGTATTGCTTGTTTTAGGTAGTCGCCGTTCTGGTGGCTCTTGCCTAGGCTTCCACGCTGTAGCCTTTAGGCCAGAAGCACGCAAAACGATTAAACATTAAAACTCAGGCCTGCAAACGTCTAAAACATCATAATTGCCTAATTATTAAAATATTTGCTCGTGATATTTTTGAGCTAAATTAGTTAAAAGGTATACATAGGATTTTCAAAAAAACTTACCGGTATATTATAGAAATAATACCAGTAAATTGGTATGTTACTGTACTTTTAAAACACCGTGTATAAAGATTTTGCAATGATTAAAATCGTATTTTGTAACAAAAATGCACGAAACACCATTACAACAATGACACCAATCTTGTGATTGACTAGCATTTATTACATGAGTCAGCAAGACCAACTTAATGCTATGTATAATTTGTGGCCAAAACGTCTACTAATGTTCGATACATGTTACATCATGCAGCTGTATTGTTATTTGCTCAACACTAGAGGCGTAGGAGTACGTGATTTTAAATTGAGATAATTGCCAACTTTGAATAAGTTTTATACGTTTTACTGAAGTCAAATTAGCTATTAACTTAGACAGTTGTTTTGTAAAAAGCTGTGAGGATTTGCCAACATACGGAACACTGAAAAATAGTTTTTCTTCGTTCACATTTTCTTTGTCTTTTAACTGCGGTGCTTTAATTGTTAAAAACTCTTCGTCACATTTATCAAAAAAACAATTTGGGTAGCCATTAGCGCGGAACATTATATCGTAAATTCTTAACTTCTGTCCAAAAGATATTGTCTGAGGAACAAATTGTTTTTGCTCTTTTTATTAGACATATTATAAGGCCGGTTTTCCACTGTTCAGGACACGCTGCACTAAAGTTGAGAATAACACCAGTGTGTGTAGGTTTCCTCCAAATTCGAGTTTCGAGAATGTTTTCATTAATATTGATTTGCACGTCCAAGAATGGAAATGCGCCAATTGACTTTTCCATCGTAAATTCCAAGTTTTTGTGTTGATGGTTTAACACCTCTAAAAACTTAGAACTAGACTTTTCTTCTTCGAATATGGCAAAAATGTCGTCCACATATCTCAAATAAAGTTTTGGTGAGTAGTCCAAGTTTTGGGTCAGAAGTTTCGTTTCTACTGTAGCCAAAAAGAAATTAGCAAGTGTGAGACCTAGTGGTGATCCCATTGAAATTCCGTCAATGAGTTAGTATAATTTGTTTTTGCACAAAAACATGCCCTGAGTAGCTATGCTCAAAAGTTTTGTGAAATGTTCTTTCCTAATTGGTGGCGAGCAAGTTTTGTCCGAATATATTTTTTGTGTTATAATTTCAAGTGTTTCGAGGAGAGGTACGTTAGTAAATAATGATGCTACGTCAAAACTTGAGATATGTGGACGACATTTTTAACATATTCGAAGAAGAAAAGTCTAGTTCTAAGTTTTTAGAGGTGTTAAACCATCAACACAAAAACTTGGAATTTACGATGGAAAAGTCAATTGGCGCATTTCCATTCTTGGACGTGCAAATCAATATTAATGAAAACATTCTCGAAACTCGAATTTGGAGGAAACCTACACACACTGGTGTTATTCTCAACTTTAGTGCAGCGTGTCCTGAACAGTGGAAAACCGGCCTTATAATATGTCTAATAAAAAGAGCAAAAACAATTTGTTCCGACAAGTTTGACGTCCTTCGTGGTCGACTCCTGGGAAATCATAACGACTTCCACTGGCAGTTAGGTTTGTCCAGTTCGGCCAAGAGTCTTGTCCAGCTGGGGAATAACTTTGTTAGAGAAGCTGAGGGCTGCCGATGAGTACTAAAGGCTCGAAACAGCGCTGTCCAGCTCTGTGCAACAATTTGTTCTTCAGACAATATCTTTTGGACAGAAGTTAAGAATTTACGATATATGTTCCGCGCTAATGGCTACCCAAATTGTTTTTTTGATAAATGTGTCGAAGAGTTTTTAACAATTAAAGCACCGCGGTTAAAAGACAAAGAAAATGTGAACGAAGAAAAACTATTTTTCAGTGTTCCGTATGTTGGCAAATCCTCACAGCTTTTTACAAAACAACTGTCTAAGTTAATAGCTAATTTGACTTCAGTAAAACGTATAAAACTTATTCAAAGTTGGCAATTATTTCAATTTAAAATCACGTACTCCTACGCCTCTAGTGTCCAATGTTGTCTATCGTTTTTCATGTGCGCGTGAGGCGGATCTGACTTACATTGGTAAGTCAGCCAGGCACTTGGTAACTAGAGCAAAGGAACACTGGTCATTAAACAGCATAACTAGAAAAAGTGCTGTTAAAGAGCATATTTTAGACTGCAATAATTGTGTTAAATTTGATAATATTTTAAAACCGTTTTCAATTTTACGTAGGTGTAGTTCGGACTACGACACCAAAATTTATGAAGCACTGGTTATTAAAAAATACAAACCCAAACTCAACTGGCAACTCTACGGAAATTTTTCTTCGTTCTTGTTAGAAATACTTTGATTAATTCGGTCGTGTTTGATCGTATACTCGTCATTTTGGCTGGACAGTAATTTGAAAATTATCCACAACAGCTGCTTAAATATTTATTATGACAACTTTAGGAAACTTTTTCGCCCGTTTGTCCAACGTTTAACTGCACTGTTTCATTTGCCTGACCGCATGTGTTGACGTAATTAGTGGGTTTCAATTCGAACTTTTAACGACAGCAAAAGTCAGCGAAAGCGTTAATTAATTTTGATCTTATTCTATGTGAAACCTAGTCGTTTATTATATGTGTTTAGATGCTTTGACAAGGGCATAGTACTTTGCCAAAAACGTTCAGTGTAATTCTTGCAAATAATGTAAATAAAGTGAGTATGATAATGATCAGTTGCATGTCAGTATTGGCAATAATTTGTCTATGGTTAGTCAAGACAACCTCTCTTCCCAAGCTATAAAGCTTTTTGTCAAAGATTCCAACTTTTGTTGCGCTTGGTATTGTTGAGCAACAACTTTTAAGACTTTATTAAAGGTATTTAATTACTACAGTACCTGCAGGTCTGCTAAGTGTTTGTTATTCAACAATCAAACATCGATCAAATTGTAAAATGGTATTTTGTTGATGTTAATATTCGAAATTTTTAATTAAGTTAGAAATCATTCATAATAAAGCTTATACGGTTTGAGCCCCATGGACGTTCCATTAAGTGTAGTTCAAGTACCACAAGTAAAAATTGTTTATTCTCGATTAATTTTCTGCCTCTGCGTAAGACAGCAAGTTGTTTATCTTTTTTTGTTTCATTTAGATGTGGTCCTGGTGCTCATGCTGTTGCCCTTGTGATTCACAAGTAGAAAGCTCCGATTCGGAGCTTCCGCCACCAACTCTTCATTCCGGTTCTCCACAATCAAACCAGCAAATCGCCACACTTGTGTCCGATAGTGCCGATTGGAGTTTAACACCCGAAACTCAACATCACAGTGCGAGCTCTGAAAGCTGCCATCGCAGGACGCAACCACAAGAGGCTGCGCAAGGTGGAACAGCAGATGCAGAATTTATAGCAGCTGGTTATAACAAAAATTGCGTAAATTAGAGCATTTTTAGTTTTATCTAATCATTATGAGAACGCACTATTGTCATTTTCATCTTTTCTCAAAACTTCAGCAATCGCAGAAGCTCTGCATTGTGCAACAGTGGAACAGTTTGCTGCTTAAACTTGGCCCAACTTTCAGAGATGAGTAGTAATCGGTGTCAATGATTCGCTAAAACTGCCTGTCAACAATTGCAGTTAACTGTCATTTTAGTGTTTACGTCATGATTTAACCAAGCAGCTTCAAAATACTGTCAGTATTTAGCCCTCAATTTGCCAGTTTTGTGCGGGGTCTAATAAACGGAAAATAATTGCTATTGCGTATGGCTTTTAAAAAACGCCCCTCTCGCAAAAGGCCAAATGGGTGAAAAACATCGTTTATATATCAGAATGAAAACTCGTGAAAGTCAAACAGTGTTTCAAGCACTTTTTGCCGCAGAACCAAACTTTAAATGTTCCAGACCCTCGGTGCTTAGCTCATTCTTTGTAACGTCTAAGGTGCCTTCAAGTCACCAAATTTTTCTCTTAATCATCAATGTTTTGCTTGCAGTTTATCGCGTGGCTTCAAAGTTTTCAAGCTTTGAAAAAAATGATACCGTAAAAACGAGCAAGCAAAGGTCACTGAACTCTAAAATTTATATTGAAAAAAACACACTTAAATTGTTTCGCTGAGGAGTTAAAACTTTATCTGCATTTCCTCTTAAACTTTGAACTACGCGCTTGGTGTGTATCATATGTAAACAAACTTACAGCTATCACTACTTGTTACAAGTTGGTCTTGACTAAGAATAAATAAAGAATAAAAATTTTGTTAACGTATTGCATTCTAGGGACGTTTCGACTTGCCATTTAAGTTATTATAAATCTGCGATTACATGAGAAATTTATAGCATATGATAACCTTTTGTAAACGTCTAAATGATTTTTGTTTCTGCAAAAATGAGAAAACATTTTGTTCAATCTTTCTGCGTAATTTCGTGATATCTAAACGTGTCTTTAATGAAATGTAAACCACTATTTTGATTATTTTATTCTTTCCGGTGAAAATGCTGCTCGTTTCCAAACATTATTCTTAATTATTTTATGCAGAATACCCGCCACAAGATGACGGACCAAGTTTTCAAGGCACAGAAAATCAGCAACATTTTAACGTGTCCAACGCTAGTAGTATAAAGTGAGCCAAAACTATACGGTTTGCGGGGGCGGGTGCGGGGTTACCAGTGCGGGGTTGCGGGGTTTGTGTAAATGCGGGGTTTGTCTAAATGCGGGGTTATCTAAATTTCTCGAAATATGTTAATGCGGGGGGGTAGTCTTAGCTCTAACCTTACTCTAACCCTAGCTAGTTGTTTGAAAGTTGGTCCTACCTGAGTATCGAACCACCGCAGGTGGTTTGCCTGGGCATTGGTTCAAGTCTAAAGACTTTTAGTGTCTTGCTTGAGTACCGAACCACCGCAGGTGGTTTGTTAAAGCACCGCAGGTGCCTGGTTTCAAAGTAGCCGGTTAAAAGTAACCCAAGATCTAGTCTTAACTCTAAGTTTGTTGTAACGGAAACTTAGTGTTGACCTGAGTACCAAACCACCGCAGGTGCCTGGCTTCAAGTCTAAAGACTCTTAGTGTCTTGCTCGAGTACCGAACCACCGCAGGTGGTTTGTTAAAGCACCGCAGGTGCCTGGTTTCAAAGTAGCCGGTTAAAAGTAACCCAAGATCTAGTCTTAACTCTAAGTTTGTTGTAAGAACGGAAACTTAGTGTTGACCTGAGTACCAAACCACCGCAGGTGCCTGGCTTCAAGTCTAAAGACTCTTAGTGTCTTGCTCGAGTACCGAACCACCGCAGGTGGTTTGTCAAGCCACCGCAGGTGGTTTGCTTCAAAGTAGTCAGTTAAAAGTAAAAATATCGGTAGCTTCTAAGATGTTCTAGTTAATGCTATGAAGTCTATTTTGTACGAACTTCGTGTAACTTGAAACGTTTCCTGTCGCGCTGTAGTTGAATTTCCGCTGTCGTGTCAAAATCGTGACAGCTGTTATCTAAGGTTTAGCTGTGAATCACTACCTTTTGTTACTTTTTTAACCTTCAAATATGGAGCGAGCATGGCGCAATACAACTTGTTTAATCCGATGATGTCAGGGTTTGTTATTTTTTCGAATATGGAGCGAGCATGGCGCAACACAACTTGTACTTGTTTAATCCCAATAATTTTAGGGTCGGTTCTTTGGCGTACGATGGCGCAATAACATTGTCTATAAAAGTTAGTTAATGAAATCTGTTTTTTTCATCGAATGAGATTAGAATTAAGACTTTAATTAGAATCGTTAACTGCGTCTGATCGTAAGCGAGCTTTGGGGAATCCCCTCTTTGGGGAAATTCCTGTTAACTTAAAAGCGAATTTTTTCAAAAACTTTTCAAAGAGTGCTCTAGAATAGGTCTGTCAACCTCAGATTATGGACTGAATCTCTAGCGGAGGAATGCAGCAAAAAACCTAAACTTTAAAACACTTACCTGACAACCGTTGGGAACCGTCTTAAGCTTAAAATGCTTATCTGGGAACCAAACCACCGAAGGTGGTGAGTCTAAAGTGTAAAATTGGTAAGTCTTTTTCGAAACCGAATCACCGCAGGTGGTGAGTCTAAAGTTTACAATTTGTAACACTTCCTGGGAACCGAACCACCGAAGGTAGTGCGTCCAAAGTTTAAAATTAGTTAGGCTTACCCAAGTACCGAACCACCGAAGGTGGCGAGTCTAAAGTTTGCCGAACCACCGAAGGTGGTGAGTCTTAAGCTTAAAAACTACTTACCTTAGAACCGAACCACCGAAGTTGGTGAGTCTTAAGCTTAAAACTACTCACATAAGAACCGAACCACCGAAGGTAGTGCGTCCAAAGTTTAAAATTAGTTAGGCTTACCCAAGTACCGAACCACCGAAGGTGGCGAGTCTAAAGTTTACCGAACCACCGAAGGTGGTGAGTCTTAAGCTTAAAAACTACTTACCTTAGAACCGAACCACCGAAGTTGGTGAGTCTTAAGCTTAAAACTACTCACATAAGAACCGAACCACCAAAGGTGGTGAGTCTAAAGTTTAAAATACCTGAGTCGCCGAAGGTGGTGAGACTAAGGTTTGTCTAAGAACCGAACCACCGAAGGTGGTGAGTCAAAAGTTTACCTAAGAACTGAACTACCGCAGGTAGTGACTTCAAAGCGTAAAATTTGTAAAGTTTACCTGAAAATCAAACTACCGCAGGCGGTTAGTTAAAGTCTAAAATGTAAGACTTGCCTGGGAATCGAACTACCACAGGTAGTTAGTTAACGTCTAAAGTTTAAAATTTGGACTATAGTTTAAAGGTCGTGGACCGTTCTTTGGACGGGCAGTTAGCTGTCGCAAAATCGCTTTGAAGTTTGCAAGACTCCAACTAAAAAATTAAAAATTTTTAAAATTGTAAAATACTTTTAATCTAAAAAAAAACTAAAAATTATGAAAACAAAATTAAATTTTAAGACATTTAATCGATAACGTAGAAATATGTCTGAAATATGGTTGTATATTAATTTTGGAGTTTGAATAATTACGGTATTACGTTTCAACAAGAAAATGGCAAACTTGAATACAAGTTGGTCGATACTTTGACTTTTGCATTAAAATATTGCAACAGTGACTGCTAGAATATTATGTGAGTCAATATGGAAAGGTGGTATAATGTTTGGCTTTTGTGTGGTTTGCCTGCATGACGTAACATAATCCATTTCGTTTAATTTCCGATCTCCTTGGTGTCACAAGCTAGTTTGTTCGCTGCGAAACATACTCGAGAACTTTAACGCCATAGTCATTCTATCAAAGTGAACGTATGTACCTATTGTCGGAAAACCTTTACTCGAGATGGTGCTATGTTACATCACAAAAGAGAAGTATATAAACGATTTTGAAATTAGAGTGCGAAAAACGTAACAGAAAATTTAAAAGAGCTTCTTACCGATATAACGCACCCACCGCTGTTACCACCAGCGTCATGTTCAATTTCATAAAAACACCTGAAATTTAAGTTTAAACTTACACGTCGTATCACAGCAAAAAATCGAAATCGAATTGCGAGCACTACAATCTGGTGCAAGTCTGACAGTACATGCTTCGTTCAACCTCATCCATTCGAATCATATTCTAATTATTTTGATGAGAGACTTGTAATATTTCGATTTTTAAGAATTTTTGTTCTTTAAAGAACATTTATGTTGGCAAACTCAGACATTGGTATAAGAAATAAAAAGTTTAGCCTCAAGTTAACTAATTTTTTAATTTGTGGTACTTAATTTAAATTTGGATTGGTTATTAATTTTATTTTTATTCGTTTCATTTTATTTGTGCCAAAATACAATTTTAATAAAATAAGTAATAATTCAATCAGAACAGTACAATTGTAGCCAATTCAATAAAAAACAAACAGTATTTTTACACAAATAGAAGCAGCTAAACGAATAACGTTATAACACGCATCAAGTCAAGGCAAAACGGTCGGAGTTATCATTATTACGCACGGCTTTGAAACAATATGTTATTCGCACAGTTTTGAAAAAAAAAACAAAAACAGTTGGTCGAGCGCTAACGCGTTACTCTCTGGAGCAGGAGGTCAGAAGTTCAAATCTCGGACCGGTCAAATCGAACACAGTGTTGCCAACGGCTCGCCACCGCTGCAATATTTCTTCGAAAAGAGCTGTGTAGCCCGGGCGCAATGACGCGGAAATGGGCTCCGCTAATTCGTTTCACGCTTCAGCGTATTACATCGAGTATAATGAAAGATTTGATTTTATGCATGGCTCGGAAGCAATATGTCTTGTACATTAAATGTAAAACCACGATATAGACTAAAGAGAGGACGAAGCATTACATAATCGATTAAAGACACTCAACTATTAAGTTTGAACTAACGCTTGAAATCACCACATAAATAGAGAATGAATCAAGAGCAGTACGTAGCGGTGAGGGATAAAATCTTGCCTGTTTTTGCATAATTCGAATAATAAACAAGGAACTTAAAATAGAATGATAATGAACCATGCAAAATCACATTCTAGATCATAGAGAAAGAGTCCAAAGCATTACCTAATACATGCGTTTTACCTTACACTTTAGTCTGAACTAACATTTTAATCAAAATATAGATAAAAAATCAATCAAGAGCACTATCTAATGATGAGAGGTAAACTTCTAAACCTTGTTTGTTTTAGCTTCAACAAATCAAGACAATTTGAATACTAATAAAGTATTGAGAAACAGTTTGGTCACAAGCTTTTGATTTCTGACCTTGTTGAGGATATTACGTCATATCTTTGACGCCAGTAACGTTAATCTTTGTGTCCATTTTGTGTCCACTTAAAACGCAAAAAGTGGGAGTTTAACAAAGATCATGCAATTTTAGTCACCGTGAAAACGACGCAGTCCAAATTCAACCAAGTTTAACTTATAATAAAAGCGGTATTCAGAATAAACAGACAATTTTCAATATTTTGATCAAATCACGCTGACATAAAGACAAAGTTTATAAAAAGTTAAAGTATCAAACGAGTTTTTTGGATTAGTTTTTGTTGTACATTATAAAAAAATATGAATTTTTAGTTAAAAGCTATCAAATTCAAAGTCAAAAGCTATCAAGCTGTTTGTATGAACCAGGCACTGCATCTGGCTAACCACACCAACGTAGAGCACCGCTTCTTGAGTTCTTATCGCAAGATCAGGCTGGGTCACCGCAACGGGTAGACTACCTGGTTACAATGAGAAATTAGCGTAAAGTATCTTTCCCAAGGACACAACAACGCATTATCAGTTCGAGCCAGGGGTTAGCAACCTTTCGATCACTAGCCCGACGCTCTACCACTGAACTATTACCGTTGCCTTATCGCAAATAACACGGCAAAAATTATCGTTAAAAAATTGTAATACTTCAATTATTTACACAAAACTGTAAGAATATTTCAAACTTGTGAGATTTTAAGTGAGTTTTCGGTTTTTTTAGATAAAATTTTTATCTAAGTTAAAGAAATTGAACTTTGAATGTCTTTTTTGATCAAACTACTCTTATGTAAACAAGAAACTTACAAAAATTAAAAATTTTTGACCAACACTTTTCATTGTTACGTTGCAGTTTTTTTGCTCACGACAGAGAAATTACAAGGACTGAAGAGAATTTATTGAATTTGTTCCCATAAAAAAAAAACAATATTAATTGATAAAAAACAAAATTTTAGAGAATTATTAATTAATTGAATCGTATTCATTTTTTAGAATTACTTTTTCACAACCTCTATGTAAACACGATTACTCAAAAAACTCGCAAAATGTTGTTGAAAATAAATTGTATAACGTTGAAATATCCTCTAAACAAATTATCACAAACAAGAAAATCGTTACAATATTTAAGAATTTAGAAACTATTTGATTCAAAGTACATGTTTCAGGTAAATTTACAACCGAAATGATGAAAAAAGGTTTAATTTTGAACGATTCTCCGGAATAACTATAAAAAATATTGGTTTCAAATAAGACTTCAAGGTAAATTTTTGAAATGTTTTGCAAAATTATCACCATGTTAAATATTTCAATAAAGTACATGATGAGTGGAGTTTGAATTCAATCGATTCCAAAAAAGTCTTTGACAGCGTAGCTCAGAGTGAGTACCATAACATATTACTCGTCAAAAATTAAAGGTTTAAGACCCTACAGTCTGTTCCACCCGTAATCGCGATCATCAAGATGTCTTAATTTTAGGCGAATTTTCGGTTTTTTTAACAAAAACTCTTATTCAAATCAAAGAAAATGCAAGTATTTGAATGTCTATGATCACTACATTTCTCATAAAAACATGAAAACAGTTAAAAATTTTACTATTTTAGTTAAAAAGTAATAACCATCATGAAGAAACCCAAGATTTCGATCAAATTATCGGCACACAAAGAAAAAAATTATTCAGAAGTTCAGGTTTTAGGTGAATTTTTGGGTTTATGTACGTTAAAATTTTCACTCAAGATAAATAAATCGCAACGGTGTAAGATATTTTAATGAATTTACCCCAATAAAACTAGATCAAGTAATAAAAAGCACACTTTTTTTAGAAAAATTTTGATTAAAAGTTTTCAAACAATTTTCGTTTTAAGGTTGAATTATTGTTTTAATCAAAGAAATTGTAAGATTTTGATTTCTGCAAAAAACAGTTTGACGCAAACAAGAAAATCGCAAAAACTGACGTTAATTTGAGACTTTAAGGTAAGGTTTAGTATCGAATAATACCAAAAAAATTGTAAAAGTTCTTGTTTTAACCCAAGATAGAGTGTAGTTGAATAAATTTTTACAACATTTCAGTAAAAAAATTAGTGTAAAACTAAAAAAATTTAAGATGTTAGGTAAACGCTTTAGTTTTATAGTACAAAAAAAAACTCATTTTTGCTTAAACTTTCAATTTGAAATGACGAAATGTAAGAAATTTTACACAATTATCGCTACGACAACAAAAAAGTCGAGATTTATTGACTAAAATTAATAAACGTTATCTATTTTGGGTAAATTTTATGGCATTTTAGTAAAAAAAAATTAGTGTAAAACTGTTAAAAAATGTAAGATGTTAGGTAAACGTTTTAGTTTCAAAGTACAAAAAAGATTATTTTTGCTTAAATTTTCAATTTGAAATAACGAAACGAAAGATTTTTTACAAAATTATTGCTACGATACCAAAAAAGTTGAAATTTATTGACTAAAATGAATAAACATTATCTGTTTTGGTTAAATTTTATGGCATTTTAGTAAAAAGATCAGTGTAAAACTAAAAAAAAAAATTTGAAATGTTAGGTAAACGTTTTGGTTTCAAAGTAGAAAAAAACATTATTTTTACTTAAATTTTTAATTTAAACTGATGAAACAAAAGATTTTTTACAAAATTATTGCTACGACCACAAAAAAAGTCGAGATTTATTGAATAAAATTAATAAACATTCTCTATTTTGGTTAATTTTTATCACTTTTTAGTAAAAAAATCAGTGTAAAACTAAAAAACTGTTAAAAAATTTAAAATGCTAGGTAAACGTTTTTTGTTTCAAGGTAGAAAAACATACTATTTTTAATTAAAATTTCAATTTAAAATGAAGAAATGCAAGATTTTGAGTGTTTTTTGCAAAACTATGGCTACGAAAACAAAGAAGTTCAGACTTTTTGATTAAAAATAATAAACATTATGTTTTTTGAGTAAGCGATTTACTAGACATTTTATTACTTTGGAACATTTTCTATCAAATTTAAGGTCTGAGAAAATTGCTTGAGTAAAAATTGTTAAAAAATTACGTTTTTAAGGAAAACATGCAATTCAAAACAAATATACCGAAAGAATTTAAGTTATTTTTCACAAAAAGACTTACTTTAAAACGTGGAAATCAGTAAAAAATTACTATGTTAAACAGATTTAATGCGATTTATGGTAAAAACTTCATTCAAGACAAAGGAATCATATAATTTTAAGATAGCTTTGACAAAATTATTCTTCACAAATGCAAGAAAGTTAATCAAAGGTTACGATTTATTAGAATGTTTTTGTTTAAAGTAGAAAAAATAGCTGCTTTTTACGTTAAAATCGTTAATCAAGTCTCAGAAACTCGAACTGAAACAATAACAACAATAATTAACTCTTCAGATTTTGCATATTTGTGTGTCTAACGTCTAAAATACTGATACTTTGAAACTTACAGAAGGATCTACATGTTGCTTTTTATTATCTTTGAACTTCGACTTTGTTTAACATGTTATCAAGTAAAAAATCAAATTTGAGCGACACATCCTCGCGGTCAAAACACATGATTTGCTCTAATATGTCTGTATTTTCCAAGCTATAGACGCTTGTTACTTGAAATTTCGTATCGTAAAATTTGCAAGATAAACCCATTCTCGCATTTCTTTGCATTTGAGTAGTATTTAAACGAGACTGCTGTTAGACGTTTGAGTTTCTGTGTCGCAATCATATAGTGGCGTAATTTTTTCCTAAGTCGAAGCTACGCGATTGTACAATTTGAGGTTTTATGAAATCTTTCACCGCTTTGATTTAAAAATGTTTCATTGGAAGCACTTATTTTAATAATAAGGTTGGGTGTTTACCTTGTAGATAGTAGAATCTAAAGTCAAAAACACGCTGATGATAGGATTACAAAAAAAAAATTTTGAGACATTTTTGTTGAGTCATGATCAAATACATCCGGGACAAGACCGGAAGTCGTTTAGAAAATTAATAAATTAAAATTGTTAAAATTCAAATTATTGACATTAAGTTTTTTGAATTAAAAATTGGTAAAATTAATAAACTAATTAATCAAAATTATTGAAATTAAATTTTTTTTTTTAAATTGAAAATTGTTAAAATTAATAATTTATTTAAAATAAAATTATTGAATTAATTTTCTAAACGACTTCCGGTCTTGTCCCGAATGTATTTGATCATGACTCAACAAAAATGTCTCAAAATTTTTTTTTTGTAATCCTATCATCAGCGTGTTTTTGACTTTAGATTCTACTATCTACAAGGTAAACACCCAACCTTATTATTAAAATAAGTGCTTCCAATGAAACATTTTTAAATCAAAGCGGTGAAAGATTTCATAAAACCTCAAATTGTACAATCGCGTAGCTTCGACTTAGGAAAAAATTACGCCACTATATGATTGCGACACAGAAACTCAAACGTCTAACAGCAGTCTCGTTTAAATACTACTCAAATGCAAAGAAATGCGAGAATGGGTTTATCTTGCAAATTTTACGATACGAAATTTCAAGTAACAAGCGTCTATAGCTTGGAAAATACAGACATATTAGAGCAAATCATGTGTTTTGACCGCGAGGATGTGTCGCTCAAATTTGATTTTTTACTTGATAACATGTTAAACAAAGTCGAAGTTCAAAGATAATAAAAAGCAACATGTAGATCCTTCTGTAAGTTTCAAAGTATCAGTATTTTAGACGTTAGACACACAAATATGCAAAATCTGAAGAGTTAATTATTGTTGTTATTGTTTCAGTTCGAGTTTCTGAGACTTGATTAACGATTTTAACGTAAAAAGCAGCTATTTTTTCTACTTTAAACAAAAACATTCTAATAAATCGTAACCTTTGATTAACTTTCTTGCATTTGTGAAGAATAATTTTGTCAAAGCTATCTTAAAATTATATGATTCCTTTGTCTTGAATGAAGTTTTTACCATAAATCGCATTAAATCTGTTTAACATAGTAATTTTTTACTGATTTCCACGTTTTAAAGTAAGTCTTTTTGTGAAAAATAACTTAAATTCTTTCGGTATATTTGTTTTGAATTGCATGTTTTCCTTAAAAACGTAATTTTTTAACAATTTTTACTCAAGCAATTTTCTCAGACCTTAAATTTGATAGAAAATGTTCCAAAGTAATAAAATGTCTAGTAAATCGCTTACTCAAAAAACATAATGTTTATTATTTTTAATCAAAAAGTCTGAACTTCTTTGTTTTCGTAGCCATAGTTTTGCAAAAAACACTCAAAATCTTGCATTTCTTCATTTTAAATTGAAATTTTAATTAAAAATAGTATGTTTTTCTACCTTGAAACAAAAAACGTTTACCTAGCATTTTAAATTTTTTAACAGTTTTTTAGTTTTACACTGATTTTTTTACTAAAAAGTGATAAAAATTAACCAAAATAGAGAATGTTTATTAATTTTATTCAATAAATCTCGACTTTTTTTGTGGTCGTAGCAATAATTTTGTAAAAAATCTTTTGTTTCATCAGTTTAAATTAAAAATTTAAGTAAAAATAATGTTTTTTTCTACTTTGAAACCAAAACGTTTACCTAACATTTCAAATTTTTTTTTTTAGTTTTACACTGATCTTTTTACTAAAATGCCATAAAATTTAACCAAAACAGATAATGTTTATTCATTTTAGTCAATAAATTTCAACTTTTTTGGTATCGTAGCAATAATTTTGTAAAAAATCTTTCGTTTCGTTATTTCAAATTGAAAATTTAAGCAAAAATAATCTTTTTTGTACTTTGAAACTAAAACGTTTACCTAACATCTTACATTTTTTAACAGTTTTACACTAATTTTTTTTTACTAAAATGCCATAAAATTTACCCAAAATAGATAACGTTTATTAATTTTAGTCAATAAATCTCGACTTTTTTGTTGTCGTAGCGATAATTGTGTAAAATTTCTTACATTTCGTCATTTCAAATTGAAAGTTTAAGCAAAAATGAGTTTTTTTTTGTACTATAAAACTAAAGCGTTTACCTAACATCTTAAATTTTTTTAGTTTTACACTAATTTTTTTACTGAAATGTTGTAAAAATTTATTCAACTACACTCTATCTTGGGTTAAAACAAGAACTTTT